>BLSH010198562.1:1814551-1825538 GCA_018402905.1 Glandirana rugosa
GAGGTGCAGTAGGCGTCCACAGTAGAAGACGTATAAAATTCTCCGCGTATGGTTTAAACCAAGGTTACAATACCCTCCACGTCCGGGGAAGAAATTAAAGTCGTCCCGGAGACGGTTGACAGCCAAGTAAAGAACAACACGACGCTATCGGACCACTGAAAGGAGGGTGACTCGACGTCGCCGGAGACACCGGGCCTCCAACCAAAGGACGACTCGACGTTATCGGACCAAATGAGAACTTCATACACAGCCGCTCCCTGCGCTTCTCTGCAGTTGAATCCGCGATCTACCCGTCAGGCGTCAGCTGACTGGCGGTGATTGACAGGTAGATCGCGGGGACCTCTGTGAGGACGAGGCCGGCCCACTGAGCCATCGGCCCACCGGGAAACTCCCGGTAGTCCCGATGGCCAGTACAGGCCTGCAGAGGCCACTGCAGCTCAGCGAGAGGAGAGTGACCAGGCTATTGCAGCTCAGCAGGAAACCAACCTCCGGGCCACAGAGGCCGCTGCAGCTCAGTGGGAGGAAAGTCACCAGGCTATCGCAGCACAACAAGAAATGAACCGACAGTTGGCAGAGGCCCTGCTGAAATTAAAGAAGGGGCCTGCACCTCCCATAACATTGGAACCAAATTTGGTATGCGCCTCTTAAAATATGCAGAAGATGACACCTGCGGATGACGTGGAGGCGTACCTCACGACCTTTGAAAGAGTCACTCTTCACAAAGGATGGCCAAAAGAACAGTGGATGGCACCATTCTTGACAGGTGAACTCCAAAGAGCCTATTTTGATTTGGAAACAGATAAGGCCCAGGACTATGTGACTCTAAAAGCAGAGATACTCACATGCCTGGTGGTCACCGTGGTAGTCCGGGCCCAACGCGTGCATCAGTGGACCTACTGCATCCACAAGCCACCTCGTTCGCAGATGTTCAACCTAGTTCACCTTACCGGGAAATGGCTACAGCCAGAGACTTTGCCAGGTCCCCAGATTGTGGCACGCATGGTCATAGACCACTATCTACGGGAGCTCCCTGCTGCTTTGAGGAAATGGGTTAGCCATGGGGACCCCAAAACTGCAAGCCAACTGGCAGACCTCATCGAGAGATACACGGCTGCTGAGGACTTGTTGCACCCATCTGCGCACCGCTCCAATGTGTCAAGGGGTGAAAGATCATCTGGTGGACTCGGTAAGACTGTTCCAAGGTTCAGGGGCTTGGGGAAATTTGATAAGACTGGACAAGATCTGGAGACTGGCCAGAGAAGCCAGGAGGAAGGTCTTGGGAACCCTTGAGAGGACTGGGTATAGAACATATACAGTGCTACCGATGCCATGCATTGGGCCATATTGCTGCCAATTGCCCCCTGAATGATGAACCCATGCAATGCGATTATACTTATGTGAATAGAAGCAAATGTGTGGGATTATTGTTGATAGGAGACCAGTCAGTAGTGTGACTCATTCAGTGCAGGTGGTACCTTCACTACTTTATGATGCCCTAGTGTGCAGGGATTTTCCCCATTTTTGGAGGTTATGGGAAGGCACAGGGAGTCTGGAGGATAGAGCTCCCCCTGCTGTGGAAGCACGAGACCTCTCGCCAGACCCATTTTGCCAAATGGAAGGGGAGACTGGTGGCAGGAAGGAGGAGACCCTCTTCCTTTTCCTGTACTGGCCGGGGAGCCATAGGAGCTGGAAGACAGCTCACAGCGGGGGGCTAATGGCCCTGACAATGTCTCTGACCCTGACGGTGAGAGTGAATCGAATGTAGTACCTGACTTAAAGGTCTGGAGAGAGGACTTCTGTACAGAACAACTACGGGATGTCACTCTTCTTAGAGCCAGAGAAAACGTGAAGGTGATGGATGGGGAACCCTAGTTGGGGGGTGTCTTTTCCCTACATGATGCTTAAAAATGATTTGTTGTATCAGGTGGTGAAACACGGGGAGGACGAAGTGGAACAGCTAGTAGTTCCCAAACCCTTCCGCAGGATGGTGCTAGATCTGGTAATGTAATCATGTAATGGGGGGATATCTGGTTATGGAGAAAACCAGGGAGAGAATAACCCAGAGATTCTTCTGGCCTGGGTTGTATGCAGACGTCAAAGAACATTGTGAATCATGCCCTGAGTGTCAAATAACGGCTCCGTCACCCCATTTTCATAGTCCCCTTGTCCCACTTCCCATAACTGAAGTGCATTTGAACGAATTGGCAAGGACCTCATGGGACCAGTAGTAAAATCTGCCCGGGGACACCAGTACATCCTGGTGATCCTGGACTAAATCTCCCATCTCCGTACCTCTGTTTACCACCCCCAAACTGACAGTCTGATGGAAAGGTTTAACAAGACCCTCAAGAGAATGCTAAAAAAGGTGATGGATAAAGATGGGCAAAATTGGGATTTTTTGCTCCCGTACTTCATGTTTGCCATTCGAGAGGTTCTGCAGGCATCTACACGGTATACCCCCTTTGAACTCTTGTATGGTAGACATCCCAGGGGGCTGCTAGATGTTGCAAAAGAGACGTGGGAAGGAGAGGCCACCCCATATAGAAGCATCATAGAGCACGTCTCCTTGATGCAGGATCAAATCACAGCTGCCCTACCCCTTGTACAAGAGCATATGGAGCAAGCCCAGGAAGCCCAGAGAAGGGTTTACAATCAGGGTGTCAAAACCCAAACTTTCAACCCCGGAGACAGAGTGCTGGTGCTAGTCCCCACGGTCAAAAGTAAAGCAGGATCCCTTTGAGATTAGTGAAAGAGTAGGGGAAGTAAACTACAAAGTTTACCAGCCTGGGAAAAGGAAACCGGAGCAGATTTACCATGTTAATCTCCTAAAACCGTGGACGGACAGAGAGCGTTTATTGGCGGTGCCCACTCCTCAAAAGGACAGGTTACCTCCAACCCCGGAACTCCCCATAACTAAGTCCTTGTCACTAATGCAATAAAACAACGTTAAGGAATTTGTCAGTAAAAATAGAGACTTTTTCTCTTCCCTACCTGGACTGACCACTGTACTACAACATGACATAATCACGGAACCAGGGGTCCGTGTAAACGTAAAACCCTACTGAAAACCTGAGGCTAGACAAGAGGCGGTGGTGAGAGAAATAAAAACCATGTTTGAGTTAGATGTGATAGAGGAGTCCCACAGCACCTGGTCGGGCCCTATAGTACTGGTCCCAAAGCCCGTTGACACTATCCGGTTCTGTAACGACTTCAGGAAGCTGAATGAAGTGTTTAAGTTTGACGCATACCCGATGACAAATTTGTGGTTAGGTTGGGAGGTGCCCGGTACATAACAACCCTAGGCCTAACTAAGAGATGCTAGCAGATCCACCTACCGGAGTCAGCAAAGAAAAAAATGGCTTTCTCTACCCCTGAGGGGTCCTTCCAATGCAAGCGAATGCCATTTAGTCTGCATAGGGCCCCTGCGTCCTTTCAGAGGATGATGGACAAAACTTTGAGGCCGCATTGGCCCTATGCAGCGGCCTATCTGGATGATATGGTCATTGCAGCCCAGATTGGGAATCACATCTGCCCGGGTGCAGGCAGTGGTAGATTCCTTGAGGGTAGCAGGTTTAACAGCCGACCCGAAAAAGTGTGCCATAGGTCTAGAGGAGGCCACATACCTTGAGTATGTTATTGATTCGAGGTGTGATCAAGCCCCAGACCAATAAGATCGAAGCCATTCAAAAGTGACTCCAACCGGTGAACAAGAAACAGGTTTGTGCCTTCCTGGGGATTACAGGGTATAACCGATGCTTCATCTCCGACTTTGCCACCATTTCCATCCCTCTGACCGATCTGACGAAGGGTAGAGGGTCAGGAATGGTTAAGTGGAATCCCGAAGCAGAGAAGGCCTTCCAGAAGTTGAAGCAAACCCTTTGTGTACAGCTGGTGCTCGTGACCCCAGACTTCACAAAGGAGTTTTTTGGTTCAAACCGACGCCTCTGAGGCGGAATTAGGTGCTTTTCTGTCCCAGGTCTGAGACGGTGAGGAGCACCCGGTCGTCTAGTTAAGCAGGAAGCTTAATAGGCATGAAAGGAATTATGCCATTGTGGAGAATGAGTGCCTGGCTATCAAGTGGGCCTTAGAGGCCCTAAAATACTACCTGCTGGGAAGGTCATTCAGGCTAGTCACCAACCATGCCCCCCCTTAAGTGGATGTGTAACAACACAAAAAATAGCTGGGTGACTAGGTGGTTCCTGGCCCTACAGTCATTTAAGTTCTCAGTGGAACACCGGCCAGAAGGCTCCAAAATAATACCGATGATCTTTCCCAAGCCCACTGCATGGTCGGGACTCAGGGGCTTGAGCAGAGGGGGGATATGTGACGTTATGTGAGGCACCGTAATGGATGGACGATACTTGTTGCCTCGCATGCGATCATTTTTAGGCGACTATTAAGAGTCCGACCCAGGTTTTGCCAGCCCCCGTGACAGGGCTGGTTCTAGCCCAGATATTCTGGTCCACTCAAACCCCTCTCCACCTGCATTTAATGACCAAGAAGAGAGCAAAGGAAAGCTCTATCCTGGATCTCAGAGGGAGAAAGCTGAGTGCTAATTTGGACTCAAAGACACACTGTACTTATGTTTTGTGGGTGTTGGGGACAGCCCCACACTGTATGGAGAGGAACCAGATTGTTTAATTAAGCGTTGGACGGTAAGGTTTTGTTTTCTGTTTTTTTTTATGTGTTTTGATCTTGCAAAGCGGTCATAATAAACCTGGCAAGCTGCCAGATTTTAAAGAAACTGACCTCCATGCTGAATCTTTTCCTCTGAAAAGTGATCCCCATGAGCTAATCACCCACACCCTATGCAGGTACTCTTGATGAAATCAAGAATTGGCCTTGCTGTAAAAAAATTTAATTTGATGCAGCTGTCAAACACTTGCGGAAAAAATGGTCTTTGGGTGTTAATTGTGCCCATGAAGCCTACACCAAAAACATTCTTCCACATGCAATCAACACCCACAACGCTAGGCAGTCTAGACATCCTGCAGAGATTCCACATCCCAAAAACAATGAATCTGCGTCATCGGCATCAGGAGCTTCATAGCTGCTGCTAATCTAGGACTGATCAATTTTGATAAAAGTATGACGGCTTACGGAGTCTGTGGACAGATGCGTTCTATGATCATTCAGTACCTCCAGGAGGCAAATCCTTCCGGGGCTGAAGTGGTTAAGATGCCCTCAAGAGATTTTATCTTCTGCACTCTCTGTGGGGACGGGATGAGTTCTGAGATTTCCCCCTTATAACAATGGTCAAGGAGGGTTTCCAACCAATAGTGATCCTTCTCCTTCATGCCACGTATTCTTGGGTCCTTCCACAGGCTTTGCAGCATGAGGGAGCCCATGGACCGCAAATTGGCCGAGGCATAAGAAACAGACTCCTCGGGGTCACTCAGGTATAACAGTATCCAGAACTGCCTTCTACCAGCCACGTACTACTTCCAAGGGTTCTGGGGATGGAAAGCCATTGCTTACTGTTTGACGTATGTCTTCCTCTACTTTGATGCCTCTGAAACTGCCAGAATTATCCTCCTCCTCCTCCTGTTTCTCATCTTGTGTGTTCTGTGGCATAGGAATGATGGTGTCTGCATAAAATGGGCCTTCAGAGGAAAGGAATTCCTCCTCTTCCTCCCGCTGCTCTGCCTCCAGTGCCCTGTCCATAATGCCATGTAGAGTCTGCTCCAGCAGGAACACAACAGGGATTGTGTCACTGATGCATGCATTGTCACCACCCTTGTGGCCTCCTAAAATGGTTACAGTACAATGCATGAATCCTTTATGAGAAGCCATTGTCGTGGGGAAAAAAAAGCAGAGCCGGCCTGAGCCTGTTGTTGTGCTATACTCACACAGGTACTCATTGACGGCCCTCTGCTGCATGTACAGCTGCTGCAGCATTGCCAAAGTTGACTTCCACCTGGTGGGCATGTCAGAAATCAGGAGGTTTACAGGCAGGTGGAATTCTCGCTGAATTTAAGCCAACCGATTACTGGCTGTGTATGACCGCCTGAAATGGTTACAGACTCCTCTGGCCTGCTTTAGCAGATCTTCCAACCCCGGGTACCTTTTTAGGAAACCGCACCACCAAATTGAGGACATGTGCTAGACATGGCATATGTGTCAACTTTCCCTGTCTAAGGGCGAACAGGAGGTTTGTGCCATTATCACACACCACCATTCCTGGCTCCAGTTGGCATGTCGTGAACCAGCTCTGGGCCTGTCCCTGCAGAGCTGCAAAAGTCTCTGCTCCAGTGGGGTTCCAGTCCCCTAGACACACCAGCTGAAGCACTGTATGGCGCCTTTTAGCCTGACTCATTGAATAGCTTTAAACGCTTAGTGGTACTTGTGGTTCATAGGACAATTCAGCAGAGGAGGGCATGGTGGAGGAGGAGGAGGAGGGGGTAGAACTGACAAATCTCACATTATCATCAAAAGCTGTATGGAGACATGGGGGCACAACAAGCTGCAGCACTGAGCCCTGTCCTGCATCCTTTCAATTTGCAAGCAGCGTTACCCAGTGTGCTGTGAACAAGATATATCGTCCGTGCCCATGCTTGCTGGACCACATGTCAGCAGTAACATGGACTTTGTGGATGACTGCCTTGCCCAACAATGCCACAACATTGCCTTCCACATGATGGTAGAGAGATGGAATGGCCTTACATGAAAAGAAGTAGCGACTGGAAACCTGTCATTGTGGTACAGCACACTCTGTGAATTTACAGAAGGGGCAGAATCCACCAGGCGGAAAGGCAGAAGTTGGAGAGCCAGCAGTTTTGACTAGCTTTCATTTAGGTGCTGGGCATGTGGGTGACAGGGACTGTATTCTATTTCCTGCTGTAGCAGATGGGGCAGAGACATTTGCCAGCTATAGTCTACAGCTGGTGATGTGCTGCTAGGACCTGGGACACCCTGTACTATACAGTCATCCCTGTCAGTGGAGGCTGCTGAGAGGTCATGAGATATAGCAGGGGCAGACTGATGTGTGCGAGGAGGAGGAGGGACAAATTTGTGCCTCTTTTGTGTGGCTTTTAGGTGATCTTGCCAACGGGCTGAGTGGTGGGAGGTTAAATGCCTTGTCAAGCACGTGGTACCCAAATGGCTGTCGTTTTTGCCACGTTTGATGTGCTTGAGACCAAGTTTGCAAATAGCAACAGTGCAATCGGCTGCACGTGTACTAAAAAAGACCCAGACAGCTGAGCTGTGGGAAGTGGGGTGGGAGATAACAGCTCCACAATGTGATGAAATAGGGTGGCTGCTCTATACTCTTTCATGATGGCTGCCTCGTTGGGGTTGTGCCTCACCCTCACTTTCCTCCTTTTCTCTATCTGGCACCCAAGTCACATCAGTGACCTCATCATCATCATCTCCTCCATCCTCATTACCACTGGAGACAACTTGGCAATATGCTGCGGCTGGGGGAACATGAATGCCAGTTTGTGTACCAGTGTTCTCCCCTCTCTGTGGGCTCATGTTTCTGCCTTCTTCAACCTCAGAACCAACATCTGAATCCAGTAATGGCTGTGCATCATCAAGGAGCAAGTGGCTGATGCTGTGTTCATATAACTCCTCCTTGGCTGATGCTGGGGCTATGGCAGGAATAGATGTGGACAAGGAGACAGGTTTAGCCGCTCTGGCAGCTGCAGGGGACTGCGCACTAGTCTCTGCTTGTGTAACGGAGGATGAGGATGGTTTAGTAAGCCAGTCCACCACCTCCTCTGCATGCTGTGGCTGGATAGCACGGGAAACATGACTAAATAAAGGAATTGATGCTCTGCCTGAGGACAAACCACGTCCACCTTTGTCTGTGGATACATATGCTGCTGGCACCCTTACAGTGCCATGGGATCATCTGCCTCTCTTTGTTGTCCTCCCAGAGATTATTGGAAGTGAGGGGGCGGTGCTTATTAACAAAATGTAATAAAGATGTGGAAATGTGTACATGGATGTACTTTAATCAATGGAAAGTGGTGTTTGGTGGACTTTAATTTGAGTACTCACTACACAGACACACTCCACGAATACAATATAATATACTGTGATATACTGCATTAAACTTGCAGTAACGCACAGAAATATACTACGTTAAACGTGTACTAAAGCAATGAAATATATGGCGTTAAACTTGCAGTAACACACAGACGTATATAGCGTTAAACTTGCAGTAACGCACACAACTATATAGCGTTAAACTTGCAGTAACGCACACAACTATATAGCATTAAACTTGCAGTAACGCATAGAACTATATGGCGTTAAACTTGCAGTAACACAATGAAATATATGGCGTTAAATTTGCAGTGACGCAATGAAATATATAACACTAAACTTTCAGTAACACACAGAACTATATGGTGTTAAATTTGCAGTAACGCAATGAAATATATAACGTTAAACTTTCAATAACGCACAGAACTATATGGCGTTAAACTTGCAGTAATGCGTAGAACTATATGGCGTTAAACTTGCAGTAACGCACAGAACTATATGGCGTTAAGCTTGAAGTAACACACAGAACTAAAAGGCATTAAGCTTGCAGTAACGCAATGAAATATATAGCATTAAACTTGCAGTAATGCACAAAACTATATGGCATTAAACTTGTAGTAACGCACCGAACTATATGGCATTAAACTTGCAGTAACGTACATAACTATATGGCGTGAAACTTGCAATAAAGTACAGAACTATATAGCATTAAACTTGCAGTAATGCACAGAACTATACGGCGTTAAACTTGCAGTAATGCGTAGAACTATATGGCGTTAAACTTGCAGTAACGCACAGAACTATATGGCGTTAAGCTTGAAGTAACACACAGAACTAAAAGGCATTAAGCTTGCAGTAACGCAATTAAATATATAGCATTAAACTTGCAGTAATGCACAAAACTATATGGCATTAAACTTGTAGTAAGACACAGAACTATATGGCGTTAAACTTGCAGTAACGCACAGAACTATATGGCGTGAAACTTGCAATAAAGCACAGAACTATATAGCATTAAACTTGCAGTAATGCACAGAACTATATGGCGTTAAACTTGCAGTAACGCACAGGACTATATACATTGCTGCCCATAATTATTCATGCCCCTGGCAAATTTTAACTTAAAGTTACTTTTATTCAACCAGCAAGTAATTTTTTGACGGGAAATGACATAGGTGTCTCCCAAAAGATAATAAGACGATGTACATGAGGCATTATTGTGGAAAAAAAACAATTTCTCAGCTTTTATTTACATTTGAGCAAAAAGTGTCCAGTCCAAAATTATTCATACCCTTCACAAACTGTCACAGTCTGTGGGAAAATCAAAAGTTCTATACTATTCCAAATAGTCCAAGCTGTTCTAAAGCATCCTAATTACCCTGATTAATTGGGAACAGCTGTTTTAATCAAGTCAACAGGTGAAAAACAGCAGCTCTCTGCAGTTGGTTTGTGGACAGTCGTGGCTAAGACAAAGGAGCTTAGTGAGGACCTGCGGCTGTGCATTATGTGGCTGCTCACAACTCAGGAAAGGGCTACAAGGCCATTTCTAAATGTTTTCAAGTTCCAGTGGCTACAGTGCAAAGTATTATTAAAAAATACAAGATGTTCCGTACTGTGGAAAATCTCAGAGGACGTGGTCGGAAGCCAAAAGTGACACCTGTGCTGGCCAGGAGGATAGTTAGAGAGGTGAAAAAGAATCCAAGGATCACCACCAAGGCCATCCTGGTGAATCTGGGCTCTGCTGGTGGCAATGTCTCAAGGCAGACAATCCAACGGACACTGCACACTGCTGGGTTCCACGGATGCAGACCAAGGAGGACGCCACTTCTCCAGATAAGGCACACAAAAGCTCGCTTGGACTTTGCAAAAGCTCATCTGGACAAAGAAGAAGACTTTTGGTCTTCTGTATTATGGTCAGATGAAACAAAAATTGAATTGTTTGATCACAATGATGTTTCCTTCATTTGGCGTAAAAAAGGAGAAGCCTTCAACCCAAAGAACACCATCCCCACTGTCAAACATGGTGGTGGGAACCTAATGTTTTGGGGATGTTTTTCAGCCGATGGATCAGGGAACCTAATCACAGTAAATGGCACCATGAAAAAAGAGCAATACATGAGGATTCTCAATGGCAACATCAGGCAGTCTGCAGAGAAACTTGACCTTGGGCACCAGTGGACATTTCAGCATGACAATGACCCAAAACACACAGCAAAACTGGTGAAGAAATGATTAGTAGACAACAACAATAACGTTTTGGAGTGGTCCAGCCAGAGTCCAGACTTGAATCCAATTGAGAATCTGTGGAGGGAGCTAAAGATCAGGTTGATGGCAAGAAGACCCTCCAACCTGAAAGATTTGGAGCTCATTGCTAAAGATGAATGGGCTAAAATAGCTGTGGAAACATGCAAAAAGCTGATCTGCAATTATAGGAAGCATTTGATTGCTGTAATAGCCAATAAAGGCTTTTCTATTGATTATTGAGAAGGGTATGAATAATTTTGCACTGGGCACTTTTTGCTCAAATGTAAATAAAAGCTGAGTAATGTTTTTTTCCACAATAATGCCTCTTGTACATCGTCTTATTATCTTTTGGGAGACACCTATGTCATTTCCCGTCAAAAAATTACTTGCTGGTTGAATAAAAGTAACTTTAAGTCAAAATGTGCCAGGGATATGAATAATTATGGGCAGCACTGTAGCATTAAACTTGCAGTAATGCACAGAACTATATGACGTTAAGCTTGCAGTAACGTAATGAAATATATAGTGTTAAACTTGCAGTAACGTACAAAACTATATAGCGTTAAACTTGTAGTAATGCACCGAACTAAATGGTGTTAAGCTTGTAGTAACACACAGAACTATATGGCGTTAAGCTTGCAGTAACGCAATGAAATATATAGTGTTAAACTTGCAGTAACACACAGAACTACATAGCGTTAAACTTGCAGTAACACACAGAACTATATAGCGTTTAACTTGCCATAATGCACAG
>BLSH010198564.1:15996-28161 GCA_018402905.1 Glandirana rugosa
GAAACATCTCAAAGAGAGGAAAACTCCTTTTTTAGATAAAGGGGATTTCGTCAAAACATCGACCACAGGTAAATTTAAAGGACCAACTTCTCAATGTGACACTACACAGTGTATTCCCACATAGACAGTGTAGTACAATGACTTCATCTTTACTCTTTCCAAGTGGGTCTTGTCCTACCAAAATCACAAAAATTTCTGTCAAATTTTGAGAAATTACAGGAAAATACACTGGGGACATTAACTCAAGTGAAAATCCATAACAATAGAAATTTTGTGTATTTACTAATTTATAGTGATGTTACACGACCTTCTAAAGTCGTTACTTTGAACATAACCTCTTTTCAATGTTTTTATCTAAAAAAAAGACCTTTTTTCACCTTCTTTGTGTAAATATATTTTCGGTGGTACGTTATCTACTTCACGTAGAAGAAAAAGAAGATGCACTTCATCTATTGCATGGTGGCTTTTATATAAATGTGTTTCTTCCACTTTTTTCCAGAAAAAAAATCTATTTTTGTAACTTTTCTCCAATACAAGTTTCATTGCTGAAATCTTCCAGCACATTGTAGTGATATTTAATCATTTATGTGTTTTAAAGATAACAATACCTAAAAGTGAACTCAATTACAGGGGTCACATAAAAGGACATTAAAGAGTTTTAAACTGTCTTTAAAAACACTAAAACCATCCTGTTCTGGGTGAACCTTTCTCATTTCTACTTCAGTAACATGATGTGACAGATACACCCTTATGTGACACATCACAGTGTAACTCTTCAACCAGGAAATTTAAATGGACACCAGCTACAAAACTGCTTTAGGGGAAATAGATTTTTTCCTCAAAAGGAGAGAAACTCTACAAAGCATGAATGTGATCTTTTCCATCAAGCCTATTTTTTTAATCAGTTGAGCTTAATACAAAATGTAATCTATTTGCTTCTTTGACAGTCCTATCCTGCATGATGTTGGTTATGACATATATATATCATATTTTAGTTTTGCTATCAAATATTTCTTGGATAAAATAAACATAATAATTTCAATGGGTTGTGTATATATATACTGTAAAAATAAAAGCAAAAAAGTTCACACCACTCAGAATACAAAAGTCAGTAAAATAGCTATTTCTATGAGAATACACTGTAGATTTGAATTGACTTTTTTTCTGACAAAAAATAAATGTTCCAGACACCTTTCTCAATTTCAACAGCCATTGAAGACTGTTTCATTTGATCCAAGAGGCAGCAGTCCTCTATATCGATCTGTACCAGTTAATGGGTAAATCTTTTTAAAAGGACCTGTCGTATGCAGGCCCTTAAACTAAAACTGTTTAAAGTAATATGTTTTGAATCTGAAAAGAAGAGGAGGCAGTTTTCATAGAACAGTCAGTTTGGAATTTGCCACTTGGATCCTCTCTTAATGGGAAATGTTTTATTGTATTTCCTTAAAGCTAATAACATATTTATTGAGGAGTCAAAAATGGAATTCATTCTTTGGGGCTTGGCTTAGCATGACCCTAAAATAAATTAAACACTGAACATTGCATTAAGGGGTCAGCAGGGAGTACATTGCTCTACCCTTAGCTATAAGAATAATTTGTTAGCTTCTTTTGCAGAGGTACTTTAGGTTATCTGCTGTATAGTGTCACTGTGCATTTTCTTGTTTTAAGGTTGTTACGTGTATCCTTTAAGACCCATTTACAAGTATAAGCGCTTTGGTCCATAAATTGCTAAAGATGGCTAGGTTGAAAGTAACTTATTCTAATGGGAATAAAATAGCAACTTAATGTTCTAGATGCTAAATCAAAGCTATTGGTGCCATCTTTTAGCCTATAAAATTCACATTACCTAGAAATGTGTCGTTTTAAGATGATTTATAGAGGGATGAACAGTGGCAAGCATTTTAACAGTGTAAAATGTACAACAACATGTTTATCTTAATACAATTATTAGATTGAAACAAAAAAAAAATGTTCTTTACATTTTCACAAGTTGTTTTCTCTTGGTTGAAATAATAGTGAAAGTATATTCCTATTATTTAGTATAATTATGAATATTTGGTACCTTCAGCACGGGTTTTTCTGCAGAACATAATTACGTTTTTTAGTGCAAAAATAACCCAATATTTAAAGTGGGTTAAAGTTATAACCTTTTCCATCTTTGTATTGTTGTCCGTGCTATCAATGGAGTTATTTCCCATTATTTGCTGTATGTGATACCACAGACACCAGGATAAGAAATAAGTGGGCTCAGGTGCATAATGATAGGAAAAGGAAGTAAGAAACAAAACAACAGCTAGAGCTGGCCCCAACATCTCCCGGTTTGGTTTGCCCCAGAACTCTCGAACATCGCAAAATTTCAGACCCGAATCTCAAACTCTATTAAAGTCTATGGGACCCTAACTTGAAAAATCAAAAGTGACCATTTTGAAGGCTTATATGCAAGTTAATGGCCATAAAAAGGGTATGGGGCCTGAGTACTGCCCTGGGGGACATGTACAGTATCTCACAAAAGTGAGTACACCCCTCACATTTTTGTAAATATTTTGTTCTATCTTTGCGTGTGACAACACTGAAGAAATGACACTTTGCTACAATGTAAAGTAGTGAGTGTACAGCTTGTATAATAGTGTACATTTGCTCTCCCCTCAAAATAACTCAACACACAAACATTAATGTCTAAACCGCTGGCAACAAAAGTGAGTACACCGCTAAGTGAAAATGTCCAAATTTGGTCCAAAGTGTCAATATTTTGTATGGCCACCATTATTTTCCAGCACTGCTCTTAACCCTCTTGGTCATGGAGTTCCCCAGAGCTTTACAGGTTGCCAATGGAGTCCTCTTCCACTCCTCCATGGTGGCCTCACAAAGCTGGTGGAAGTTAGAGATCTTGCACTCCTCCACCTTCCGTTTGAGGATGCCCCACAGATGCTCAGTAGGGTTTAGGTCTGGAGTGCAAATTTACACTGTTATACAAGCTGTACACTCACTACTGTACATTGTAGCAAAGTGTCATTTCTTCAGTATTGTCACGTGAAAAGATATAATAAAATATTTACAAAAATGTGAGGGGTGTACTCACTTTTTTGAGATACTGTACCAATGCAAATTTAAAAAAATATATATATATTTTTTAAAGGAGCAGTGATTTTAATGATACTTAAAGTCAAACAATAAAAATGAAAGAGTCCTTTAAAAATCATGCCTGGGGTTCCCCATAGTCTTCCTGTAAAGTGGGGCATCTGTACCATGTATGGAACCTGCTGCAGAAAAACAGACATATATAAAGAAAAAAATGACATTTAAATAGATTTTCCCTGCAAGATTTCTTTATTTTGTAAACAACGGCTTGGGGAGCCAGTCTGTATGATGAGGCCACAATTTAGTGCACTTGGAACATTGGCAGACTTCGGACGGAAACAACAAAGTTTTGCACCACAGTGAGCAAGCCTTGTGTGAAGATGCCAAATTATAGTACTCTCAGGCCAAGATTAACAATTTTTTTTCAGATAAAGTCTGGTGTCTCCTTTGCAGACTTTGGATAGAAGTAACAGGTGCAAAAAAATAGGCTTTGGGTGTTGTTGGTGCCTTCACACCGTAACCCTATATAGGTACTCTTGAAAAAAAATCTGTTTACAAAACTAATTTGAAAATTGCTTTTCTCATCTCACCCTCTTCTTATTCCTCATCTACTCCTCATATATACAATACATTGTTATACCTTATTAGCACTTCTCCAAGATGTTCAGACAATGTCCCATCAATACACTCTCCTGTATTGGCGAGCTGCATGTTCATGTAGTCATCCACAGAGACCATGTATCCCTTGTATTCCATACCCCACTTCAGTTTCACCATTACTGGCTTACCAGTAAGGCTATTAAGGGATGGTTTTGGGTTTAGTGGCTAACTCATTTTGCCGCTGAAGTCACTGATGAGCCACTGACCAGTGAATGGAAGAAAATATTTTGCAGAGGAATGCTCCGAGAACACAGTGCCGGAGACATCAATTGTTTCCTCTCAGATTGGTGATCAATGAATGAGGGGGACATGTGATACATCTTGTCCACTGGTCTGGTGATCCATTTATCTGCATGGATCTGTTTCACCAGTCTGTTGTTAATTTGGCCAGCGTGGTTATCCCCATCATGTCTGTCCGAATTTACGCTTTCGGATTCATTATATCCACTGTACATGTACTGTACAGTACATTGTCGTTCTCCAATTTCTAAGTATCATGGTTTGATATATTTATTAGTTAGTATTTCATCTCTTAATTTTTATGCGGTTTAATTTTAATTTTCATTAATTTCTATTATTTTTTATTCATTTTTATTAGTTCATATTTATTCCTAAATAATCCTATTTTTATATACACATTTTTATTTTCATTTAATCTGATTTTTATCATTTACAAAATAGTGAGGATTAATATTCACTCTTTTGTATTGGATATCCATATTTGGTATCTCTCTGTTTCTGCATAAAGACATTTTTGTCTTAGTGGTTCCAAATGATATATAATTTGTATTTTGTATCTATTTTTATTTATTCATTTTTAATGATTTGCATGTTATAATGTACAGCCAGTGGATATTCCGGGGTCGTGCGTTCCCAACTTCTACCACTAGAGGGCTGGGGATGAGTCTAATGGTGACGGCTATTCGGCATATTGTACTGGCGAACCTGTTAGACTATTCGATTGGTCTCCGGCTTGATTGATAGGCAGGGCCTTGGGTATATTAGCGCTGCTGTGACCGGGTTCTGTGTCCGTGAAGACGCCCAATCACGTGGCGAAATGCGTTGACATCACTTCCGGTCGCCGCAGCCATCATCATTACTACTTCCGGTTCGGGTGGTGAGGAATAGTGGAACGCACGCCGCTGTGGATTGTATACTACAGGCTTTTTTATCTTCAATATTCTGTAAGTAAGTATTCCACTTGCGCAATAAACTTTACTGTTGGCGGTCTACACATGAGTTTTCCCTTTACTCTCCAAGCCTTCTAGGCACCATCCTAACAATATACTGCTGAAGAGTTCGATCAGTGATCCAGCATTCGGGTACCTGCTGCCTCTCCCCACTGACACAAGCTCATTTTGACCACTGACTGAAAAGCAGATGGTCAATAGTTTCTGGTGAGTGGGGACACAGAGGGGCTTTGGCACAGACTGCATGTTCCACCTGGAGTAACCCTTTCAGCACTTTTAAGGAGCACCTTGTTTGCACTTTTTCACCTTTGAAGAATCTGTTGGTTATGCACTCTCAGCAGCACTTTTTAAGCACTTGGACACTTTATAAGCGCTTTGGCTCATGTATTGTTTTTGTGCAATTAATTTAACACTAATCCATTCATTGTTTTTTTGTTGTTTTTCTATGAAATGCAATGTGGACTGATTGGTTATACACCTTGTTAGCACTTTTTAAGCACTTGGACACTTTATAAGCGCTTTGATTGAGATATTGGTCTTATCAATTTGTTGCACTGAGCAAATTCTTTATCATTTGTTTGCGAATGGATTTATTATGATGGATTATTTTCTAGTTCATTGTATATTTATATTTAGTCATTTAATATGAGCACTTTATCTCACGTATGATTTGCTGACTACTGGTGTTCAGAGGTGCTGCCCATCCTCATAACAAATGCATGTTCATGTAGTCATCCACAGAGACCATGTATCCCTTGTATTCCATACCCCACTTCAGTTTCACCATTACTGGCTTACCAGTAAGGCTATTAAGGGATGGTTTTGGGTTTAGTGGCTAACTCATTTTGCCGCTGAAGTCACTGATGAGCCATTGACCAGTGAATGGAAGAAAATATTTTGCAGAGGAATGCTCCGAGAACACACTGCCGGAGAGAGCAGAAAATGACTAGAGGTACTCTTGATGAAAGCAACAATTGGCCTTTCCATAAAAAAAATTTAAATTACATGCACCTGTCAAACAGGTGTGGATAAATTGGTCCTTGGGTGTTAATTGTGGTCATGAAACCTGTACCAAAAAATTACTTCAAGGTAAAATCATCACCCACAAAGCTAAGCAACCTAGACAGTGTTGCACAGATTCCAGATCCCAAAAACATTTAATCAGCGATATCGGCATCAGGGGCTTGCTAGCTGCTGCTAATCCAGGACTGATTCGTTTTGATAAATGTCAGCCAGTCAACGAAGTCAGTGGACAGACACACTCTTTTATATGTCACAAAACCTCCGGCATCACTGAATGCTGAATGCCCACTTAGAAAGAATGCTGAATACAGGGCAGCCCTAGCAGCTCAATTGCATACTGGGCAAGTTCTTTCCAGTGGTCTATTCTCATGACCCAGTAACCCAGTGAAGCATCTACTGGAAAGCTCTCCATGTCTGTTTTTGCCGCTAGATAATCTTTCACCATACGATGCAGATGCTGCATGGGATAAGATGTACCAGGAAAAACACAGGCCAAGTGTAGCTGTTAGGTTAGAATTTAATGTACATAAATAAAAATTACTCACAAGTGTAGTAGTAAATCAGGCATGTTCAGTAGCAATAGCACTGTGGGTGGTAGTCCTAGGCAGCACACTCCAGGAGGGGGTCCATGAGGGATGCAGTCATCTGTCAGGGTCTGTGGGAGGTTGGAGCCAGTGTATTCCTGCTGTTCCTGGTACATGGAACATACTGGCAGGCCAAGAATGACGTCACTTCCCAGATCAGTGTGAGGACACAATGGCTTTGGCGACACATTTGCAGAGCATGTGCTCCTTCTTCAGGTCATTTGGTACATGTTGCAAGGGCCTGTGACACCCTTTGCTATACCATCATCCCTGTCAGTGGTGGCTGCTGAGAGGTCATGAGCTATAGGGGGGTAGACATGAAAGGTGAGGAGTGAGGAGAAGAATTGTGTCCATTTTATGCAGCTTTCAGGTGCTCTTGCCAACAGACTGAGTGGTGGGAGCTTAAATGCCTTGTCAAGCATGTAGTACTCAAATGGCTGGTGTTTTTACCATGCTTGATCTGCCTGCAGCAGAGATTGCAAATTGCAACAGTGTGATTAGCTGCACATGTGGTAAAAAATTTCCACACAGCTGAACTGTGGGAAGTGGGCGGGAGAGAACAGCTCCACAATCTAACGGGATAGGTTGGGTGCTCTCTACGCTTGCATGATGGCTGCCTTTGGAGGATATCCTGTCTCATTGGGGTTGTGCCTCACCCTCACTTTCCTCCTCTGCTCTATCCGGCACCTAAGTCATGTCAGTGACCTCATCATCATCATCCCCTCCATTCTCATCATCAAAAAATGCTGTGGTTGGTGGAACATAACTGTCAATTTGTTGTTTATCAGTGTTCTCCCCTCTCTGTAAGCTCATATTACTCCCTTCCTCAACTTCAGAACCAACATCAGAATCAAGTAATACCTGTGCTTCATCAAGAAGTACGTTTCTGACGCTGTGTTCAAATAATTCAGCTGACTCCTCCAATCATGATGCTGGGGCTACGGCAGGATTAGCTGTGGACAAGGAGGCAGAAAAAGCCAATCTGACAGCTGTGGTGGACTGCGCACTAGTCTCAGCTTGGGTGACAGAGAATGAGGAGGATGAGGATGGTTTAGTAAACCAGTCCAACACCGGTGCCTGGATAGCATGGGCAGCATCACTAAACAGAGAAAAATGCGCCTTGCCTGAGGATGGACCATGTCCACCTTTGCCTGTGGACACCAGCACTGCTGGCCCCCTTATAGTGGCATGGAAATATCTGCCTCTACTTGTTGGCCTCCCAGACATGATAGGGGGCTTATTACCCACATTTAATAGATTCTGTGAACTGTGTAATGGTACTGTGGATGCACTTTATGCGATGAAAAGTGGTATTTGGTACACTTTAATTTCAATAGGTTTTTATTGAGTTTAACACTTTACATGTAATACAACAAACATCATTTGTCAAGAAACATTGATGTTGTAGACAAATCCAGTCCATAATAGCTCAGAGTGTGTATCATCCATTTAGATTATAATATATCACATGCCACAAGGATTGTGAGCCATGACAGTGCATGCATCAGTAACACAATCCCTGTTGTGTTCCTGCTGGAGCAGACTCTGCATGGCATTATGGACGCAGAGGCAGAGCAGCAAAAGGAAGAGGAGGACTTCCTTTCCTCTCAAGGCCCACTTTATCCAGACACCATAATTACTATGTCACAGAACACACAGGAGGAGAGCGGAGAGGAGGATGAGGAGGAGGATTCTGGCAGTTTCATAGGCTTTGAAGAAGAGGAAGACATGCGTCAATCTGTAAGTGATAGCTTTCCAACCCCAGGATTCTTGGGAGTAGTACATGGCTGGGAGGAAGAAGCTCCAGGTGCAGTCATACTGAGTGACCCCAAAACGTCTGCTTCTCAAGCCTCGGCAAATTTGAGGTGCATGGGCAACCGCATGCTTCAAAGCCTGTGAAAGGGCCCAAGAATAGGTGGCATAAAGGAGAATGACCATTACTGGTTGGCAACCCTCCTTGACCACTGTTATAAGGGAAAGGTCTCAGAACTCATCCCGTCCCCACAGAGAGTGCAGTAGATAAAATCACTTGAGGACACGTTAAAGAGGGTTTTATTGAACGTTTTTCCTGGTTACAATGTTGTGGAAATCATTCTTTTGAGTCTTCTGTTGGTCAAGAGAGGAGCATTGGAGAAGGCATCAGCCTCAGTGAGGCATTTCCAAATTTTTTTAGTCCTCGCCGCCCAGGCCTGTCAGCTTCCACATCCCATTGGCAGTGTCTGCATCACATGGTGGACGATTACCTCGGGGCCAAAACAGAGATGGAGAGCTTTCCAGCTGATGATCCACTGGGATTACTGGGTCATGAGAATAGGCCACTGGCCAGAACTTGCCCAGTATGTAAGTATTTCATAAAAATGAATCAGTCGTGGCTTACCAGCCATGAAGCCTCTGATGCCGATGTCACCGATTGAGTTTTTTTGGGATGTGGAATCTCTGCAGGACTTTGAGGCTGGACCAGGCTGGCACCCTCTTACCCTCCTTCACCATACCTCAAATATTTTTTACCTATTCCAACACACTAGCACCGTAGCTCCCACTCCAATTCCCTTCTTCTTCGAGGCTGCCTAGCTTTGAGGGTGTCCAATAATTTTATTTGGAACAATGTTTTTGGTATAGGTTTAATGGGCCCAATTAACACCCAAAGACCATTTTTTCAGCACCTGCTTGACAAGTGCATATCATTGCAATTTTTTTGGCCTTCATCCAGAGCACCTCTATAGGGTTACGGTGAGAAAGCGCCACCAACACCCAAATACCAATTTTTCTGCACCTGTTTGACAGGTGCATATCATTGCAATTTTTTTTACAGAATTCCAAATCTTGCCTCCAAGATGAGCACCTCTATAGGGTTATGGTGTGAAGGCACCACCGTCACTCAAAGCCCAATTTTTCTGCACCCGTTACTTCTATCCAAGGTCAAAGTGATACTACAATTTATCCAAAAAATCTCTAATCTTGTTCCCAGTGCACTACATTGTGGCCTCATCATACACACTGGCTCCCCAGCTGTTGCTGGGCAAAATAAAGGCAGCTTGCAGGGAAAAGCCTTTTTTTTGGATTTATAAATGCAATTATTGCTGCAGCAGATTCTAGACATGGTACAGATCTGCCACTTTACAGGTAGACTAAGGGGACCCCCAGGCACTATATTGAAAGGAATTTTTCATTTTTATGCTTTCACTTTAAAAATCCAACAATCACTGCTCATTTAAAAATGACGTTTTTCAAAAACATTTTTTTCATTGATACATGTTCCCCAGGGCAGGACCCAGACCCCTATAACCATTGTATGCACAATTACTTGTATATAAGCCTTCAAAATGGGCACTTTTGATTTTTGAAGGTCAAGTCCCATTGGCGTTAATGGGG
Organism: Glandirana rugosa; assembly: GCA_018402905.1. Lineage (NCBI taxonomy): Eukaryota > Metazoa > Chordata > Amphibia > Anura > Ranidae > Glandirana > Glandirana rugosa. Next base: position 25,904 of record BLSH010198564.1, read on the forward strand.
TTCATTATTCGGGTCCGAACCTGAACAGTGTTCGAAACTTCTGGTGCGAACCGAAAAGGGGTCCATTCGGCCCATCCCTAATGAGGTGAATTTAAACTCTGATTGAATGTTTTAAGTATTGGACCATCCAGGATATCATCCAGGTATAAAATGCCCTTTTCTATCCAGCTATTGAGGTTAATATCTGGTATTAGGTGGGAGATTGAAGATATAGGAAACCTAAGGATTCCTGTGTCACTGCTCCACTGTTGGGATTTACAAAGATGGACCCATTCTCGGGGGGATGCTTGAATAGGTGGGGCTAGTTTACTGTTTAAAGTGGTGTTATGTAGTGTAGTTATCAAAAGCTCATATAGTTCACCTCTAGGTACTTGAGATCTTTCTAGTCCCACCCAAAATGAGTCTGATTCAGTGGTTGTCCAACTCTTTAGTTGTGCTAATACTGTCTCAAAGTAGTAGTCTTGTAGGTTGGTGTAGCCCACCCCTCCTGCCTTTCTATGTTTAGTAAAATGTATTAAAGGCACACCATGCTTTCTTACCTTGCCAAAGATACTTATTTAAAATAGCTTGAAGAGTATTAAAGTAAGAATTGGGGATGGGTATTGGCAATGTCCTAAACAGATATAATAGCTGTGGTAATATTTGCGTTTTGAAAGCAGCCAAGCAGCCTGACCATGAAAGTTCAGCTTTGGCCAACTTATCTAATTCTGAGCTAAAAGAATTTAGGAAGGGGGTGTAGTTTGCTGTTATGAGGTCTTCAAGTTTGGGGGTTAAAATGATACCTAAGTATTTAATTCCGTTGTTTTTCCGCGTGTACGGAAACTGTTTCTCCAATTTTTGTTTGGTTACACCTGATACACCCAGATTTAGGATATATGATATCATTTCATTTACTTTGTAATATGAAATCTCAGTGAATTAATTTAAGGTTGAGTGCACCGAAGCCAGGGAAGTTTAGACATTTGTGAGCATCAATATAATATCATCTGCGAATAAGCTGATGGCATGTGACCTGTTTTCCACTATTATTCCTGCTATTTGGGGATGTGATCATAAGTATGTGGCTAAGGGTTCCATCAACAGATTAAAAATCAATGGAGAGAGAGGACATCCCTGTCTTGTTCCATTTGAGATTCTAAAAGGTGTTGATAACACTCCTGAGACATAAACTTGGGCCGATGGGTTTGTATATAGTGCATAACAATGGAATATATAGGGCCTGTAAAACCAAATTTCCTGAGTACTTATGCTAGATATTCCCAATGTATCCAGTCAAACACCTTCTCTGCATCCAAAGCTAGGATCAGAGAAGGTGTTTTGCTTCTATTGGCTAAGTGGATCACATTTAGCAGAGGTCTGGTAGCATCGGCTGTTTGGCGTCCCTTGGTAAAGCCAGACTGGTCCATTTGAATAAGGGAGGGTAAAATATCTACTATTCTAATGGCCAGGAGTTTGGCATAAATTTTGAGACCGTTATGAGCAATGATATGGGACAGAAATTTTGTGGTGTATCTGGTTCCTTTCCTGGCTTTGGTAAAGCGACAATCATAGCCTTAAGCATTTCGGGAGGAAATGAGGACAAGGAAGCAGCTGCTCTGAAAATTTTCACCAAATGTAGTGTCAAAGTGTTTTGGAAAGTTTTATAATACTCTCCTCTGAAACCATCTGGACCTGGTGATTTGTTATCAGGTAGTAGATTGATAATTTGTTGAACTTCTGATTCAGTTATAGGCAGGGGCGTTGCTAGGTCTACAAAAGATCTGGGGCTAGAGCCCATAGCAGCGAAGTAAAGAAAGTCATACTCTTGAACGGGCATACACTTGTATATAATATACATGTGTGTGTATATATACATATAAATATTGTTACATATCTGAGTGCAGATCCTCTTTACATCAGGGTCCCTGGAGAGTACCCCTTACATCAGGGTCCCCAGAGAGCCTCTTGCTTACATTAGGGTCCCCAAAGAGCCCCTTCCTTACATCAGGGTCCCCAGAGAGCCCCTTCTTTACACCAGGGTCCCCAGAGAGCCCCTTCTTTACACCAGGGTCCCCAGAGAGCCCCTTCCTTACATCAGGGTCCCCAGAGAGCCCCTTCCTTAAATCAGGGTCCACAGAGAGCCCACCTTTACAACAGGGTCCACAGAGAGTCCCATTGACTTAGTCTTCAAGTTGTTTAATAGTTAGATGATGGACTATTGTTTAGTGGTCCAGGTCTACCAAAGTCTCCTCTCATAATATTTTGAAAGGTTTTGTGAA
>BLSH010198564.1:32417-75636 GCA_018402905.1 Glandirana rugosa
TCCGCCAGTTATCCCCCCACTAACGCACACTATATATGCTCATAGGAGAGCAAGGATGATCCCTTGCATCTCACCCGAATCGATAGCCCCAAACTTCACATTGGATACTGCCCAAATCAATAGGCCTTACAATCTGAATCCCGGACAGTCGTGCCTGGACAGGCGACCGAGATAACCTATACCGACAGACACGACAAACGAATTCCCCCCATCCCCCGGTTCGGCTTGTCAGCCGACGAGGTATTGCAGTGGGGGGTCTTCTACAACAATGTTGGCTTTCTGTTAACACACTTAACCATAGCTTATGCCCCAAGGGTAACCTCAGGGGCAATAATATGACTTCTCAAATGTTTAACTGCCCTATGTTTCTTGGTTATTATGTACAACAGATATTGACACAGTTCCCTATCTTGTGCTTGAAATACCTCTGTACTTGTTCTTCTTGAAAATCCAATAAAATCTTTATTAAAAAAAAATATATATTTTGACAGGTTATGAGTGTTTCCTAGCATTCTTAGCAGACCCTGAATCTCCATTCAGGGTCAGCTCTGGTGTGGTTTCCACCTTGTTGGGTTGGTGATTTAGGTTCAGGGATTATGCCCCACTTTGTTAGGAGGGTTATTCTTTTCTCCGCTGATTACACGGTGTACTCTTTCCCATCCTTGGTCATCAGAAACGCCCATTTATAATGGAGTTTGTGGTTTCTAAGTGCTTTTGTGACATTATTTAAGTTTCTGCGTTTTTGAAATGTATATTGAGATAAATCAGTGTAGAATTGCAGATTGGAGTAAGGATCAGGGATTTGATCTTTTTTTCTTGAAACTGACATTAGACGCTCTTTAGCGTGGTAAAAATGCATTCTTAGTATGACATCCCTGGGTACATTGTCAAACAATGAGGCAGGTTTGGGTAGACGGTGAATTCTATCCACAGTTGGGTCCAGGGAGGATATATCTGGCATTAATGTCATGAACAGATCATGAACATAAGTGCATAAATCATGCTGTTGCACAGATTCAGGGATCTTTACATTGTTCCTGCTGGAGTTATCTTCGATATCTGCCAATTTTACTTTGAGTAGATCCATATCTTCTTCATGGCTATCATTAGCATCTACTAGATCGTTTATAGTTGCTGCATATTCCCCCATCTTAGTTTCTATATGATCTACCCTGGAAGAGACAGACTGTAATTCAGAGCTGAACTGGCGCACATATGAGATCATATCAGATTGAAGAGAACTTCTCAAAGTCACCAGCATCTCTTTAAGAACAGTGTCTATGACTGGCTGATTGTTTGTGGGAAACATATCAATGGAGTCTGGAAGCTCCCTGGTGTCATCCCCTGATTCACTAAGAGATCTCATGTCCAGGATCCGAAGCATCCACCCTCAATCTTGTATGTTCTGGGCATAGAGGATGAGCCAGCGCCATCTTGCCTAGGCCCTGTGTTGAAAAAAGCAGTCAGTTTCTGTGGCCGGCTGTGCTCTTTCTTCCACCTTGTCATGCCTCTCTGCTGTTCCCCGGGTGTTGGGGACTCAGAAAACTGCTCTGCGGTGAGTTTTAAAAGCCCTGTTAGGTTGATTTGAGCCCCTGTGATATCACTAATGTCGGAGCTCCATGATCAAGCGTCCATCATGGTCTCTGGCAAGCTCTGCCCCTTATTTTGTGCACTTTAAATTGAGGACTGCCACTGACAGAAATGTAAAAACTATAAAAAAAAATAATAAAATAAAAAGGGGGAACAGCGTCACAGTCAGAAATACTGCGAATGACAATTTAAAAAAAAGGGGGCAGGCACAGGACAACCAACAAAAAGAGAGGGGTATACAGCACTGTATACAGCACTAAATGTTATGTACTGTTGTGTTAAACACTGCACTACACTAACACTATACTCACACTATACTGGCACATAATATTTACACTATACTCACAGTATACTGACACACTATACTGACAATACACTGACACACTACACTACACTATACTCACACTATACTCACACTACACTAACATTGCACTGACACTCTACACTGACACTATACTATACTCACACTATACTCACACTACACTAACACTACACTGACACAATACACTCAGAGTCACAATAATACACTAACTTGCTAGTAGCAAATAGAGCTCTGCTTTATCTCCACTCCAACAACACAATGCAAAAGGTTCCTGTGGGAAGGAACCTTTTATAGTGTGGGGTGGGACTGTGAGTACTAAGCCATTATTGGGCCTCTAAGTCCTCATGGCTTTGTCCAATCATGGCTTTGACTGCGTTCTGTGCCCTGATTGGGTAAAGCCTTGCACCTGACCAGACGTAAGGTGGAGTGCTTGATCCAATTAGGGCCCTAGAATGCACAATGCAGCCCTGGAATGGGCAATCTGTGGGCTGAACTTTTACTCGGCTCAAACTGTTCGCCCAACTGTAATGACAGCTATTCTAACCTCTCATAACTTTAACCACTTCTGCCCCAGTAGGATTTGCCCCCTTAATGACCAGCCCATTTTTTGAGATATGGCACTGCGTCACTTTAACTGACCATTGCATAGTCATACAATGCTGCACCCAAACAAAATTGACATACTTTTTTTCCCACAAACAGAGCTTTCTTTTGGTGGTATTTGATCATCTCTACGGTTTTTATTTTTTGCGCTATAAACAAAGAGTGACAAAGTAGGGGATATATTTATGGCATTTTCATTATTTTTTTTTACTAGTAATGGCAGTGATCTGTGATTTTTATCAGGACTGCGACATTGCGGCAGACAGATTGGACACTTTTGACACTTTTTTGGGACCAATGACATTTATACAGCGATCAGAGCTAATAATAGCCACTGATTACTGTATAAATGTCACTGGCAGGAAAGGGGTTAATCTCTAGGGGGTGATCAAGGGGTTAACTATGTTCCCTATGTGTGTTCTAACTGTGTGGGGGCTGGGCTGGCAGGGACATGACAGATCTCACTGTTCCCGATCACTGGGAACAGTAGATCACTGTCATGTCCCCTGACAGAACGGGGATTTGCCTTGTTTACAATGGCAGATCCCCATTCTGCCTCTGTAGAAGGCAATTACGGGTCGCCGGTGGACATCGTGTCCACCCAACCCCCATCGTGTCCACCTAACAACTTCACCTGCACAAGCTGCCGTACAGCTACGGCGATTTGCGCAGTAGAGCGGACCCGCCGCCATCAAGTGACGGTGGCTGGGCGGCAAGCGGTTAATAAATAAGTGTGATTTTTTTTATTTCTTTGTCCCCATCAGAGAAGCAGGGATATAGACAGCAATAAAAACCCAAGAACAAAATTGTAATATATTGCAACTTGCCTGTCCTTTTATGTGGTGGATGCTTTAGGTTTCCTTTTTTGGGCTAAGAACATTTTCAGCAAATACAGAAAAACTGTTAATCTTGCCAAAAAGGCAATGCTTTTGTCACTTCCTGTGATCTGAAAAAAAGCACTAACATCCTAAACTTTCTTGTATAAATTACTAGTCCTATAAATCCACCATGTATTAGAGATGAAAAAAGTGAGAAAAGTTTAAAGTCAAGTCTATGTAACAACCATGGTTCTTTCAATAGATACAATGGAAAAATGAGTGTTGTTTGCAGACTCCCCACATAAAACAATGGGGAAAAAACTTCCTGTTGATCCTAATAGAAATCCAGTGCACTTATAGGTGAACTACAAAACACTTATCCCCATGTCAAATAGATGACAATAGGAGAAAATAATTGTAGTCTACATCAGGAGAGCAGCCTAGGGTGACATTGCTAATTCTTCATAGATACAGTATGGCAAGTGTTGTCCCTTTAGGACTAGTGATTTAAATCCTGACTGGTATGCACTGTAAAGGAACTCTCTAGATCCAGAGCTGTTTCAGCCCTGGCTGTAAAGCAAAACACCTTAAGCATCTTAGCAAATCTTAACAAGGCATGGCTATGGGGGATTGCCACTTCTTTTCAGCCAGGGAATAACACATTTTATAATGTACTTTTAAAACTCATTGGCATTTATACCTTTTATGCAGAGTAACATTTTTTGATGGATAATATTAGTTCTCAGTAAATTCCAATCTGTGAAAAAATACTATAGATGTATAAAGAGATAAGGTGGTTAATTCACTTAGAATTATTCTAATTATTTGATATAAAATAACTCATAAACATGTAATTCACAAAAAACACATGTTAAATACCACGTATGTTAATATTTTTTTTTTAATTTTGTGGTATTTAATATGTTTTTGTATGTTATTTTACTGCAGATGAGCTCCAGAGGGAACTGAAACATTTAGCAGCGGTATTCCTACCATGGCTAAATGTGACAGTTAAGCACAGAGCTGCTGGTTGTTAAAAAGCCAGCACCCATCGTCATCTTAACAACCATGACTCATCACTGCTGTCAGCCCTTATCTGAGCACACAGCCTGGCAGCAGAAAAAAGGGGGCAAACGTTTGGCCCCCCTCCTGAACCATACCAGGCCACATGCCCTCAACATCAGGGGACTTTGGGGGGAAACCCCCAAAGCACGTTGTCCAGACTTTGATGAGGACAAGGGCCTCTTTCCCACAAACCTGGCCTGGTGGTTGTGGGGGTATCTTATCATAATCTGGAAGCCACCATGTCAGTTGGTGGGAGACAAGTGTAGGGAACAGCAGTTTTTTTTTTCACGCGGGCAGCGTGCACCATGATTGGTGATGGATCTATATCAGGGGACTTTTTAGAAATGTTTTTTAATAAAGGACTTTTCAAAAACGATCTGCTTTTTTTATTAAACCAGTTTTTTTTTATGTGGGAAAATGAGTAAGGGTACTATACCACTGGGCTGTGAGGAAGAGGCCCTTGTCCTCATCAACATAGGAACAAGGTGCTTTGGGGTAGTAGTCCCCAGAGCACCCCCCCATGCTGAGGGCATGTGACCTGATGAGGTTCAGGAAGGGGGAACATGCTCATCCCACCCTTTCCTGGTCTGCCAAGCTGCATGCTCAGATACGGTTCTGGTAAGGATTTTGATTTGGACCTCACACTATATTTATATTCTGTTGTCAGTTGGGAATCTCAGCAGCAGATGAGTTACTGGTTGTTGACCACATGGCAGCTGCCATCTCCCTAACAACCAGTTATTCAATTGTTGTTAAGGACACTGGCAGGTGCTGGCTCCTTAACAACCAGCTTGCATTAATTCAATACCATGTGGCTAGACCACCCCTTATTTAACAAATGCTTTTTGTTCACTTTTTATGAATTTACTTTTAAACAGGTTTTTGTGGTATTTAGCAAGCGTTTCTCAGTATTTGTGGTAAAAAAAACACATAAACCTGTAGCGAATTGACATTTTTCGTGTTTTATGAGATAGTTGGCTTAAATGTGTCACATGACACAAATATTCCATGCAATATCCTAAGGGCAAAATGACAATGTTTTTTCATCCACCCAATCCCCTTAAACTCCCTCCCCACAAAGCCACCATCAATTCTAGTTTTGTGGCTGCCACCAAAGAAGCAATTTTTATAGGGGGAGACATGGGTGTTTTAACTAAATCCCAGGCTCCTGTGAACCCACCCCATGTCCTGGCACCAATGCTGGAATGTTAATTCCTGCATCTGGTGTTAGCATTCATTCTGCTCAGCAAATGGAAAGATAATAAATGTACTGTAGAAGAGACCTTGACCCAACATACATGTCCATTGACTGACAAAGCTTCACTATAAGCCCCATCCCTTGGGCACTTACTGGTTGGATCTAATCTCTATATTCTTGGTGAAACATAGAGATATGTGTTCTGTGCAAACAATGTTTTTTGTGTTTCCTCATTAATCTGTTACCCAACACTGTCTTTGTTCACTGGTGTTTTCCTTTCTTCTGACCAGAAGACAGGGTGCTGTGGGATTGTATATCCTTACAGTTATACAGTGGGTACAGAAAGTATTCAGACCCCCTTCAATTTTTCACTCTTTATTATATTGCAGCCATTTGCTAAAATCATTTAAATTCATTTTTTTCTCCTCATTAATGTACACACAGCACCCCATATTGACAGAAAAACACAGAATTGTTGACATTTTTGCAGATTTATTAAAAAAGAAAAACTGAAATATCACATGGTCCTAAGATAAGTATTCAGACCCTTTGCTCAGTATTTAGTAGAAGCACCCTTTTGATCTAATACAGCCATGAGTCTTTTTGGGAAAGATGCAACCTTTTTCACACCTGGATTTGGGGATCCTCTGCCATTCCTCCTTGCAGATCCTCTCCAGTCCTGTCAGGTTGGATGGTAAACGTTGGTGGACAGCCATTTTTAGGTCTCTCCAGAGATGCTCAATAGGGTTTAAGTCAGGGCTTTGGCTGGGCCATTTAAGAACAGTCACGGAGTTGTTGTGAAGCCACTCCTTCGTTATTTTAGCTGTGTGCTTAGGGTCATTGTCTTGTTGGAAGGTAAACCTTCAGCCCAGTCTGAGGTCCTGAGCACTCTGGAGAAGGTTTTCGTCCAGGATATCCCTGTACTTGGCTGCATTCATCTTTCCCTTGATTGCAACCAGTCGTCCTGTACCTGCAGCTGAAAAACACCCCCACAGCATGATGCTGCCACCACCATGCTTCACTGTTGGGACTGTATTGGACAGGTGATGAGCAGTGCCTGGTTTTCTCCACACATACCGCTTTGAATTAAGGACAAAACGTTCTATCTTGGTCTCATCAGACCAGAGAATCTCACCATCTTGGAGTTCTTCAGGTGTTTTAAGCAAACTCCATGCGGGATTTCATGTGTCTTGCACTGAGGAGAGGCTTCCATCGGGCCACTCTGCCATAAAGCCCCGACTGGTGGAGGGCTGCAGTAATGGTTGACTTTCTACAACTTTCTCTACATCTCTGGAGCTCAGCCACAGTGATCTTTGGGTTCTTCTTTACCTCTCTCACCAAGGCTCTTCTCCCTCGATAGCTCAGTTTGGCCAGACGGCCAGCTCTAGGCAGGGTTCTGGTCATCCCAAACATCTTCCATTTAAGGATTATGGAGACCACTGTGCTCTTAGGAACCTTAAGTGCAGCAGAATTTTTTTTGTAACCTTGTGCAGAAGCAAAAGGTCAAAATAAAAGGTAAAAAAGCCTGTAAAAAGAATACTATTGCTAGTGTTATATTTTCTGTTGGTTTTAGATACACTTTAAGGTTATTTTAAATATACAGTGTAATATAGTGTGTATATATATATATATATATATATATATATATATATATATATATACAGTATCTCACAAAAGTGAGTACACCCCTCACATTTTTGTAAATATTTTACTATATCTTTTCATGTGGCAACACTGAAGAGATGACATTTTGCTGCAATGTAAAGTAGTGAGTGTACAGCTTGTATAACAGTGTAAATTTGCTGTCCACTCAAAATAACTCAACACACCGCTGGCAACAAAAGTGAGTACACCCCTAAGTGATAATGTCCAAATTGTTCCAAAGTGTCAATATTTTGTGTGGCAACCATTATTTTACAGCACTGCCTTAATCCTCTTGGGCATGGAGTTCACCAGAGCTTCACAGGTTGCCGCTGGAGTCCTCTTCCACTCCTCAATGATGACATCACGGAGCTGGTGGATGTTAGAGACCTTGTGCTCCTCCACCTTCCATTTGAGGATGCTCCACAGATGCTCAATCTAGGTCTGGAAACATGCTTGGCCAGTCCCTCACCTTTACCCTAAGCTTCTTTAGCAAGGCAGTGGTCATCTTGGAGGTGTGTTTGGGGTCGTTTTCATGTTGGAATACTGCCCTGTGGCCCAGTCTTTTAAGGGAGGGGATCATGCTCTGCTTCAGTATGTCACAGTACAGTGTTTTCATTCATGTTTCCTTCAATGAACTGTAGCTCCCCAGTGCCAGCAGCCCCAGACAATGACACTCCCACAACCAAGCTTGACTGTAGGCAAGACACTTTGTACTCCTCACCTTGTTGGTAGCACACACTTGACACCATCTGAAGCAAATATGTTTATCTTGGTCTCATCAGACCACAGGACATGGTTCCAGTAATCCATGTCCTTGGTCTGCTTGTCTTTAGCAAACTGTTTGTGGGATTTCTTGTGCATCATCTTTAGTAGAGGCTTCCTTCTGGGAAGACAGCCAAGCAGACCATTTTGATGCAGTGTGCAGCGTATGGTCTCAGCACTGACAGGCTGACCCCCCACCCCTTAAACATCTGCAGCAATGCTGGCAGCACTCATACGACTATTTCCTGAACAACCTCTGGATATGACGCTGAGCATGTGCACTCAACTTATTTGGTTGACCATGCCGAGGCCTGTTCTGAGTGGAACCTGTCTTGATAGACGGCTACAGCAAGGATCTCAATTGCCCGGCGGACGTCCATGGAATTCCGCCCCTTTGCGCGCTCCCCACGCGTACTCACAACCTGTGGCAGCGCGCTCTCGCGGGTGCCGCACGCTGCGTGTGGGCGTACCCGTGGGTCAGGCGGACTCAATGTCCGCCAGTGACCCGCGATCACGTGTTAGAGCTGCAGAACGGATAACCGCTGGTGTAAACATGGAGATTCTCCTTTCTGTGAAGGGGGACATAGCAGATCTACTGATCCCTGTCACTGGGATCAGAGTTCTTTGCCATAAGGTGCCATGTTGAACTTCCAGTGACCAATATGAGAGAGTGAGAGCAATAACACCAAATTTAACACACCTGCTCCCCATTCATACCTGAGACCTTGTAACACTAATAAGTCACATGACACCTGGGAGGGAAAATGGCTAATTGGGCACAATTTGGATCTTGTCACTTAGGGGCGTACTCACTTTTGTTGCCAGCGGTTAAGGCTGTGTTGAGTTATTTTGAGGGGACAGCTAATTTACACTGTTATACAAGCTGTACACTCACTACTTTACATTGTAGCTGTGTCATTTCTTCAGTATTGTAACATGAAAAGATTTAATACAAAATGTGAGGAGTGTACTCACTTTTGCGAGATACTGTATATATATATATATATATATATATATATATATATATATATATATATATATATACTGCCTTGAAAAAGTATTCATACCCATTGAAATTTTCCACATTTTGTCATGTTACAACCAAAACCATAAATGTATTTTATTGGGATTTTATGTGATAGACCAGGGATATGCAATTAGCGGACTTCCAGCTATTGCAAAACTACAAGTCCCATTATGCCTCTGCCTCTGAGTGACATGCTTGTGGCTGTCAGAGTATTGCTATGCTTCGTGGGACTTGTAGTTCTGCAACAGCTGGAGGTCCACTAATTGCATATCCCTGTGATAGACCCAGGGCCGGCGCCACCATAAGGCCGGCCAAGCGGCCGCCTTAGGGCGCCAGGAGAGGGGGGGCGCCAAATCCAGCGGTTCACAAGACATCTTATGCTGGCTCTGCTATCACTCTGCTCTCAGCGGCAGACACGGCGTGTACGGTGACACAGAGCACAGCGGCTGCCTCCACACCTCCATCCGCTCTCCCGCCCCTCCTCCTGCTCCCTTCTCTCAGATGCCATGGCCCTTCGTTTTTCTTACACTCCCTTCACTCTCTCCAGCCCGCCCTATGAGCAATCCCCTCCCACCTCCAGCCAAGCACACAGACAAATCACCGCTCAGCTGGAGGTGGGTGAGATGAGAGAGAGCCCGGGAGAAGCCGAGTCTGACCAGGGGGAGGAGCTTAGTCAGACCAGCGGGCGGGTCCAGCGAGCACAGGATCAGGCATGGCATGGATGAGGCTCCTCAGTGAAAGGTAGGACATTGCCAATGGCTTGGGTTTCTCATCCTCACTGTTCTGATTATAGAGCCTGCTACATGTACATCAAGGGGACCCTGCAGAGGTGAACAGAAATGTTCCCTTATGTATGTGCCCTGATGTATGTGTCCCATGTGCCCATATGCCCTGATGTATGCTCCCTGGTGTGTCCAATGTGCCCTGATTTGCTGTGCGCTGTACCCTGATGTGCACTGTACCCTGATGTGCAATGTACCCTGATGTGCTGTGCGCTGTACCCTGATGTGCTGTGCGCTGTACCCTGATGTGCAATGTACCCTGATGTGCAATGTACCCTGATGTGCTGTACGCTGTACCCTGATGTGCAATGTACCCTGATGTGCTATGCGCTGTACCCTGATGTGCAATGTACCCTGATGTGCTGTGCGCTGTACCCTGATGTGCAATGTGCCCTGATGTGCAATGTACCCTGGTGTGTGGTGTGCCCTGATGTGCAATGTACCCTGATGTGCAATGTACCCTGGTGTGTGGTGTGCCCTGATGTGCGCTGTACCCTGATGTGCAATGTACCCTGGTGTGCGGTGTGCCCTGGTGTGCGCTGTACCCTGATGTGCAATGTACCCTGGTGTGCCCTGATGTGCGCTGTACCCTGATGTGCAATGTACCCTGGTGTGCGGTGTGCCCTGATGTGCGCTGTACCCTGCTGTGCCCTGATGTGCAATGTACCCTGGTGTGCGGTGTGCCCTGATGTGCTCTGTACCCTGATGTGCAATGTACCCTGATGTGCGGAGCTGCTGTCTGCTGTTGGGGGGGGGGCACCAAAATGCACCTCCTGTGTACACAAAAATCCTTGCACCGGCCCTGGATAGACCAACACAAAGTGGTACATAATTGTGAAGTGGAAGAAAAATGATAAATGGTTTTCAAACATTTTTTTCAAATAAATATCTAAAAAGTGTAGTGTGCATTTGTATTTGGCCCATTTACTCTGATACCCCTAACTAAAATCTAGTGGAACCAATTTCCTTCAGAAGTCACCTAATTAGTAAATAGAGTCCACTTGTGTGTAAAGTAATCTCAGGATAAATACAGCTGTTCTGCGAAGCCCTCAGAGGGTTGTTAGAGAGCCTTAGTGAACAAACAGCATCATGAAGGCCAAGGAACACACCAGACAGGTCAGGAATAAAGTTGTGGAGTAGTTTAAAGCAGGGTTAGGTTATAAAAAAATATATCCCAACTTTTGAACATCTCACGGACCACTGGTCAATCTATCATCCAAAAAATGAAAGAGTATGGCACAACTGCAAACCTACCAAGACATTACCACCCATCTAAACTGACAGGCCAGGCAAGGAGAGCATTCATCAGAGAAGCAGCCAGGTGGGAGAATCTGTCCACAGGACAACTATTAGCTGTGAACTCCACAAATATGGCCATAAGAAGTCCAATTTGCAGTTTGTGAGAAGCCATGTGGGGGACACAACAAACATGTGGAAGAAGGTGCTCTAGTCAGATGAGACCAAAATTGCACTTTTTGGCCTAAAAGCAAAACGCTATGCGTGGTGGAAAACTAACACTGCACATCACTCTGAACACACCATCCCCACTGTGAAACATGATGGTGGCAGCATCATGTTGTGGGTATGCTTTTCTTCAGCAGTGACAGGGAAGCTGGTCCGAGTTGATGGGAAGATGGATGGAACCAAATACAGGGCAATCTTAGAAGAAAACCTGTTAGAGTCTGCAAAAGAACTTGAGATTGTGGCAGAGGTTCATCTTCCAGCAGAACAGCAGAACAACAACCCTAAACATACAGCCAGAGCTACAATGGAATGGCTTAGATCAAAGCATATTCCTGTGTTAGAATGGCCCAGTCAAAGTCCAGACCTAAATGCAATTGAGAATCTGTGGCAAGACTTGAAAATTGCTTTTCACATACGCTCTACTGCCAATCTGAAAGAGCTTGAGCTATTTTGCAAAGAAGAATGGGCAAAAATGTCACTCTCTAGATGTGCAAAGCTGGTACAGACATACCCAAAAAGACTTGCAGCTGTAATTGCAGCAAAAGGTGGTTCTACAAAGTATTGACTCGGGAGGGCTAAATACAAATGCACGCCACACTTTTCACATATTTAATTTGTAAGAAATATTGAAAATCATTTATCATTTTCCTTTCAATTCAAAATTATGTGGCACTTTGTGCTGGTCTATCACATAAAATCCCAATAAAATACATTTACATTTTTGGCTGTAACATGACAAAATGTGGAACATTTCAAGGGGTATGAATACTTTTTTTAAGGCACTATATATATATATATATATATATATATATATATATATATATATATATATATATATATATATATATGTATATATATACACACATGCACAGTATCTCACAAAAGTGAGTACACGCCTCACATTTTTGTAAATATTTTATTATATTTTTTCATGTGACAACACTGAAGAAATTACACTTTACTACAATGTAAAGTATTCAGTGTACAGCTCGTATAACAGTGTAAATTTGACCCCCCTAAGTGGAAATGTACAAATTGGGTAAAAGTGTTAATATTATGTGTAGCCACCATTATTTTCCAGCACTGCCTTAACCCTCTTAGGCATGGAGTTCACCAGAGCTTCACAGGTTGCCACTGGAGTTCTCTTTCACTTCTCCATGATGACATCATGGAGCTGGCGGATGTTAGAGACCTTGCACTCCTCCACCTTCCATTGGATGCCACACAGATGCTCAATAGTTTTTAGGTCTGGAGAAATGCTTGGCCAGTCCAATACCTTTACCCTCATCTTCTTTAAAAAGGCAGTGGTCGTCTTGGAGGTGTGTTGGGGTTGTTATCATGTTGTTATACTGCCCTGCGGCCCAGTCTCCGAAGGGAGGGGATCATGCTCTGCTTCAGTATGTCACAGAACATGTTGGCATTCATGGTTCCCTCAATGAACTGTAGCTTCCCAGGGCCGGCAGTACTCATGCAGCCCTAGACCATGACACTCCCACCACAATGCTTGACTGTAGGCAAGACACACTTGTCTTTGTACTCCTCACCTGATTGCCAACACACACCCTTGACACCATCTGAACCAAATAAGTTTATCTTGGTCTCATTACAATTTCCACATAGGGGTGTACACACTTTTGTTGCCAGCAGTTTAGACATTAATGGCTGTGTGTTGAGTTATTTTGAGGGGACAGCAAATTTATACTGTTATACAACCTGTACACTTACTACTTTACAATGTAGCAAAGTGTAATTTCTTCAGTGTTGTCACATGAAAAGATATAATAAAATATTTACAAAAATGTGAGAGGTGTACTCACTTTTGTGAGATACTAATAAATATATATATATATATATATATATATATATATATAGTGATATTTAGCATTTTGCCATTAGCTTAATGGGATTGTAAAGCCAGAGGGTTTTTTTATTTTAATGCATTCTATGCATTAGGATAAAAAGCCTCCTGTGGGCAGCAGCACCCCTCTCAGCTGTCTGGGGTTCTCCCTCCTGATTGGATGAGTCAATCAAAGTCAGCTAGCCAATCGGAAGAGAGGGGGAGTGGGGCTGGGGCGGGACTCCGTGTCTGAATGGGCACAGGGAGCTGTCACTCGGCTCGGGTGCCTCATACCAAGCTGCTTTCTGTGGGGGCACTGAACAGGAGGGAGGGCCAGGATCACAGAAGAGAGATCCGAGAAGAGGAGGATCCAGGCTGCTCTGGGCAAATCCACTGCAACAGAGCAGGTAATTATAGCATGTTTGTTATTTTTATAGGAAAAAAACAAGACTTTACAATCACTTTAAGTGAAGAGCCTACCAGTGACCTGAGACACGCTAGATATGTAGTTTAAGGGCTTGTTGTCCCACTTTTATTAAACAAAAGAAATAAACAGTCCATTCAGGATTCCCATGCAGGAGTTTAAACTTCACACAGCAATAAGGTAAATGAAAAACACCAAGCCACCTTGCTCTTTGGTCAGCACCGCTGCTCGGGCTTTGACCTTGGTCCTCTTGACCCTGTAACAGAGTCCCTGTCTGGTACACACTCTGTGCCTCTGCTGGCACTCTCTTTTCCATCTTTTTTTCTGCTACCGCCCACAGGCTTGGGCCCTCCACCTACTCTGACAGACTGTACTGTGTAGACATGCACACTTCTGCCTTGCACACCAGGGCGGAACTCAGAACTCAGAACCCTGGTCCTGATTCTACTATCAGCCACCTGTGCAGATAACCTCCTGGCTGTTCCCAAAACCTGGTCCCAAAATTGGAGATTTCCTCCCACTCAGATCACTGTAAAGTCTCCAGGCTTCAGGTCCCCAACTAGACTTTACAAACCACAGAGTACACTGAAACACAGTTTCCTCCAAAACTACACAAATGTCCTGAGCCCCTCAACCTGCCTGGTTGACAATCCTGGGCGACATACCCACTCACAGCTAACTGCACTGTCATTATATATATATATATATATACACACACAGTATCTCACAAATGTGAGTACACCCCTCACATTTTTGTAAATATTTTATTATAGCTTTTCAACACTGAAGACATTACACTTTGCTACAATGTAAAGTAGGGAGTGTACAGCTTGTATAACAGTGTAAATTTGCTGTCCTCTCAAAATAACTAAACACACAGCCATTAATGTCTAAACCACTGACAACAAAAATGAGTACACTCCTAAGTGAAAATGTCGCCATTTCCCCTCCCATGTGACTTGTTAGTGTTACAAGGTCTCAGGTGTGAATGGGGGGCAAGTGTGTTAAATTTGGTTTTATCGGGGGCGTGGCCTGAAGCAGCATGTGATCGGACGTCTTTCTTAGCAGCTCCGGATCTCCTCTGTAAAATCCTCTACAATCCTGCGTACCTGTCCCTTCTGAAGCTCCAGTTTACCTCTGGCTAGCTGCAGCACGGCTTCCTCGGCTTCGTGAGGTTTTGGTGGATGGGAAAGAGGAGGAAGAAGCAGCCTCCAGCCACGATGAACATCACCACTCGTTCGGGCCTCGTGGGCCAAGATGGCCGCCGCTCCACCGCTCCGCTCCCCTCCCTGGCGTCCACGCCGGAGCTGTTTGGCTAAGATCCAGTTCTCTCTCCATCTCCATCCCCCTCTCCGGGAGCCTTGGCTCCGCAGGTGCTGCTGTCACAGACATCTCCCATCGATGACGGTGCGGAGGAGGAACCTACTCTGTTGGATGTACTAAAAATCATTAAGGTAAATCATTCAGATCTCATGGGGAAGGTGGCAGAGTTAAAAATGGATATAACTATTATGCGCCAAGATATGCATAAGATCCGGGACAGGGTCTCAGAGACAGAAAGGCGTATTAGCGATCTGGAAGACGCTGTTAACCCTCTCCTGCCTGCTGTAAAAACACATGGCTCTAAAATTAAGTCCTTAGAGGACAAGGCAGACGATTTGGAAAATGGTCTGAGAAGGAACAATTTGCGCCTTGTGGGTTTGCCTGAGTGGGTGGAGGGAACCGACCCAGTGTCATTCTTGGAGTGCTGGTTCATGCAGGAATTCGGCAAAGACTGCTTGTCGCTGTGTTTTGTGCTGGAGAGAGCTCATAGAGTTCCTGGCAGGCCTCTTCCAGAGGGCAGTCCTCCCCGCACCATGGTGATCCGTCTGCTTAACTATCGGGACAGGGACTCCATCTTGCGTGCTGCACGGCAGAAGGGGAGTCTCAAGATTAACAACGCATCAGTATCCCTGTTTCCTGACTATTCTCCTGCTGTCCGGATCCAGCGAGCTAAATACCAACATGTCAAGCTGAAACTGAGGGAGAAGAACATTCAGTATTCCATGCTATTTCCTTCTACACTGAGAGTGGTTTACCAAGAAAGGGTTCATTTCTTTCAAACCCCTGCTGCAGTTCTATCTTGGTTTGAATCGTTGGAGCAGCCTGGTCGTTCATTTGGTGGTTCACCAAATACCTGATTTTATTTATCTTTTTCTCTCTCCTTTGGCTTTGCTGCGATGTCGCTGTATTTTGTTTATCTTTTTTGTTCGGGACAGGTACGTCTTGTCACTTCTTTACCTCAGACAAGAGGAATACGGTCCGCTCTTGGAGACTATGCTGCTTTAACAGTTCACTGTTTATTTTGACCATTTGCTGATCTATGTACTGTTTGTATTTTGGCTGTATGGGCCATGCTTCCCTTTTTTAGTTGGCTGTTCAGGGATAAAGCCTGCTCCTTATTTTCGGAGTTGCGCAAGGGTATGTTCCCGGTGGGGGTTCCCCCCCCCCCGGGAATAATAGTGTGTGTGTTTGTTTGTGTGATGGTATGAAAGTGGATTGTCTGAGTGTGATTGTGACTGTCTGTGGCCTCACCTCCTCCTCCTCTGGGTCTGCAGCCGTGGGTTGGTGATACTGTTCCCTTCTTAAATGGCTAATGTCAAGTGTATTGCATGGAATATAAGGGGGTTAAACTCTAAATTTAAAAGGGCCTCAATGTTTAATTTTCTTAAAAATCACAAGCCGCAAATTTTGTGTCTGCTAGAGACTCATCTGGTAGGATCTAGGATCCTTGCCCTTAAAAAACATTGGGTGATGTCTGGATATCACTCCACATATTCTAACTACGCTCGAGGTGTGTCCATGCTGGTAAGAAGGAGTCTCCCCTTTTCCTGTGAACGGGTAGTTACTGATCCCAATGGGCGATATGTGTTACTGCATTGTGTTATACACGTGATGCCATTGCTGTTAGTGGCTGTGTATGTCCCCCCCCCCCCGGTCACGGCTACAGTTTTCACGGAGCTAAGTGTGCAGATGTCACTGTTGCCATCTATGGCTACGTTAATTGTTGGGGATTTCAATTCGGTCCTGGACCCCGGTCTGGACCGATTGAGACCTCTTCAGCATGAATCAAAATTGTTTAAACATTGGTGTGCCTCTTTTGGATATGTGGATTTATGGCGGCTAAAACATTCTATAGACAGAGTGTACTCTTGTAAATCGCAGGCATATCATGCTCTTTCCAGGATAGACTACGCCCTGGGATCTCAGGACTTGGTCTTAAGTGTTAGGACAGTCAGTTATTTGGTTCAAACTCTATCTGACCACTCAGCCATTGTGATACTCGCACTGGGACATAGGCCATTGTTTAGGACATGGAAGCTTAGTCCATTATGGGTCGCAACTCCGGAGCTCCAGGAACCCATTAGGCAGGATATTTCCAGGTATTGCATAGAAAATGCTCAGTCCTCCTCGGCGGGCTCTATCTGGGATGCTTTCAAGGCGACGGTAAGGGGCTCATATATTGCTAATATAGCTGGGTATAGGAAGGCTAGCAGAGCCACACTAGAGTCTTTGGAATCCTCCCTTGTGGCTGCCAGGGCTCAGTATTTAGCAGACCCTACCCCTGATTCTCATGGTATCTTGGTGGGTGCGCACAAGGCTCTTGACCTCCATATGGTAGAAATGACTCAGAAACATCAACTCTATTTGTCAACTAGATTGCATGAGCATAGTGGGAAAAAATGGGAAGCTACTTGCCTACCTCTCTTGTACTGAGTATATGGACAGATCTATATCCCAAATTAGGCTGCCCGATAACACAGTTTCTTCTGATCCTTTGGTTATTAACAAAACCTTTAGGTCCTTCTATGAAAAACTTTATCAGGAGCCGAATCCCCCGGATGAGGTGGAATTGGTGGGGTTCTTTGAT
The DNA here is from genome assembly GCA_018402905.1 of Glandirana rugosa. Classification (NCBI taxonomy): domain Eukaryota; kingdom Metazoa; phylum Chordata; class Amphibia; order Anura; family Ranidae; genus Glandirana; species Glandirana rugosa. Next base: position 49,864 of record BLSH010198564.1, read on the forward strand.
TCCATTAAATTCCCCACTTTGGAGGACTCGCATAGAGTTATCCTGGATGGACCCCTGACAATTGAGGAGATTAAGGATGCTATCCACTCTCTTCCTCCTTCTGGTATAGGACATATGTGGAAGAATTGGCACAGAAGTTGCACTCCCAGTTTCAGGTGGCTTTTGAGGAAGGAGAGCTTCCTCCCTCAATGTGTGAGGCCCTAATTGTGCTGATACCCAAACCTGAAAAAGATAGACTGATGTGTGGGTCTTACCGTCCTATTTCATTGCTCAATAGCGATGTTAAGATATTGGCCAAGTTACTAGCTAAAAGACTACAGAAGGTTATATTGCATCTTGTCCATCCAGACCAGACCGGGTTCATGCCTGGAAAGAGCACATATGATAACATTCGCCGGTTGTATTTGAATATCCACAGGGCAGCCGCTGATGGTAGGAGTGGCCTGGTTCTATCCTTGGATTTGCTGAAGGCCTTTGACACTGTAAATTGGTCCTTTCTTTGGGAAACCATGCATCGCATGGGTTTTAGCCTTCAGTACATCCAATGGGTTCGCCTATTGTATACCAACCCTAAGGCCAGGGTGAGTACTAATAAGGATGTCTCTGAGGTGTTCTCTCTTCAGAGAGGTACCAGGCAGGGATGCCCGCTCTCACCCTTTCTGTTTGCCCTGGCCATGGAGCCATTTGCTTTGGCAGTGAGGCAGACGGAGATGGTGAGAGGCATCTGCTATGGGGACAGAACGGAAAACATCTCGTTGTACGCTGACGATGCCCTGATTTTTCTGGATGGTACGGAGGGCTCATTTAGGTCCCTAATGGGGGTAGTGGAGGAATTTGGTAGGGTATCCAGGCTGTGTGTTAGCTGGGAAAAATCTGTTGCTTTTCCAATAGGCCCTACCTTAGACTATAGCTATTTACTTGAGTCCAGGCTGGCATTACAACCCACCTTCAGGTATTTGGGGATCCAGATTCATAAAGATATACCCACTTTCGAATCTCTCAATATTACCCCCATAGTCTCACACATGGAGACTAGGCTACGTACCTGGGCCTCCTTTCCGCTCAATTTAATAGGTCGGGTGAACATTTTTAAAATGATATACTTACCAAAATTTTGTATGTACTTAGGGCTTCACCTGTATTTTTACCTAAAAGACTTTTCCGCAAATTAGATTCCATTTTATCTCAGTTTCTTTGGCAGGGGGCGCAGCCCCGTATAGCTAGGGCTTCTTTGCAGGCATCCAAACTTGACGGTGGATTGGCATGCCCGAACCTCTGGCTAAACTTTATAGCATCACAGCTCACATACATATATGACTGGTTCCAGGAACCTCCTAGGGGTGCTTCAGCTTCTCTAGTATGTGCCTCAGTGGGGTCTAGGGCCTCCGCGGTGGAAGCATTGCATGGCTCCATGCCTAGGTGTTGCTCAAGGGAGTCCCCAGTGGACATCTCTCGGCTCGCCTGGCATGTGGGCAATGGAGTGTTGGGAGGGGCGGGGGGTATCACCTAATGCCCCTTTGTGGCAGAATTCTAACTTCCCTGAGCTACTGGGTCATCTGGACTCCAGCTGGTGGACTCGTCTAGGTATCACCCGGGTTGGTCATGTCTTTCATAATAATGTTTTTGATACCTTTGAGGATCTGAAGACCAAGTGCAGGGTGGATAACAAGTTTTTCTTCAAATACCTGTTGTTGCGTCATGCAATACGGGCGCAGCTGGGGGGCTTAACGTGGGAGTTTTCAGAATTACCGCTGGAGAAACTATTCTCCCAGCCGGATATTACTAAAGTTGTTACGACTATCTACTCCCGCTTTCAGTCCGCTGGCTGTAGCCCTTTTCAAACAGCTCGGAAGAGGTGGGAGGTGCTGATCCTGGACTTGTCCGAGGAGATCTGGGATGAGGCCTCAGAGACATGCTTTCAGGATCTTATTGGTATGAACGATAGGTTTACCCAATTTAAGTTTATACACCAATTACACTATACTCCGGCTAGATTGGCGCGTATGGGTTTTGCTGCTACTGCCTCCTGTCCCAGATGTGGTATGATGTATGCTGACTGTCTGCACATGTTCTGGTCCTGTCCTGTTTTGTCCCTATACTGGACTGCTATTTTTTCTTTTTTTGAACACACCCTGGATATACCCTTACCACAAACGCCGGACTCATGCTAGAATCTTAGTGCGTGTATTGTTATTTTTTGCCAGGAAACTGGTATTATTGAAATGGAAAGATGCCTCAGCTCCTGATGTGCAATTGTTCTACCGAATGGTAAATAAAGCCCTACCCATCTATAAAATTATTTACACAGGCAGAGAGTGTCCACAAAAGTTCTACAAGATTTGGCAACCTTGGCTTGACATCAGGGACTTCTTTTGGAAGGACACCCTGTTGTTCCAGCAGTAGTAGGCTGTGAACAGGAGGGCAACACTTGTAATTGTGCATTGGGGTTCGTGGGCGGCTGCTTGCCCCCCCTAGGGGGGCCCTTCTACAACGGTGAGGTGGTGTGGAGATGGGAGAAGGGTGAGGGCCTGAAGGATGGATGGTGTGTATGTGTGCAAGCTTGAGTTGATGGGTAGTTGATTGCTTCATGTTCATGTAAATTATCCTATGGCCTCCTGCGTTGATCTGGCTGGATCTGCAGGATTGGTGATGGTTAACTACCTCTGAACGCCCTCCCTAAAGGGGTTAGGGGTAAATGTTATGGAAGCAGTATTGTTGGCCGTGTTTGGCCCACGGTTTGGTTATAATATTATATCTCTATATACTGTATCACTTAAGGTTATTGTAACCCTTAACTTGTCAAATTCAATAAAAATATACTTTAAAAAAAAAAATTTGGTTTTATCGCTCTCACTCCCTTATACTGGTCACTGGAATTTCAACATGGCACCTCATGGCAAAGAACTCTTTGAGGATCTGAAAAAAAGAATTGTTGCTCTACATAAAGGTGGCCTAAACTAGAAGAAGATTGCCAAGACCCTGAAACTGAGCTGTAGCATGGTGGCCAAGACCATACAGCCGTTTAACAGGACAGGTTCCACTCAGAATGCCTTGCCATGGTCGACAAAAGAAGTTGAGTGCACATGATATCCAGAGGTTGTCTTTGGGAAATAGATGTGATAGATGTAGATGAGTGCTGCCAGTATTGCTTCAGAGGTTGAAGGGGTGGGGGGGTCAGCCTGTCAGTGCTCAGACCATACGCCGCACACTGCATCAAATTGGTCTGCACGGCTGTCATGCCCAGAAGGAAGCCTCTATTAAATATGATGCACAAGAAATCCCACAAACAGTTTGCTGAAGACAAACAGACTAAGGACATACACTACTGGTACTATGACCTGTGGTCTGATGAGACCAAGATAAACTTATTTGGTGCAGATGGTGTCAAGCGAATGTGGCTTCAACCAGGTGAGGAGTGCAAAGACAAATGTGTCTTGACTACAGTCAAGCATGGTGGTGGGAGAGTCATGGTCTGGGGCTGCATGAGTGCTGCCGCCACTGGGGAGCTACAGTTCATTGAGGGAACCATAAATGCCAACATGTACTGTGACATACTAAAGCAGAGCATAATCCCCTTCCTTCAGAGACTGGGACCAATGGCAGTATTCCAACATGAAAACGACCCCAAACATACCTCCAAGGTAACCACTGGCTTGCTAAAGAAGCTAAGGGTAAAGGTGATGGACTGGCCAAGCATGTCTCCAGACCTAAATCCTATTGAGCATCTGTGGGGCATCCTCAAACGCAAGGTGGAGGAGTGCAAGGTCTCTAAAATCCACCAGCTCCATGATGTCATCATGGAGGAGTAGAGGAGGACTCCAGTGGAACCTGTGAAGCTCTGGTGAACTCCATGCCCAAGAGGGTTAAGGCAGTGCTGTAAAATAATGGTGGCTACACCAGATATTGACACTTTGGGCCCAATTTTCACTTAGGGATGTACTCACTTTTGTTGCCAGCAGTTTAAAAATGAATGGCTGTGTGTTGAGTTATTTTGAGGGGACAGTAAATTTACACTATTATACAAGCTGTACACTCACTACTTTACATTGTAGCAAAGTGTCATTCCATCAGTGTTGTCACATGAAAAGATATAATAAAATATTTACAAAAATGTGAGGGGTGTACTGACTTTTGTGAGATACTGTATATACATACCTGTATATATATATATATATATATATATATATATATATCTACAGCCCAACCCACTTAAGAGCCTCTGGTATGCTTGTTTGGGTCTTCCCCACTTCTTGCCCCGCAGCCAGGCACACAGGGTATTCCCACAGTCAGGTGCAAACTCACTTCCACTCGTTACTCCAATAACCAGTCTAGGGGTTTCGTTTTTGTTGTTTTTTTGGAGAACTTGGATGGCATAAGGGATATAGTAGGACACTTCCAAATTCAAGTATTCACTCTGAGGACTCTAACTTCCTTGTCTAGTGAACTTGCCTGAGGTCCTTGCAGAAGGGAAATAAATACTTCCTCACAACAGCAGCAAACTGATTGCAGAACAGAGCAATGTCCCTTAATAAAGTAGTGAACAATCCTGGACAAAGCTCTAAGAACACTAACCAGAGTTATATTTGTGTGGACCCTCAACTGACTTAGAGCACAATGCTCCTGAAACACCACTGGCAGCTACCAGATGCACTGTAGACGCTCCCTCTGTCAGCTATAGTAGGACCAGGGTTCGCCACATAGACTTCAGGCCCTCGGGTTGCCTATCTGAGGCCACATGGCAGCAAGTGCCAGAGGAGGCAGTGCCTCTCCCCACTCTTAGGCAATCTACTGCTAGGAAAGACCAGGAGCCCATTTGCTTCTAGAACCTAAATACTAGCATCCAGCATGCCTAGGGGCACCTTCCCTTCCAATTGGCCTGACCTGTATGAATATTCATGCTACTCATCTGCATGGTCTCCACCTATAGCCCAGAACCTTTCTAGGTTGCTTGAACACAGAGACAGCACAAGCAGTACACTGAGCAGCAGAACTAAACAATCACAGCTTCTGTTAAGCAGACAGTCCACATAAATGTATCTAGCTGCTCCTCTGTTTAAGTGATTGTAAAGTCTCATTTAAAAAAAAAAAAATAACAAACATGTTATACTTACCTCCTCTGTGCAGTTGGTTTTACACAGAGCAGCCCGGATCCTCCTCTTCTTGGGTCCCTCTTTGCTGCTCCTGGCGCCTACCTCCTATTGAGTGCTCCTAAAGCCATAAGCTTCCTATGGGGGCACCCGAGCCGAGTCAGAGCTCCATGTATCCATTCCAACATGGAGCCCCAGCCCGGTCCCGCCCTTCCCTCCCCTGATTGGCTGACTGACAGCTGCGGGAGCCAATGGCGCCGCTGCTGTGTCTCAGCCAATCAGGAGTGTCCCGGATGGCTTAGACATTCATGGACTTCACTATGGGCATAAGAAACCTGGATGAGTCCTTGTGCATTACCAACATGCAAGCGGTGGTCCTGACAATTTAATCCTATGCTCAGCTTCCAGCTGGGTCTGGTAAGCCTCTCTATTATCTGTTAGTGGATACACATGAATTTAAAGCACACTGGGTGATTTGTCAGAAGCTACCTTAACGCTATTGGCATTGGAGTTATATGGACTCATTCGCTCACAATCTTCTGGTGTTTGTTATATTCCATTGTTTATTTTTAGCGCAGCTTTTTTATCTTATAATACATGCATCATAGATTGTGAAATACAACTGGGGGAGTCAATGGTTGAGAAGGACCTGGGTGTTCTTGTAGATTGAACATAACATAACAGTATGCAATATCAAGTTGCAGTTTCTAAAGCAATGTAAATGGCAGTTTTGCTGTAATAGGTTGTTTACTTTGCACAGATGTGCTACTTCACAGATTCAGGGTATCCTTTAGATATTTTACCAGGGGCGGCCTGTTCATTAGGGGTGCAGGGGCACCGCCCCCCTATCCATGCGCCCGCCCCCCTAATCTACATTAGAGGCACTGGATGCATGGATTCCAATGGATGAGTGATTTTTTTTAAGCATGTGATTAGAGCCAGAAGCTCTAATAGGCTTCAAAAAAGGGTAGGCTCTGGTCGCAGAGCACTGCGCTCTGAGCCCACCCAGTTGTGCGACAATAGTGAATGAATATTCGCTATTTTCACACTGATTCTCATCCTTGCCAACCAGGAAGCGTGTCATGCGACCATTTTTCTGATTAGCCAAATTGCCCAGTGATCCTATTGGACCATAATGAGGAGAGAGGAGGAGGGAGGAGACATGGAGGCCGCCAGAGGAGACACAGAGGATGAAGCCGCCACCCGGAGGGAAGCACTGCCTGGGGGTAAGTGCAGGTCTCATTGACCGTCCGACCAGGGGTGGAGTTGGGGGGGTGGGGGTTACTGCTGACCCAACCCAAATGACCCGGGGAGGTGGCCGCGGGTGCATTGTTTGCCCCCAAAATATACCACCAGCCACCACTGCATGCTACTTGAAGGAATTTTGTATTTTAATGTTGCCTTTCAAACCTTTTTAAAAAAAGCATCTCCCCACCTGCATGGTACATGTTCCCCAGGGCAGTGTCTAGCCTCCATTCCATTTGTTTGACAATCCCTTGCCTATTAGCCTAGAAAATTGCTATTACTATTTTAGTATTTGGCTTCCATTGGCTTCAGTTGGGTTCAGATTCTCCACCAGAGCTTCAATAATGTACGCTGAACCTGCCTCTAACCGAACCAAGATACATTCGATACATTGCAAATGCAGATGGGCCATCTCTGTTAGGGAAGAAGGAGGGAGCATGTGCCTCCTGTGTTCAATAATATATTAAACAAAGGAAAAAAAGGATTTCCTTCTTACCACATTTCCTTCAAGGCACCCATGTGTTACGATTGTCAGCCAATCTGACAGGTTACTGCTAAACTTGAAAATAAGCATTTATAGCCCTTGATTCATTATTTCCAGGCACTATCTGGCAACGTTTTAACCACTTGCTGACCAGCCGCTGTCATTTTACTGCGGCAGGTCGGCTAGTTCCCGCAAATCGCTGTCATTGTACGTCGGTCACAGGAACGGGTCGTCGGAGCCATTGCACGTGGCCGGTGGGCCTGCGATGTCTGCTGGCCAACCGAGATCGCTCCACAGAGAGGCAGAACGGGGATCTGTCAATGTAAACAGACAGATCCCTGTTCTGACAGGGAAGTAGAGAGAGATCTGCTGTTCCTAGTGATCAGGAACAGCATTCTCTCTCTACTCCCAGTCAGTAAACACCCCCCACAGTTAGAGACACCTCCTTAGGGAACACTTCACCCCTAGTGTTAACCCCTTCCCTGCCAGTGACATTTATGCAGTAATCACTGGCTATTTTTAGCTCTGATCACTGTATAAATATCACTGGTCCCAAAAAAAGTGTCAAAGTGTCCGATCTGACTGCCGCAATGTTGCAGTCTCACTAAAAATTGAGAATCGCCGCCATTACTAGTAAAAAATAAATAAATAATAAAAATGCCATAAATCTATTTCCCAATTTGTAGATGCTATAACTTTTGCGCAAACCAATCAATATACACTTATTGCAATTTTTTTTACCAAAAATATGTAGGTGAATACATATCGGCCTAAACTGAGGAAGACATTTGTTTTTTATAAAAAATTTCTGCATGTATTATAGCAAAATGTAAAAAATATTGTTTTTTTTTTTTTAAATTGTCGCTCTTTTTTTGTTTATAGAATGAAAAATAAAAACTCAGAGGTGATCAAATACCACCAAAAGAAAGCTCTATTTGTGGGAAAAAAAGGTCATACATTCTGTTTGGGTACAATGTTGCATGACTGCACAAATATCAGTTAAAGTGACGCAGTGCCATATCACAAAAAACGGCCTGGTCATTAAGGGGGAAATTTTTCCGGTCCTCAAGTAGTTAAATGAAAGTGAAAGATATTACAAAAATTAGAGTTGCTCATTCACAACATGTCAATAGGAAAATAATATTATTTTAATATAATTCAGTGATAATCATCCTGTGTAAAGTAAACAATTATATCTTTTTTTTTCTATCTGTTCAGATGTACCGTATTTTTCGCACCATAAGATGCACCTGACCATAAGACACACCTAGGTTTTAGAGGAAGAAAACAAGAAAAAATTATTCTGAATCAAATGGTGTACTAAAATATTTACCAGTGCAGCCATATACCAGAGTTCATGAAATACAGCACATACCAGAGCCCATGAAATACAGCATATACCAGAGTACATGAAATACAGCACATACCAGAGTCCATAAAATATAACATATACCAGAGTCCATGAAATACAGCATATACCAGAGTCCATGAAATAAAGCACATACCAGAGTACATAAAATACAGCATATACCAGAGTCCATGAAATACAGCCTTATACCAGAGTCCATGAAATACAGCACATACCAGAATCCATAAAGTACAGCATATACCAGAGTCCATGAAATACAGCCTTATACCAGAGTCCATGAAATACAGCACATACCAGAGTCCATGAAATACAGCAATATACCAGTACCCATAAAACACAGCTATATACCCGTGACAAACAATTACAGCCATACCTGGATCCATAAAATGCAGCCTTAAACAGAGCAGACAGGGAGATTCATATCTCCCGGCACCGCCGCGCTGTGATGATGCCATCACTAGAGTTGAGCAGACACCTGGATGTTCGGGTTCGTGTGGTTCGGCCGAACTTTGCGGAAAAGTTTGGGTTCGGTACCGAACTTGACCCGAACTTTACCCCAGACCCCGAACCCCATTGAAGTCAATGGTGACCCGAACTTTTGGGCACAAAAATGGCTGTAAAAAAGTCCTGGAAAGGGCTAGAGGGCTGCAAAAGGAAGCAAAATGGGGATAAGGAGTAGGACAAGTGCCCTACAAACAAATGTGGGGAAGCCCCCAAAATATTGAGACATATAAAAAAAAACAAGTATACCAATGGCTGTGTGAGGCCGGTCTAAATGTCTATTCTGCACAAGGTACAGACAAGTCTTGTGGGATCCATGCCTGGTTCATTTTAATAAACGCTAGCTTGTCCATGTTGGCTGTGCACAGGCGGCTGCTCTTGTCTGTGATAACACCCCCTGCCGTGCTAAACACACGTTCAGACAATACACTGGCTGCAGGGCAGGCTAGGACCTCCAAGGCATAAAGGGCAAGCTCAGGCAATGTGCCCAATTTGGAGACCCAGAAGTTGAATGGGGCAGACCCATCAGTCAGTACGTGCAGGTGTGTGCACACATACTGTTCCATCATGTTGCTGAAATGCTTCCTCCTGCTAAGATGTTGCCTATCAGCTGGTGGTGCTGTTTGCTCTGGCGTGCTGCTGATAAAGCTTTTCCACATTTTGGCCATGCTAACCCTGCCTTCTGAGGTGCTGGCGGTGACACAGCTGCGTTGGCGACCTCTTCCTCCTCCTCCGCCTTCGCCTTGTGCTTCCACAGAGCCCCCCTGTGTAACTTGGGAATGCCCTCAGCAGAGCGTCTACCAGCGTGAGCTTGTAGTCATGCATCTTCTGATCATGCTCCAGTGAGGGAATGAAGGACGGCACGTTGTCCTTGTAACGGGGATCCAGCAGGGTGGCCACCCAGTAATTAGCACAAGTTAAAATGTGGGCAACTCGGCTGTCGTTGAACAGGCACTGCAGCATGTAGTTGCTCATGTGTGCCAGAGGCAAATACAAGCTGTCCTCTGTGGGAGGTGTATCATCTGTGTCCTCCGTATCTCCCCAGCCACGCTCCAGTGATGCCCACGAGCTGCGTTGGGTGCCACCCTGCTGTGAACACGGTTCCTCCTCCTCCTCCTCCTCCTCATCATCTTCCTCATCTTCCTCATCCTCCAGAACTGTGCCCTGGCTTGAAATGTTTTTACCTGGCCTATGCTGGTGCAGGAACCCACCCTCCGAGCCACTTGTAAATGACTGGCCTGATAACCATGGAAATGACCTCTCTTCCTCCTCCTCTTCCTCCTGTGCCACATCCTCTTCCATCATCGCCCGAAGTGTTTTTTCAAGGAGACATAGAAGTGGGATAGTAACGCTGAGAACAGCGTCATCGGCACTGGCCATGTTGGGGGAGTACTCAAAACACCGCAATATGGTACACAGGTCTCGCAAGGAGGCCCACTCGTTGGTGGGGAAGTGGTGCTGTTTCGCAGAGCGAATGACCCGTGCATGCTGCAGCTGAAACTCCACTATTGCCTGCTGCTGCTCGCACAGTCTCTCCAGCATGTGCAAGGTGGAGTTCCACCTTCTGGGCACGTCGCATAGGAGGCGGTGAGCGGGAAGGCCGAAGTTCTGCTGCAGCGCAGACAGGCGAGCTGCAGCAGGGTGAGAACACCGAAAGCACGCACAGACGGCCCACACTTTCTGCAGCAGCTCTGACATATCCGGGTAGCTTTTTAGAAATTTCTGCACCACCAAATTCAGCACATGCGCTAGGCAAGGGATGCGCGTCAAACCAGCTAGGCCCAGAGTTGCTACGAGATTTCGCCCATTATCGCACACCACCAGGCTGGGCTTGAGGCTCAGTGGCAACAACCACTCATTGGTCTGTTGTTCAATGCCCGTCTACAGCTGCTGCGCAGTGTGGGGTTTATCCCCCAAACATATCAGTTTTAAAACAGCCTGCTGTCGTTTCCCCCTGGATGTGCTGAAGTTGGTGGTGAAGGTGTTAAACTGAGCGGATGAGGAGGTGGTAGCGGAGGAGGAGGAGGAAGCGCAGTAGGAGGAGGAGGCAACAGGAGGCAAAGAGAAATGCCCTGCAATCCTCAGTGGCAGAAGGCCATGCGCCAAACGGCTAGCCGCCTCAGGCCCACCTGCCACTACATTTGCCCAGTGTGCAGTTAGCGAGATATAGCGTCCCTGCCCGTGCTTACTGGTCCACATATAAGAGGTTATGTGGACCTTGCCACATATGGCGTTGTGCAGTGCACACTTGATCTCGTCCCTGACTTGTTTGTGCAGGGAAGGGATGGCTCGCCTGGAAAAGTAGTGGCGGCTGGGAACCACATACTGTGGGACAGACGCCGCCATCAGCTTTTTAAAACTGTCCGTGTCCACCAGACGGAATGACAGCATTTGAAAGGCCAGGAGTTTTGAAATGCTGGCATTCAGGGCCAGAGATCATGGGTGGGTAGGGGGCTACTTTCTCTTTCTCTCCAGTGTTTCGGAGATGGAGAGCTGTAAGCTTCCATGGGACCATGTGGAAATGCTTGGGGATGGTGGCGGACATGGTGGCGTTGCTGTCACATCGTCTGTTTGCTGGGTGGCAGGTGACACCTGGGTGGCAGGTGACACTGGCACTGTAGAGGTGGAGGAAGAGGCCTGGGCAGCAGCAGAAGAGGAAGCAGGAGGCGGCCGAGACCTTTCTTGGATTTTGAGGTACTTATTGCACTGCAGCAAGTGCTTTGCATTTAGATGCCTGGTCATGGAGGTTGTGCTCAGGTTTAGAACATTTGTGCCTCGTTTCAGCCTCTCATTGCACAGTGTGCAAACCACTTGTGTCTTGTAGTCAGCACATTGTCTGAAGAACTGCCACGCCGGGGAACGCCTTTGAGCTGCCTTTGGTGTGCTAGGTCCCTGGGTGCGGTGGGTAGTAGCAGGCATACTGTCTAGGGGACACTCGCTCCGCTTTTGCAACCTGCTTCCTCTTTTGCTGGGCTGGTGCCTCTGTGCGACCACCACCTCTTCCTCCAAACTCCACACGTCACTCGCATGACCTTCATTCCATGTGGGGTCTAGGACCTCATCATCCTCCTCCACATCATCTTCCACCCACCCTTCACCACTGCCCTCCTTGTCAGTCTGCACACTGAGGAAAGCCGCAGCAGTTGGCACCTGTGTTTCGTCATCATCAGAGACGTGCTTCGGTGGTGTTTCCATGTCTTCATCCTGCAACAGAAGTGGTTGGGCAACGGTGCACTCAATGTCTTACACTTCTGGGGCAGGGCTAGGTGGATGGCCCATGGAAAGCAAACTGGCAGAGTCATCAAAAAGCGTAAGAGACTGCTGCATGACTTGGGGCTCAGACCGCTTGGCTGATTTACAAGAGGCTGAGGTGAAAGACAGATGGCCATGGGGTTCAGGTGCCAACTCTGAGCTTTCATCAAGGGACCGGGTGGGAGAGAATGTGGAGGAACTGGAGGCATTGTCAGCCACACAATCTACTATCGCCTGTACTTGTTCTGGCCTCCCCATTCGTTGAGCGGCATTTGGGCCTACCATATAACGTTGAAGGTTCTGTGGGCTACCTGAGGAAGGTGTTTCACTTGTGCATGTAGCTGGCACAGATCGACCACGTCCTATACTTGCAACAGGAGCTTCAGCAACACCACCAACACCAGCAGCACCATGGCCACGTCCCTTATTTGACACTCTCCTGATTCTGGACACAAATTTACTACGTAGCACTATTTATTAATACTAAAAAAAGAATAATGAATTATTATTCTTTTTTTAAAAAAAAAAGAAAATTGTAGATGCACTTTTTATTTTTGTGCAAGAAATGCACCGCTCACACCAGCAGCAGGAACCTCTCCCTACACCAGTATGAGATGATTTTAGAGCGATAATCTGTCTTTCACAGCACCGACAGGAACCTGTCCCTACTGCAGTATGAGATGATTTTAAAACAATAATCTCCCCCTCACAGCACCAACAGGAACCTCTCCCTAATGCAGTAGGAGATGGTTTTATAACGATAAGCTCTCCCTCAGAGCACCAACAGGAACCTCTCCATAATGCAGTAGGAGATGGTTTTATAACGATAAACTCTCCCTCAGAGCACCAACAGTAACCTCTCCCTAATGCAGTAGTAGATGGTTTTAGAACGATAAACTCTCCCTCAGAGCACCAACTGGAACCTCTCCCTATTGCAGTAGTAGATGGTTTTAGAACGATAAACTCTCCCTCACAGCACCAACAGGAACCACTCCCTAATGCAGTAGGAGATGGTTTTATAACGATAAACTCTCCCTCACAGCACCAACAGGAACCTCTCCCTAATGCAGTAGTAGATGGATTTATAATGATAAACTCTCCCTCAGAGCACCAATAGGAACCTCTCCCTAATGCAGTAGCAGATGGTTTTAGAATGATAAACTCTCCCTCAGAGCACCAACAGGAACCTCTCCCTAATGCAGTATTAGATGCTTTTATAATGATAAACTCTCCCTCAGAGCACCTACAGGAACCTCTCCCTAATGCAGTAGTAGATGGTTTTAGAACAATACACTCTCCCTCAGAGCACCAACAGGAACCTCTCCCTAATGCTGTAGGAGATGGTCTTATAATGATAAACTCTCCCTCAGAGCACCAACAGGAACCTCTCCCTAATGCAGTAGTAGATGGTTTTAGAATGATAAACTCTATCTCAGAGCACCAACAGGAACCTCTCCCTAATGCAGTAGTAGATGGTTTTAGAATTATAATCTCTCCCTCAGAGCACCAACAGGAACCTCTCCCTAATGCAGTAGTAGATGGTTTTAGAACGATAATCTTTCCCTCAGAGCACCGACAAGAACCTGTCCCTAATGTAGTAGTAGACGGTTTTATAATTATAATCTCTCCCTCAGAGCACCAACAGGAACTTCTCCCTAATGTAGTAGTAGATGGTTTTAGAATGATAATCTCTCCCTCAGAGCACCAACAGGAACCTGTCCCTAATGCAGTAGTAGATGGTTTTAGAATGATAATCTCTCCCTCAGAGCACCAACAGGAACCTCTTCCTAATGCAGTAGGAGATGGTTTTAGAATGATAAACTCCCTCAGAGCACCAACAGAAACCTCTCCCTAATGCAGTAGTAGATGGTTTTAGAACAATAAACTCTCCCTCAGAGCACCAACAGGAACCTCTCCCTAATGCAGTAGTAGATGGTTTTAGAACGTTAAACTGTCCCTCAGAGCACCAACAGGAACCTCCCCCTAATGCAGTAGTAGATGGTTTTAAAATGATAAGCTGTCCCTCAGAGCACCAACAGGAACCTCTCCTTAATTCAGTAGTAGATGGTTTTAGAATGATAAACCGTCCATCAGAGCACCAACAGGAACCTCTCCGTAATGCAGTAGCAGATGGTTTTAGAATGATAAACCCTCCCTCAGAGCACCAACAGGAACCTCTCCCTAATGCAGTAGTAGATGGTTTTATAACGATAAACTCTCCCTCAGAGCACCAACAGGAACCTCTCCCTAATGCAGTAGTAGATGGTTTTAGAACGATAAACTCTCCCTCAGAGCACCAACAGGAACCTCTCCCTAATGCAGTAGTAGATGGTTTTAGAACGTTAAACTGTCCCTCAGAGCACCAACAGGAACCTCCCCCTAATGCAGTAGTAGATGGTTTTAAAATGATAAACTGTCCCTCAGAGCACCAACAGGAACCTCTCCTTAATTCAGTAGTAGATGGTTTTAGAATGATAAACTGTCCCTCAGAGCACCAACAGGAACCTCTCCTTAATTCAGTAGTAGATGGTTTTAGAACGATAAACTCTCCCTCAGAGCACCAAGAGGAACCTCTCCCTAATGCAGTAGTAGATGGTTTTAGAATGATAATCTCTCCCTAAGAGCACCAACAAGAACCTGTCCCTAATGCAGTAGTAGATGGTTTGAGAATGATAATCTCTCCCTCAGAGCACCAACAGGAACCTCTCCCTAATGCAGTAGTAGATGGTTTTAGAATGATAATCTCTCCCTCAGAGCACCAACAGGAACCTCTCCCTAATGCAGTAGTAGATGGTTTTAGAATGATAATCTCTCCCTCGGAGCACCAACAGGAACGTCTCCCTAATGCAGTAGTAGATGGTTTTAGAACGATAAACTCTCCCTCAGAGTACCAACAGGAACCTCTCCCTAATGCAGTAGTAGATGGTTTTAGAATGATAATCTCTCCCTCAGAGCACCAACAGGAACCTCTCCCTAATGCAGTAGTAGTTGATTTTATAACGATAAACTCTCCCTCAGAGCACTAACGGGAACCTCTCCCTAATGCAGTAGTAGATGGTTTTAGAACGATAAACTCTCCCTCAGAGCACCAACAGGAACCTCTCCCTAATGCAGTAGTACATGGTTTTAGAATGATAACCTCTCCCTCAGAGCACCAACAAGAACCTGTCCCTAATGCAGTAGTACATGGTTTTAGAATGAAAATCCACCCCTCAGAGAACCAACAGGAACATCTCCCTAATGCAGTAGTAGATGGTTTTAGAATGATAATCTCTCCCTCAGCACCAACAGGAACCTGTCCCTAATGCAGTAGTAGATGGTTTTAGAATGATAACCTCTCCCTCAGAGCACCAACAGGAGCCTCTTCCTAATGCAGTAGTAGATGGTTTTAGAATGATAATCTCTCCCTCAGAGCACCAACAGGAACGTCTCCCTAATGCAGTAGTAGATGGTTTTAGAATGATAACCTCTCCCTCAGAGCACCAACAGGAACCCCTTCCTAATGCAGTAGTAGATGGTTTTAGAATGATAATCTCTCCCTCAGAGCACCAACAGGAACCTCTCCCTAATGCAGTAATAGATGGTTTTAGAATGATAATCTCTCCCTCAGAGCACCAACAGGAACCTGTCCCTAATGCAGTAGTAGATGGTTTTAGAATGATAATCTCTCCCTCAGAGTACAAACAGGAACATCTCCCTAATGCAGTAGTAGATTGTTTTAAAATGATAATCTCTCCCTCAGAGCACCAACAGGAACGTCTCCCTAATGCAGTAGTAGATGGTTTTAGAATGATAATGTCTCCCTCAGAGCACCAACTGGAACGTCTCCCTAATGAACTATAAGATGGTTCTGAATGCTAATGTCTCCCTCACAGCACAGACAGGAACATCTCCCTAATGCACTATAAGATGGTTCTGAACGCTAATGTCTGCCTCACAGGACTGCAATGAAGGTCTCCCTAATGCAGTCTGAGATGGTTGTGAACGTTAATCTTTCCCTCACAGCACCGGCATGAAGCTCTCCCTACTCTAGTCTGAGACGATCTGACACGCGGCGCTACGTGACTCCAGCCTCATATAGAGGCTGGGTCACATGATGCACTGGCCAATCACAGCCATGCCATTAGTAGGCATGGCTACGATGGCTTCTAAGGGCAAACTAGTGAAAAGCTTGTTGATTGGCTGCCCAGCAGCTATAAAAAAGCGCCAAAAATACCGAATACCGAACCGGATCTCTGACTTTTTGTTTAATGTCCGGAATCGGGTTCGGGGCACGGACACCGCAAAGTCCGGTACGGACCCGAACTTTACAGTCCAGGTTCGCTCAACTCTAGTCATTACACATGCGCCTGGTGGAGCCCCACTCTGCAGCCAAACCCCATTCAGATAGAAGACAAAGCAGCCCTAGCAGCCGCCGTGGCAGTACTTCATGCGACCGCTGGGGCTGCTCTGTCTTCTCCCTGTGTGAAAAGAAACACAGCGGCGCTCTATGGTGTCCGGAAGCCCGCAGTGTAATGTGGGCTCCCAGCACCGACGGGAAGGCGGGGTTTTTTTTGCAGTATTCGCGCCATAAGACGCAGGGACACTTTCCCCCATTTTTTGGGGGAAAAAAAGTGCGTCTTATGGTGCGAAAAATACGGTATGTCATGTTTTGAATGGACTAAGCCCACTTTGCAATGACCTCATATAGATGTATATAAATCTTCAACAAACTTTGTTGGGTTGATGATATGTCACATACCTGTAGCTGAACAGACAAAGCACATGAATGCATTCTGTTAAATTCACACAGTACACATAAGTGTGTAAGATCACTCATCTCTATATCAAACAATGAAAATGTTAAGCTGTCTGATTATAATTTATAAATAATGAATGTGTATATTCTCAGTGCACTAAATTAACTAAACAAATGGGGCTTTAGTTAGAATAAATATGTATTTAATTCGTGAAACAGAAGTAATCATTATCAAATGAGCTTTATCTTACATTAGGGAGGCCATAACAAAGTTCTGTCTTATTGCTTTTTATAATTTTACTCAAAAGGTGAAAAGGCTTCACATAAAATGTAGAGAATTATCAAACACAGTAATATATTAAACATGATTCTACATTATAATACAAATGATGGTGGGGGGGTTCCACTGTCTTCACTTATTCTTGTTAACACTAGAACTCTTCCTGAGAGCCGTTTGTGCAAACCCAGATATTGCTAGAATTTTTTTGCGGAATTGTGAGCATCAAATATCGGCATAGGCAGACGACCTACTTTTCTTTCTTCGTAAACCCATTACTACTTTGCCAAATCTGCTGGCTGAATTTAAACGCTGCAGAGACTTATCAGACTTTCATGCTAATTACCAAACATCTGAAGCACTAAATCTCACTATCCCAACAAATACACTCAGTAATCTACAGACAAATTTACATTTTAAATAGGCCTCATACCACATTAAATATTTGGGTATTTCACTGCCCTCAACTATGTCTACCTTGTACACAAATTTCTCTCCATTACTTTCCAAATTTCACTCTGAACTGTCATCTTGATCTTCTTGTAATTTTTCACAGACGGCAGATGTAATGCTTTGAAACAGAATGTATTCCTCAAGATTCTTTACCTCTTTCAAACAATCCAGACAAAAATTCCTGCTAGTTTTTTTTTTAATGTTACAATCTATATTTAACAAATTCAGGCTTCTAAATTCATCAGGATTAAGCATACAACTCTCTGCAGACCAAAAATTTTAGGATAACTGGTGCTAACTGACATTAAACTTTACTATTTAGACCAGTATTTCTCAACCTTTTTACCATCAAGAAAACCCTGGCAAACAGTCTGAAATCTAGGGAAACCCCTGAAATAAATTTTCATATCAACAGGTCACGGAACATCGATGTGATCCACGAGCTGTTGATATAACAACAATTATTTTTAAAAATTGCATTAAATAATAGAATACATATTAAAACATACCTATGTAATGTGAAACTTGTACTGTATTTTTCTGCACATATGCTCAATTCTGGGTCCAACTTGATAGCAGCATACATGGCGGCAGTAGCAGGGCAAGGTACAGGGGGCAAACAGGGCACAGCACATGAGGTAGGAGGGCACAGTACATGGCAGCAGCACACATATTTACTTGCCACATGATTACATGGGATCAGGGCACATGATTACATGGGAGCAGGGCACATGAGAGCAGGGCACAGAATTACATGAGAACAGGACACAGGATTACATGGGAGCAGGGCACAGGATTACATGGGAGCGGGGCACATGAGAGAAGGGCACATGATTAAATGACAGCAGGGCATAGGATTACATGGGAGCAGGGCACAGGATTACATGGGAGCAGGGCACAGGATTACACGAGAGTGTAGTGATGTAGTAGTGGATGAATTACACAACAGAGAGCAGAGCACAGGATTACATGGGAGCAGGGCGCAGGATTACATGAGAGCAGGGCACATGAGAGCAGGGCGGATGAGAGCAGAGCACATGGGAACAGGACATGTAAGAGCAGGGCACATGGGAACAGAGCACATGAAAGCAGGGCACAGAATTACATGAGAGCAGGGCACATGAGGGCAGGGCACTTGGGAGCAGGACACGTGAGAGAAGGGCACATGGGAACAGGGCACATGAGAGCAGGGCACAGGATTACATGAGAGCAGGGCACATGGGAGCAGGGCACATGGGAGCAGGGCACATGGGAGCAGGGCACATGGGTGCAGGGCACATGAGAGCAGGGCACTTGAGAGCAAGGCACATGGGAGCAGTATATAGGATTGTATGAAAGCAGGGCACATGGGAGCAGGACACAGAATACATGGGATCAGGGCACATTCCTACATTTGAGCATGGCACATTCCTGCATGAGTAGGGCAGATTCTTACATTTGAGCAGGGCAGCCTTGGTTTCCTTTTCATGCAGAGGTACACAGGGACGCGGCTGTGGTAGACGTCCTGACTCTCACACACTGTTCCTGGCCAGCCCCTCCTCTCTTATCCATTCTATCACATAAAAGCACCTGGGATGGACGAGAAGGGGGGGAGCTGGCTGGGAAGAGCAGAGACACCCTTTGCTTACCTGACCGCTCTGAGTGCAAACGCGATGGGGATGCAATCTACCTGTCAGTGGCTTGCGATTGACAGGTAGATCGCCAAAGAACCCCGGTTGAGAAACATGGATTTAGAAGCTCAGCTCCCCTATCAAGAGCCATAGACTGGTGTTGACATTGTGATATTAAACAATGGGTATCCACAGAACAATGTTTTTCATCCTACTATTACAACTACATGGAAACACTGTAAACATGTTTTTAATAACTATGAGATCTCCCCTTTCCCATCTCCACTTCTACCAATTCTAGATAATCCTAAATTCACTCCAGGTAGGCATGATAAAACTCTGTACACTGATAGCTAAGGATAAATATCTCGTGTTTCAATTTATACAAAATTCAACTTGTTTGTTGGCCAATCAAATGTCATCTGAGGAGAAAAACACAAGGGAGAAGGCCTCTGAGTATAGACATTTAAAATCAATTTAATAAAAGACCAGACAATTGGCAACTCACATTTGTGATGAGTATTAAGGCATATGGTGAGCATGAATCTCCGCTGGTCCGTGTGGATTCCACACAAGCGCTGCTGGTTACACCAGTCCAGAACTGAAGACTGTAGTCGGCTGAGACACAGGGAGCATCAGAACGAGGTCTGGTGCGCAGGATCCTGGAGTCGGAGGCATGTGACGTCACCTGGATGCAACGTGTTTCTGAGCGTTGGACCTGATGAAAGAGCACACCTGTGATTCCACCACAGTCTGAATGCTCAGAAATGCGTTGCATCTTGGTGACGTCACATGCCGGATTAGAGGCGCCTTCTCCCATGTGTTTTCTCCTCAGCTGCTGGAATGGGCTTCTTCTTTAGAAATGCAGCCCTTGTTGTGGACTAATCTTAAGAAATGTATTTTATTCATTATATGAACTATGCATATGGGCTGATCAGGGTTTACACATTGCTTCGTTTTTTGCACCTAATACTTGTTGTTTAATCAAATGTCATCTGACCCCTCTTTCTCTTTGATTGGATCATAACAGATCTTTCAAAATTTCAAACTTTCTATGCTCCTTGCTAAATGCTGATTCATTTGGACGTTCCCTTACAAAATTTGA
Source organism: Glandirana rugosa (assembly GCA_018402905.1). Taxonomy (NCBI): domain Eukaryota; kingdom Metazoa; phylum Chordata; class Amphibia; order Anura; family Ranidae; genus Glandirana; species Glandirana rugosa. The sequence goes on from BLSH010198564.1 coordinate 69,985, forward strand.
ACAAGTATGCTGAGCAACAGGCCCTTTTCCTCATTTCTGCCTCTGTTGATTTTATCCCAATGTCTTTTATGGCTCTGTGCCGTCTATTTTTGTGAGTATTGAATTTTTACTTCTATGTTTTAATAAATCATTTTTTGGTAATGCACTAGGTGCGTGTGCCATCCCTTTGCTTTATTTCTTCCTTTTCCTCATGACCTTTCATTCTCCTATACACTCTTACTTTTTGATTTTTTTACAACAAACTCCAAGATTTATAGATAAATGTGAATAAGATCTTTACACTAAATGTACACCTCAAGCTAGATCTAAATATTTACAAAATCAGTTCACTAGTCTATAAGTAACCCATATCAGGAATCTGGATATAAATTACTCTCTCACTGGTATCATACTCCTAGTTTATTAAATTAAATGTATCCATTTGTTTCAGATTCCTGCTGGCAATGGGACAACTCACAGGCAGACATTTTACATATCTTCTGGACTTGTCCCTGTCTTAATGACTTTTGGACCCAGGTTCATACCGATCATTTTATTCCTAAAGACCTGAGTTTCGTCCTCCTACACTATAAAGATAATCCTCATAAAACATACAAAAATGAGGTCCTTATTTTAAATAGTAAATGCAGCCTGATTCTGTATCCCAGCTCTTTGGAAATCTTCTTTGCCACCCACCATACGGCATATTGAACATATGGAAATTCTTTCCAGTATCCTCAACCGAAAAAGTTCACAATATATGGCCCCACTGCAAGGACTTTCCCCATACTGATTAATACAATCATATACTGACTGAATCTTCCCTCTCCTCTTCGGGAAGCCCTTAATGAACACTAACTTTATACTGCTCACCGTTTATATGATATCTTTATACTGTATATATACATTTATCTCCTCCTGGTTGGATCAGGGGTTTTCGTGTAGCTCCCACACGCCCCTTAATTTTATTCCCTACCCTTTCCTCCATTCCACCCCCCTCCCTTTTTTCCATTCTCTGATTTTACAATATGTTATTTCATGATAGGTTTTGTTTATACTGTGAACATTTTTATTTTACTGTTAATTCATTCATTCATATGATATTGTTTCTTACTTAACATGCTTATATGTGTTTTCCATGCATTATGAAACGTACAAATGATACCAGTGATATATAAAAAATCAAATGTATATATTTGTTGGTGTTATTTTTTGTAACATTTTGCTATTAATTATTTCCTTCTCTTTTTTTTATATAAGGCTAAGAGTATGGGGGCGTGGCTTGGCGAGAGAAGCGAGAGGATGCATCTCAATGGAGCTCTGAGCGCGGACACAGAATCCAGAGGAATCCAGGCGGCTCGGCACTTGGAGAAAGGTAAAAACACCTCAGACACATTGCAAACCATCTGCCCTACAGCCCCAGCTAATTTTGGGGACGAAATTCTACTCCGCCCCGCAACGGGGTAGACCGCGATCACATCTGCAGCCTAAATTTTCGGATCCCCAGCGCCGCGACGTATAAAACATATAAGACCTAATTCCTCTTAGATTCGCTTGAACCCCACAACCATCTGACATCCTTCCTTATTACATCCTTCCCTCACTAAAGGATTTATCAATCGGGGGCCCAGAAAACCATTTAGAGCTGTGGTGACACAGGTCGCGTTTGCATCCCCAGCCTAAATTTACTGTCCTACACACATCGCCGCTCTAATAAGGCTTGCAGGGCCACAACAGAACCCAATTCCATAACCAACAACAGGTTACCTGGAAGAGGTGATCTGGGATGTTAAACGGAGCCCAGGACCCTGTTGCAGCCTAAGATTTGCCTAAACTCGCTATGGATGGGCAGCACAGTTCAGAACCCTTGATCTGGTAGACTAGCAATGAAAATTTACAACAGCTGGTCTGTGTGACTTCATCCCATCACCTTTTTAGTGTCCATTTTGTCTCAACTTGCTGATTATACCAGCAATTAATACTGCTGCAACTAAAAGCATTTTATCCCACTGGCTGACAGTTAAACAAAATGCCTGTATAAAAGCTCCTCTTGTTGCAGACTGGGGACTGAGAGGCAATAAAAGGCCCTATCTCATTCAATATAGCTCAACAAATTATGGACAAATACACTACAAAAGGAACTCCAAGTCGCTCTCTTTGTTCCTCCTCATCACTCAATAACAATCAAATCCCAGCTTATTTCCAGAAATTCCCCTACAAAAGTAAAGGAGGGGAAGACAAGAGGGCCCCTTCAAAGAGAAACGCAAAAGAGAGGGAAGAAGAGGATGATAATGTTTCCTTAACAAATTCAGAAGACTTGGTAAGACACAACCCTCACCAAAATACTCCGTTAACATATGCAGATATGACAGAAATAGCGGCAGACATTAAGAACTCTTTTTCAACAGCCATAACTGATCTAAAAGCAGACATCTTGACGCTTACAGAACTAATGGCGTCCAAAGAGCGAGCATACAAACGGAGAGACAAAGCTTTATCCAGGCTAGACAATATCGCTAACACCCAATCACAACACCAAATTATGATGAACAGACAACTTGAAGACTTAGACAATCGGAGGAGGAGGAACAACATCAGAGTAAGAGGGGTCCCAGAAAGTATCTCAGCGGAGCAGATCAGACCTGCACTGTGCTCTATCTTTAACAACTTCATCGACAGACCTGCGGAATCTCCAATTGAATTTGATCGCACTCACTTAAACCTAGAGCTTCAGAAGATGCACCCCCTAGAGATATAATATGTTGCTTAACAAATTTCCCCCTAAAAGAAGAAATTCTTTACAAAGCCAGACAAAATGATGCCATCGTATTTAACGAAAAATAAATCTTTCTCTATCAAGATTTGTCTCCAATTACATTGAAGAATAGGAGAGCTCTTAAACCTCTGCTTGAAATACTGAAAGAAATAAACATCCCCTATAGATGGAAATGTCCTTTTGCTCTGCAAGCAATATTTAATGGCAAGCATTTCTTCCTTCGTACCCCAGACGAGTTGTCTTCATCTTGCGAAAATCTTCAACTGGACCCTATAGAACTCCCGGACTGGTACGCAGAATTCTTACTCCCCCCACCTACCAACCAAGATCTTTCCTCTCCGGGCCCGTCTCCATGCAGCTCACCACTGACAAAGGGCAAATATAACAGGAAATCAAATTACAGCGGAAGATATTCCCCAGCGGCCAAAGCTCCTAGAACCAAGGAACATAGTTAAGAACTCTCTATGATTCATCTCTCCTGGTTTTACTACTTAATAATACTTGTCACAGATTACTATACACCATCTAGATCATCTAAGACTGCAGTGGAGCTTCATTCATCCATACACTAGTTGGCATGACTTCCCCTACGCCGTGTACTTTATCCGTGGAGAAGGAATAATGCTACCAACTACTAAGTCGCGAGTAATGATCTCCATTGTTTGACATTTCATTGGAGAAGCATATACCATATACCTAATATCCTTTTCTTCAATATAACAAGATACACAGATTGACTACTTCTTGTCCCCTACAGCTCTCTCCACTTACTGGACTGGCACTTGGTCTCATACTGTGCCCCATGCGACATTTAAAACAAGCTCTATCCAGACCATGCTGAGTCAGACAAAGTACAGTATCTTTATCACTATTACTGTGTGTTTGAACATCAACCCCTACCACCCTGTTTACTTCTTCCATAGCGTACATGGTAAGGGCAGAGACAGAAGATGGAACCTGCTCTCCTTTATAATCTGGTTCACCAGTTTTTTCAACATTACAGTTAAATTAATGTTTCAAAGGTTATTGCTAGAGTTGAGCGAACCAAACTGTAAAGTTCGGGTCCGTACCGAACTTTGGGTTGTCCGTGACCCGGACCCGAACCTGGACATTTGAAAAAAAGTTTGGGTTCGGGGCTCGGGTATTTGATCACGCATGTTGAATAGCTGCAGGGCAGCGAATCAACAAGTGTTTCACTGGTTTGCCCTTAGAAGCCATCACAGCCATGCCTACTAGCCTACATGGCTTTGATTGGCCAGTGCATCATGTGACCCAGCCTCTTTATAAGCTGGAGTCACTTAGTGCTGCATGTCACATGCTCTCTGGCTAGTGTAGGGAGAGAATGCTGCTGGCGCTGTGAGGGACAGATTGCAGATATAATAACACCTCATCCTGCATTACAGAACGATCTGATTGTGGACTAGGTAGAGATTACTACTACTACTGCTTTTAGGGACAGATTGCAGATCTAATAACATCTCATCCTGCATTACAGAATGAGCTGACTGGACTAGGTAGAGTATACTGCTTAGAGGGACAGATTATTGTTCTAAAATCATCTTCTAGTTCTATAGGGTCAGGTTCCTGCTGTTGCTGTAAGGGACAGATTATTGTTCTAAAATCATCGCCTACTCCTATAGGGTCAGGTTCCTGCTGTTGCTATAAGGGACAGATTATTGTTCTAAAATCATTTTACTTCCCTTTGCAGCCCTCTAGCACTTTCCAGGACTTTTTTACAGTCATTTTTGTGCCGAAAAATTTGGGTCCCCATTGACTTCAATGGGGTTCAGGGTTTGGGGTAAAGTTCGGGTCAAGTTCGGTACCGAACCCGAACTTTTTCGCGAAGTTCGGCTGAACCCACTGAACCCGAATATCCAGGTGTTCGCTCAACTCTAGTCATTGCTGCTGTTGTTCATTATCGGGCATTAGGGTGTATTAAGAGTTATCTAATGGTTTAGGCTCTGATTACATAACTGCCTTTACTCAAAGGGTAATGTGTTCTCAGACAAAATAGTTTGTAGGTATTTCTCTAGAGTGTTATTTTTTATTCTCACTATTTTGGACAATTTTGGCATTGTGTTGATATTTTCTTGTTGCCTGAAAGGTATACAAATCTTACATTGCCCTGACTCATTGTCAAACTAGAAGGACTATGTCTGGGAAATGAGTCTCAATAGCCAAAGGCCATAATTAATCTAATGATCACTTTTAGATATATATCACGCTTGGCTATAATTGTATGTATAAAGGTGTTATATACATGTGAGTGTATTACAAGACATTTATCTGTTTACTCATAAATTCCAGAGTTTAAGACCAGGAGAGACCATTAGTTGAAATAAGACACATTATTTGTTCTGAATTAACCACTTGCCGACCGCCGATCGGCATCTGACGGCGACAAAGTGGTTCGTTATCGCAAAACGCCGTCATACGACGGCGGCTGCGATAACGCGCACTGTGAGCGCGAGACCTTAAATACTCATTTGTCTATTTACAGAACATTATGTGAGTGTACATATATTGTGGAAATATGTATGTTAATATCGGTTCGCACTATATATAGATTTTCACTAGTAATCTAATTAATACCGGAAACCGATAACTCTGAGTAAAGGGTCTGTATCAGGAAGATCAAACTGTTACTCAGTCCCGTTACATTCTAAACATATGGAAAGTCCGTTGTTCTTTTATAGTTGTGTTACGGTTTTAACAGGTTTTATCACTCTTATTTTTTATTGTGAGATCTCTTTATGGATGTTTGATAAAACAGACTCTTGTGTAATGGGAAACTCATTTCCGTCAATACATTAGTCTCGGATTTGGTAATCTATTGAGAATTATGTGGGATTACGGGCTATTACTTGTTGTCGTCGTTACTGATCTCAACTCGCTTG
>BLSH010198564.1:75681-94020 GCA_018402905.1 Glandirana rugosa
AAACCCCAGAAATGAATTCTCACCATCCGTAAACGCGACCACTTTTGCGCAAACCAATCAATAAACGCCGATTGCGATTTTTTTTATCGCAAATATGAGGAAGAATATAAATCGGCCAAAAACGGTGAAAAAAAATGTTTTTTTATATTTTTTTTTTGGATTTGTATTCTAGCAAAAAGTAAGAAATTTGGGTTTTTTTGCAAAATTGTCGCTCTTCTTTTGTTTATAGCGGCGATCAGAAATGACGCAGAGGTGATCAAATACCACCAAAAGAAAGCTCTATTTGTGGGAAAAAAAGGACGCAAATTTCGTTTGGGTACAATGTCGCACGACCGCGCAATTTTCAGTTAAAGCGACGCAGTGCCGAATCGCAAAAAGGGCTCCGGTCGTAAAGCTGGAAATCCTTCCGGGGCTGAAGTGGTTAAGTTTGGTAAAAATCAACATATCTTTTCACTCAGTAATTGAATCCTTGACTCTGGCACTACAGGGATTGTTCCTCCAGGTCAAGTTCTTACCAACCCAGTACTTTCTACCTCTGGGAGCCCCTAGAGGATAGCCACATTACAAAATTTCAGTTAAACATTCCTGAATTGAAATCTGCATAGTCCTTAACTAAATATGGAAAAGAAAGGACCATACTGAAGAAAATTAAGTACCCAGTTTTTATTTACTGCCTTGAACCCCCAGTTTGCACATCTGAATAGTCCTACCTGCTTTAAATACATATGATTAATTAAACTTTCGCACATTTCCCCACCCACCTACCCCCCAAAAAAACAATTATTTGTACTACAACACGAGGCACAAAAATTTATACTTGCCCTAAATACATCTAATTGGTTTGAACTACCACCTTTGTGCCCCAAGAGGAGCTCAAAACTTCAATAAGGTGTAGGTCTTTTTATTGGTTCTTCTAAGTTCCATCATCTCTTTCTCTTTTTACACTATACGTTCCTATCAATACCTCTTTATCATATCCCTTCACTGTGAGAAAAGTGACAACCATGACATACTCATCATTTGGTAGATCTCCAGATATAATTTCGCATAATCTTAACGGTTTGAATATTCCAGAAAAGAGATCAAAACTGTTTAGAGAACTTAAACATGCCAATCCTAAGATAGTGTTTCTTCAGGAAACCCACTTCAAAGGTCAGAATATTCCTAAATTATCTAATAACCTGTTCACGAAAGTCTACCATGCCACAAATCCTAATGCCAAAACAAAAGGGGTTTCAATACTAATAAACAAAAACTCACCCTTCATTCCCTCCCAACCATTAGCAGACCCAGAAGGGCGATACCTATTTCTTAAGGGCACTTGGGCAGGGGATCACGTCACCCTCGCCAACATCTACTTTCCTAATAGAGCACATATTAACTTCTGCAACAAAATCATTAAAAATTAAAATGGTAAGATGGACGCCTGAGCCCGGAGCTCCGCGCCACCCCGGCTGTCCGGCACCGCTGAAGCCAGTAAGAGCCCGCTGCCCCCGCTCCTTTACACTCTGGGGGACTCCTGAACACTTGGTGCCCCCCCGGATGCAGAATCCTTCAGCCAGGAGGGACCTGAGGCCTCTTTTCTCGGAGGTTATCGTGGCTGGGTGTACCAAGATGGCCGCCGCGGCCTCGCCATGCGCCCAGTCCGCGGAGATGTCACAGGAACCCCGCCGGGTCCTTACACCTGCCTCACTCCCCTATCCTCCCACAACTCAGGAGACCCTACAAGCACCCTCCCCTCACTCACCAGCCTCCACTGAATCCTTGCTGGCGCAAGCAATGGGAAGCTGCGGCCTACCTGCCATGGGGCCCTCCCCAGCCCCCTCACGCCTATCTCTCACCCCCAGCACCCCAGGCAACGACACCTCATTTCTCCCCCAGGACATATTCCAGAGGTTCTCTGAATTATTAGAGAGAGGTCTATCCCAGACGGCCGCTAAAATAACTGGAGACATCAAGGTGGACTTTCAGTGCTTAGGGGATAGAATGGGTGCCATTGAAAATAAACTTGACATAACAGTCTCTAGGGCCAACCAGAACACAGCCCAGATTCAACTTCTGCAAGACCAGCTTGAGACTGCAATTGCCAGAATTGATGACCTTGAGAACAGGTCCAGAAGACAAAACCTTAGAATCAGAGGATTACCTGAGAGCATCACTGACACCACCGAAGCAGTGCATGACCTATTCAAAAGCCTTTTACCCAACATATCCCAACAGCGCCTAGAACTGGATAGGGCCCATAGAGCCCTTGGCCCCCTGAGGAAGGATGGAAAACCGAGAGACATTATTGTCAAGCCTCACTTCTTTTCAGTTAAAGAGGAAATAATGAAACTAGCTCGGGCCCAACCACAACTCCAATGCAAGGGCTATCCAATTCAAGTTTTTGCAGACTTATCCCCTATGACGATTCAGCGCAGGAGAAACCTCAAGCCCCTCCTCACAGCCTTGGCTCAAAAGGGAGTAAAATACTGGTGGACTTTCCCCTTCGGGGTCAAATTCTCCATCAAAGGCCACACCTTTGCATTCTCCAGCTTCCCGGAAGGTGAAAAAATCCTGCTTGACCTAAAGATTATCTCCCATGAAATGGTCATGGACTTTACCACTTCATCCAACGCATCCTCTAAGCGCCCCACACCAACCAGCCCCATTACCCCCGTCTGGAGTCAAGCCAAAACTAAGAGATCAAAAGACAATAGACCTCCATGATTGACGCCCTGGGGTCTTGCAACATTCTAATCTCTTGACTTTGTTTGGAAACATTTCCGTCAGCTCCCTCTCAAACAAGGGAGCTTCTCCTGGTCAGGGACATTTTCAGCCTGGGTAGCATCTGTCCCTCCTTCCCTACCTTCTATCCCCACCTGTTGGCGCATTTAGCCTCCTAAAACATACCGTTCACAGCCACTTAACAACAACGTATTATCACTACCCTTGGCTGCCTCTAATTATCATGTTTGTAGTTTATTACTTGTGTTATGTCTTACAGGTCATATACCTCCTCTCATGTTTATCCTAAACTGGAGGTGGGGGCATGGAGGGACCTACTCCCCCAGCTCCTTGTTGTGGTTATTCTTTGTTCATTTTTTTTTTTTTCTTTTATGAAGGTTCATTAATGTTCTTCAGGGGCTTTAAATTTGTGTTCCTTATGGCCCGCCGGCCGGGGTGGCAGTTTCATGCCTCCCCACCTCCCTCAGCAGTGGTTCCTCCAACGCTGTGGGATCCGTCGCACCCTCCCCTCCAGAAGAGGGGCGCTGACAGACTTTGGTATTGGGGGTTGGTTTCCTCCCCCTCTACCCTAAAGTCTCTCATGGGACTTTATTTCTCTTTTCTCTCTCCTTACTCTTTTTACTCTCTCACCCTCCCCTTCTATTTTCTAGCCAGTCCGAGATATGTGCACTTTTTCCGGATTTCCTCCTGGTGGTACGGATGTTATGCCCTTATTGGAAAAATTCCCCTCGGAAGAAGACCTTGGGTAAGTGCTTTTTACTTCTGCTTCAGATTGCCATCTTCCTACTCTCACCATGGCTCACCCTAACCCTAGGCCCAACCTTATTAATATAGCAACTCACAACACGCAGGGATTAAACTCCCAGATCAAAAGAAAGAAGGTCTTCGATCTTTATCGCTCCCTTAAACTCGATATAGTCCTTTTACAGGAGACCCATTTTCCGAGCAACTATAAGCCCAAATTCTTACATGCCCACTTTCCCACGTTTCGATTGGCAAATGCTCCCGACAAAACAAGAGGAGTGGCGATCCTGATATCCAAAACCTGCAATTTCTCTCCCCTTTCCGAACTTATCGACCCTGAAGGAAGATTCCTTCTAATTAAAGGTACCCTAGATGGCCATCTCTACTCAATAGTCTCGTATTATGCCCCCAACAGAAACCAATCTGCCTTTTTCGCCTCCCTTTTCAAAACTCTCACACCCCTCTTGGAAGGCTCCATAATACTGGGGGGAGACTCTAACATAGCCTTCGACCTCAGTCTGGACAAATCCAAAATAGGGGCCTCCCAGCTCGTCCGCCCTCCCAAAGCTAGCCTTAAAATAGCGAAACTTTTCCAGGCTCAGGGTCTCATCGACATTTGGAGGGAACTCAATCCAAATAAAAGGCACTACACCCACTTTTCAAAAGTGCATCGCTCTTATTCTAGAATAGATCATTTATTTGTTTCCCCGGACATTATACCTGAAACCTCCAAAGCCCAGATTTTAGATACGGTTTGTTCTGACCACGCTATTCTTTCTGCTAGCATTAAGGAGGGCACCAGATCTTCTGCCTATAAACCTTGGAAACTCAATGTTTCCATCCTTGACGACCCGGTTAGAGCTAAAGAATTAGATACGTCACTCAGGGAATTTTTCTTGCTTAATGATGGAGGAGAGATTACTCCGGAAACCCTGTGGGCAGCCCACAAGGCCTTCATCAGGGGGAAATTCATCCAGATCGCTTCTCAAACCGAAAAAGCTAGATCCCTAGATATCAAGAGATTAGAAACCAACTACTGCACCCTGAAGGCTAAACACAAAAAAGACCCACGCAGCATCCCTATATCGCAACTGGATGCTGCTAGAGTAGAACTAAATCTAGCCCTAACCACTAGAGCCGTAAAATATATCAAATGGAGTGGAGCTAAATTCTACTCCCATAGAGACAAGGTGGGTTCAAAGTTAGCTGCCAAATTATCCCCCCGGCCTAGGAACCTTGTGTTCCCTAGAATTGTAACTCCCGGTCAACCTCCTTCTACCAACCCAAACAAAGTCCTTCGAGCGTTTCAGGACTTTTATGCTAAGCTATATAAACCCATGCCCTCTGAGGGCTCGCTAAAACCCAACTCTTTCCTAGAAGGACTCCCTCTCCCTTCATTATCCCCTGACCACATAGCTCTTTTAGAAGCTGAGTTCACAGTTGAGGAAGTGGCAGAGGTAGTCACAAAACTCAAGAAAGGCACAGCCCCGGGCCCGGACGGGCTCCCAGTGGCCTATTACAAAACCTTCTTGGGCACCATTGGCCCCTACCTCACCAGATTCTTCAACTCGAAAGCACGAGGAGACCCCCTGGAGTCTCACTTAAACACTGCTTTTATTTCAGTTATCCCCAAGCCGGGTAAAAACCCTGAGGATGTCAGTAATTATAGGCCAATCTCCCTCATTAATAACGATTTGAAAATTATGACCAAAATTCTTGCAAATAGACTAGCTTCCATAATTGATAAATATATCCATAAGGACCAAGTGGGATTCATCCCGGGAAGGCAAGGCCCTGATCAAATCAGGAGGGCGATTGACCTAATCTCATTACTTAGCTCTAACTGGGACGGAGGCCCTAAGCAAAAGGGAATGATCCTTTCGCTTGACCTTCAAAAGGCTTTCGATTCGGTCTCTTGGACCTATCTTTTCCAGGTACTGGAGAGGTGGGGCTTTGGTAAGAGATTCCTGGGTTCCTTACGAGCACTATACTCCTCCCCTAAAGCACAAATTAGGCTACGGGGTTTCTATTCGGATCTCTTCACTATCCATAGGGGAACTAGACAAGGCTGCCCCCTCTCTCCTCTAATTTTCGATATTGCCATTGAATCCCTAGCAATCGCGATTCGCACCAACCCTGACATTTTGGGTGTCCAATGTGGCCCTCAAACTCATAAATGCGGGCTTTTTGCCGATGATGTCCTATTATTCCTGACATCCCCTGTAACCTCATTACCCAATCTCTGCAAGGTCTTGGATGACTTCGCAAGTGCCTCTGGCCTATTGGTCAACCTGGAAAAGTCCCAAGCTCTCAACATCTCGCTCCCCCCAGACCTGGTCCTCCAATTAAAAAGGGAGTTCAGGTTTAGGTGGAGCGACTCCTCCATTAACTACCTAGGGATTACCCTTACCCACAAAGTAGATCTCCTATATTCCGCAAACTTCCCTCCAATGTACAAAAAATTAGAACAGGATATGCGAACCTGGGATAAATGCGACCTTTCTTGGCTGGGAAGGATCCATTCGGTCAAAATGACCCTACTGCCCAGAATACTTTACCTGTTTAGGGCCCTCCCAATCTCAATCAGAAAGGATCATCTGAAGTCATTCCAGAGCAAGCTGATCAAATTTATTTGGGGAGGGAAGGGATACAGACTTCCCAGTGCAACCTTATTTCACCCATTGAAGAAGGGGGGACTGGGTCTGCCCAAACTGTTATGGTATTACCAGGCATCCAGGCTGGCGCAGCTATCTACCATATACTCCAAACATGAGAAGCCTGACAGGATTAGCATAGAAAGACAAGCGACACCGTCATTCACTCTCGACTTCCTTCTATGGGCGCCTCCCAGGGAACGTCCGGCTATCCTTTCTCCCATACTCTCGCAATCGATGACCTTATGGGACCACCTTAGAACAATCCCGGCCTTAGTCTCTAAAATGGAGCCTCTAGCCCATATCTTCCATAACCAAGCTTTTGTCCCAGGCCTGGATATTAAATCATTCAAATGGTGGCTTGATAAGGGGATGTACAGGATTGGCCACTTTTTCACGAGGGCAGGCCCCATCTCTAAATCCTTCTGTGACAACAAATTAGAGTTACCCACCAGCGAGCAATTTCGATTCCAACAAATCCACCATTTCCTACTAAAACTTTGGCACAATAAACCTGAACCCCCGCAATTCACAGATTACGAAATCTGGTGTGGCCAACCAGGACCCCAGAAAGGAGGAATAACAGTCATTTATCAATCTTTGGCTTCTCCCTCTTCCAAATTACCTCATATGTTAGCCTGGGAAAGGGAGCTCAGTGAAGTCTGGGACTTAGAAAGCTGGCAATCTGCGCAGATTAAATCTCTTAAAGGGATAATCAACATTTCACTGATGGAAGCATCCATCAAGGTGTCTACCAGATGGTATTACACCCCCTCTAGGCTGGCCTCTATGTACAGCTCTGCCAACCCTCTCTGCTTTAGAAATTGCCTTCTTAGGGGGACCATGGCTCACGTCTGGTGGGAGTGCCCGAGGATAAGGTCATTCTGGAAAAAAGTTTTCTCTATGATCTTCAAAGTTACCTCTTGCCCTCTCCCCAGAAAACCAGCTATTGCGCTCCTGGGACTAGATATCCCCCCTATTCCCAAGCACTCACGCAAGCTAATTAATTTTATCCTTTTGGGAGCCAGACTTACGATCGCTAAAGCTTGGAAACAGCCAAAAGTGTCACTGACCGTGGCGATCAACAAAATTACTTGGCTTATGACCCAAGAAAAGCTAGTCAGCTATATCACAGACACCAGCAATAATTTTGAAGCAGTATGGGAACCATGGGCTCTCTTCCGAAACATCTCCTTGCTACCAAGTTCCTCGAATGGAGTGAAATCCTGAAACACCTTTCTGGACCGGTCTTTCTCGCTTTGGCTATGAGCTTTCTACTATCTCTCTATACCCTACTTTCTTTACTTTGTTTCTCTTTCTCCCCACTTCTCTTTACCTTTCTCTATTTTTTTTGATAACTATTGAATTTGTAATGTGGCAATAAGTAACTGATCTGGACCCTGGGTTTTGTTCTTCCTTAAAGGCGGCGGGTCTGCATTGGTCTGGCCTCCTTGCACAGCTTGTCCCCAAATGGGGTGCAGGGCTCTCAGCCTTCGTGGACCCTTCCCGGCCTTACATCCTCACGAGCATGTTCCAGTTCTGAAATCGTTTTATCCGATGTGCCTCTATGCTACACTATATTTCAGTTTTGCTTTGTCACAATAGTCTATTTGATTTATTGTTTATTTTTCGCAAAATGTTTTTCTTCTCTGTATGACTCAGCAACGCTTAATAAAAATTTATTGAAAGATAAAAATTAAAGTGGTTCGCGAAAGGCTGTATTATTTTGGGAGGTGATTTTAACCTGCCCCTAGACCCAAGACAGGACACATCAAATGGCCACACGACGGTCTCCTACAAAATTCTAAAAAGGATTAAAATTCTACTCCAGTTAATGTCTCTAGTAGACACCTGGAGATTAGCCCACCCTTCAGAGAAAGATTTCACCTTCTACTCTAACCCACACAAGCGATACTCAAGAATTGATATGATTTTCATCTCACAACAGGACTTAGAATTCATTGCAAAAGCACAGATAGGTATAATCTCTCTTTTGGACCACGCTCCCACTTCTCTGTCACTTAAAAACAAAGACTAATCATAAACCACACTTCGATTGGAAATTGAACGCATCCCTACTAACCAACACTGATATTCAGACATTCAAAATAAACTTTCAGAATACTTTAACCATAATAAGAGTGCAGACACCAACCCCTTAAATAACTAGGAAGCACAAAAGTGCGTTATCAGAGGTGAATTGATGAAATGGGGTGCCAGAAAGAAAAAAGAAAAAGAATCTGAAATCAACACCCTGATAAATAAGATATCAAAGCTGGAAGCCCAACACAAACAATCACTTTCTAGGAAGGCCGAGTCAGACTTAATGGCATGTAGAAAAGAATTACAATCAACATTAAATCTTATAGTGCTTCCTTGCATATCACGTGTTGCTTCCTCTCTATTATAACGCTGAACTACAAATATTATGTACCCACTATTGCCCTTTTGTAACAAATTTATTTATTTTCTGTACTTTGAAAATCCCAATAAAAACGTATTGCTTAAAAATATTAAATCTGAAAATTCAAAAAGCCCTGTACTTTCGCAAACATATTTTTTACGAACAGGGAGACAAATCCCGAAAACTCCTAGCCAAAGCACTCAAAGAGACAAATCTTAGCAGACAAGTCCACACTATTTGTGATCCTGTTGGTAATCTGACCCACACTCCAGAGAAAATCACTAAAATCTTCCACAACTATTATTCTCAGCTCTATAATCTCCAACCCCAAAGAAAACCATCACATATTACTTCTAACAGAGAAGAAACCATAATCACATTTTTAAAAAACAGTAAAATCCCCTCTTTTTTCTAAAATGAACTCAGAATCTCTGGATCAGTTGATAACCTCAGAAGAAGTACAGACGGTCATCAAAGAACTAAAACCAGGCAAAAGCCCCGGTCCGGATGGTTTCACCTCACAATACTATAAGATTTACACTCACACTTTAGCATCCCACCTTGCTTCAGCCTTTAATTCTTTAATTTTATCCAAAACGGGTTCAAATTCATTTTTAATGGCCCATATCTCTATTATCCATATGCCTGGGAAGGGCCATCAAAAATGTGAGAATTACAGGCCTATTTCACTGTTAAATATTGATTTAAAACTCTTGTCGAAAATTCTGGCCAATAGACTAAAACCTCTACTAAGCCATATAGTTGGTCCTGACCAGGTGGGATTTATGCCAGGTAGGGAGGCCAGAGACAATACCATTAAAGCACTCAATTTGGGGGGGGCGTGGCTAGCAGAGCACGGCACCAGACGCTTTCTGGAGAGGCTTCAAAGGCTCAACAATCATCCAGGGGAATCTGGACCTCCTTCACCCACAATTTCGGGTGCACATCACCTCAGGGGGGGCACAAGTGGGGACACCGCAGGACCAAGCGGAGCTCCCATCCACATCAAAACTTGAACCCACGCATACGCGAGGCCAAGGCCTCACAGAGGCCTATTACACTGCAGCCCGGCAGCCATATTGGGACTCTCCAGGATAACGCCATAAACACCATCAGTGAGGCCCACGACAACATATAATTGCAGTGCAGAAGGCAGTTCAATTACCACAAAGGCCAGGAGATCAGGCGTAGACTGCTATCAAAGAAGCTACTGGGGCCTACTAAGTGTACGATCGGCGGCCATATTGGGACTCCCTTTTAATATTAATCCTCCTCAGATCAGTACCGAGGCCTACTGGGCTCTTGGCAGCAGATATAACAGAACCCCGACACCTTGCACTCTGGAGCCAACAGGAACGACGGCCTAGAGCTTACAGCCTGCAGCAAGGGGAAGTACCGAAGCGACCAAAGCCTGCAAAGAAACATATATTTCCCACTTCATACTTTAAACATGTCCAGAAAAAGAATGGGAGACCATGAAAATCAAAAGCTAACTTCATTATTCTTCAAACCAATTCCCGCTACAAGAGAAGATCAGTCAGGGAGACAAACAAGTGACGCATATACAGACCTTCCAGACGAATTTACAGATGACACACCACCCTCAGATTCCTCAACATGTCTTACCAACGTCACAGGGGAAAATCCTATCACAGGGAGCCCAGCTAAAGCAAGAATGCGCTTAGACGCGGCGTTACTGCCTGCACAAGCGACAGACCAGGCAATCCACACCTTAGGCACCAACACCTTATTGAACTCCTCCATGGCAGCCTTTCCAACCACGGGACAGCCAGTCCTAGACACAACACTTAAGGATATGCTCATATCTTTACAAGCCTCGTTAATGTCAGATCTATCCTCCATTTTCCAGAAAATCTCGGCTGACGTCACTCACGTAACCAACAGAGTTTCCTGCATAGAAAATGGGGTTGAAGCATGCGTCTCCACTGTAAACGACATAATAGACACGATAAACGATGTGAAAGAGGAACAAACAAGGATGAGAGCAAAAATCGCAGATTTAGAGGACAGATCACGTCGTAATAATGTCAAATTAAGCCGGAGTCTATACAACCACAAGACCTGCAAAAATACGCTAAAGAGCTCATGCGCATGATTCTGCCCAAAGCTTCTCCCAGAGATACTATAATCGACCGCATTCACAGAATTAAAAAACCGTCACACCTCGCAGCTTCGGTCCCAAGGGATGTGCTGATGAAAGTCCATTTCTTTCAGACGAAGGAAAATTTAAGGAAAATTTAATAGCCGGAGTGAGAAAATCACCCCACCTACCACACCCATATGAGAATGTCCAGGTATACCCAGACCTCTCCAAGTATACTCTTCAACTCCTCAGGGACCTAAACCCTATCACAAAAGGTCTACACAACCATAAAATACAATTCAAATGGATCTACCCAGCCACCCTGTCAATCACGAAAGAAGACACTACATACAGAATTGATAACCTCAAGGAAGGCCTCCAACTTTTACACAAATGGGGAATACTACTAGACTCCCCAATAGATTCTCCTCCACATCAACCCCCACTTGGAACCCCTAAACCACAACGCTTCAAAGAGAAAAGAACCACTTGATCCACATAAGGCTCGCAAAGAGGGGCACAAATCTTGCAAATTTATCCTTCCCAAGGCTGTGGCTATCTTTCACCACGTGCACCTGCTTAAAAAACTGTATACCCCCCAGCGGTGACGTTGTATCTCACATTCACATCACCGTGATTCAACTCTCACAAAGTTGTACTTGTTAATAAATTCTTTACTAACTGTTTTTTTTTCACCAGTGGCGACATTACAAGAACCTGACCCGACCACAAACCGAAACAGTGGATCCTACACAGGATAAGCAGACGACTAACTCAATATATCTATTGAACAAACCAGCGAACTGTAAGTGTTGTTATATCTAACCCTCTCGCACCCATATACACCATGCCCCTTCATATTCTATCGATCAACGCCCACCGTCTCAACCACCCAGCAAAAAGAAAATCTCTTTGGCACACAGCTCAAGAAAAACTTAGTGATATACTATGTGTTCAGGAGACCCACTTTAAAATCACATCAGCACCTAACTGCTTCAACAAGAACTTTCCTCATATTTACACAGCATCATTTTCTGAAAAGAAAAGAGGAGTGCTTATTGCAATAAAGAACACTGTAACCTTTTCTCTACACAAAGAGATCGCTGACCCCAAAGGTCGCTTCTTCATACTGGTTTGTACCATAAACAGGAAACAATATACCCTTATCAAGTTATATGCACCAAACTACAAACAAATCAAATTCCTGCACAAAGTGATGCGCATCGCGCAACCAATACAACAAGGGAACTTGCTACTCTGTGGATACTTCAATACCACAGCGGACATACATCCGGACTCCATTAGTGCAGCTAAAAGGAAGGGTTCCCCTTTAAAGAGCTTTCTGCAACTCATATTGTATGATGTGTGGCGTTGCCACCACGGATCGGAAAAGGACTTCACCTTTTTTTCACCACCTCATAGAATATACTCTCGAATAGACATGTTCATTGCTGATAAATGGCTATTACAGAACATCACAGATTCAGCGATCCACACCATGACATGGTCAGATCACTCCCCAATCTCAATTACGATTAATGATACTTCGCAACAGGGCAGAAAGCTCATCTGGAGAGCTAACAACTATATCCTACAAAACCCAGACCTCACTCCAGAAATAGGTAATCACCTAAAAGAATTTTTCAAAAACAACACGGGATCGGGGTCTGACCCGTCCGTGGTGTGGAATGCTCATAAAGCCTCGGTACGAGGGCTATTGATACAATTGGCATCTAGGTGTAAAAAGAAGAGGACGCAGCGTTTAACAGAACTCACAGATCAAATAGATAAACTTGAGAAACTAAACAAAAAACACACCACTCCCCAACACACTGCACAACTTTTACAGTTAAGACAAGATCTAAGAACTTTACTACTCCATTCCTTCGAAAAATCCCAAAGGAGACTTAAAGCATCCCTTTACTCCATGTCCAACAAGGCAGGGAAAGCACTAGCCACCCGACTGAAAGGATTTAGAAGTAAATCGAACATAGAATATATACACCACCCACACACCAAAAAAATCCACAAGACATCGCTGATGTATTTAATGCGTACTACAGCGACCTCTACAATTTAAATCATGATCCCATGACTACACAACCATCCCTCAACGACATAACTAGATTCCTGGACCTAGTTAAACTCCCTAAACTTGACGGCAAGCAACTTGACTCCCTGAATACACCATTTACAGAACATGAAATCCTTGACACCATAAAATCGCTTCCGCCCAACAAAGCACCAGGGCCCGACGGCTTTACGGGGGAATACTACAAATAATTTCATCCACACTTACTAAAGGGTATGATTGCAATGTTTAATGACGCTGCCTCCTCTTCAAAGTTTCCATCAGAAAATTTACAAGCCCTGATAATTACGTTTCCGAAACCAGGGAAGGAGCCGAATGAAACCCAAAACTTCCGCCCAATCTCTTTATTGAACTTAGATCTCAAAATTTACGCCAAAACCATAGCTACTAGACTAAATAACATAATGCCCTCTCTGATACACCCCGACCAAACTGGCTTCACCAAAGGGAGACAAGTGGCTGACGCCACCAGACGTTAGATTAATGTGATTCACCATGCAGAGCTTAGCGGGACGCCTTCTCTGCTCCTTTCACTGGACGCAGAGAAGGCGTCCGACAGAGCCCACTGGGCATACTTACGATGTGTTCTTCAAAAGTTTGGATTCTCAGGACCCATACTAACAGCAATATTGACACTCTACACCAATCCATCAGCCCAAGTATTTACAACAGGTATAATCTCTAAACCATTCCATATAATGAATGGCACTAGACAGGGCTGGCCCTTATCCCCTCTAATCTTTAATCTGTCTCTGGAACCCCTGGCAGAACTGATCAGGAACAATCCAAAAATCTCAGGTATCAACATAGCTAAAATGTCTATTCGCAGACGATGTGATTTTAATGTTGTCAAACCCGGCTCCTTCCTTGGTATCTTATTATAAAGCAAATGTAAACAAATCATATGTTCTAGAATTAGGTATTAACGCCACCACGAGCAATCTCTTACAGACTCAACACCCATTCATATGGGCAAAAGACAGTATTAACTATCTGGGAATACAACTACCCAACTCGGTTAAAAAGCTATACTCTAATAACTTTTTGCCTGTCCTAGAAAAACTCAAAACTGACTCCCAAAAGTTGACTAGGCATGAGCTTACACGGAGCTGCAGATTAGCCGCTTTTAAGATGTTACACTTACCGCAAATACTATATCTTTTCAGGACCATCCCGATACAACTCCCCAAATCATACTTCACATCTCTCCAGACTATTCTCAACAGATGCATTTGGAAGGGGAAAAAACCAAGATGTGCACATATTGCAATGATTACACACAAACAAGTAGGAGGAACAAGCTCCATAGAATTTGAGGACTACCACATTGCAGCCACACTAGCACCAATTTAAGATTGGTTTCAACCCCAACCCAACAAAATATGGAGCAAAATGGAAGCCTTATACGTACCCCACTTACATCTGAATGATTGGCTACTGAGCACACCACTAGGAGCTACCACCCCAACAGCAGCACCGCCAACTATCATTGCCACAGCACATTCATGGAAGAAACTTATAGGGAAATCAAAATCACACTCGGGGAACGTTAAACTAAAGTTCCCACTAGGGATACTTGAACAGGTAATTATAGACCTGAGTCTTACCCAGTGGAGGTCGAAGGGGATCGCACACATTGACGACCTCAAGACCAACAATCACATGAAACCTTTCCCAAAGCTACAAACTGACTACAGCCTCCCACATACAGAACTATTCAAGTATCTACGAGTATACAACTGCCTCAGAGCAGTAGAACCTAACCTATACTCAATGTCCCAAAACATCTGGAATTTCTTCAATACTCCATTACACCAAAGCAAAGGCATATCTGAAATATATAACAGTATACTTCAGAAGCGAATGTTTTCCAAACACAAAGCCCACCTACAATGGGAACAAGACCTAGGAAGCTGCTATACAGACACACAATGGCATAACGCATTGAAGTCTATTTTCAGAGCAACCCAATGCTCGACCCTCTGGGAACTCACATACAAAATATCCCTTAGATGGTATCTCACACCAGGGAAGTTAGCATCGTTCGACCACAAAAACAACAACACCTGTTGGAGATGCCACTCAGAAACAGACGATATCGCCCATATATTATGGTAATGCAAAGCCCTCCACACCTATTGGGAAGAAATATTTCAAATAATCCACAAAATAATAGGCATTCCCATAGCGGCTACACCTGAATTGGGCATCCTGAACGTATCCATAGATAACATTCCCCACCAATACAGATATGTAGTGACTCATATTCTACTGGCAGCCAGGCTGAACATAACAAGACTGTGGAAGACTGCACAACCTCCTAGGACAGTGGACACAATAAACATAACAAACAGCCACTATAGATACAAGATAATGCACGCATCTAGCCAAGGCAAACTGGGCAAAGCATCCAACTCCTGGGCACCGTGGCATTCATGGATAGACACCCAATTATGATGATATGTGGACACATTATCGCAAATATAATCTTTCTATGAACCGTCGGGTGGTTATAACGTAGGCGGGCCATCTCTCCAGGACACAAATGTGTTCCCAATGGGGTGTCCTGTAGAGATGGCTAGCTAATTCCAGTCTAGGGCATAGACAAACTATTCCACTCACTACTTTCCAAACAATTTGTCACTGCTGGTAACAGGTTATTGTTTAAAAGTAGGAACTTACTATTTGTTACTCACCTTCATAATAAAGGAAAGTGCGGGTTGGGCGACTGTGCTGGCGGAAACACGTAATCCGAAATTTTTATAGCTCCCTTACAAGTGTGGACTTTTTATGATAAAATAAAAGCAATCACGACACCACCCACTCACCTCTTTAACTACTAGACCTGACAAAGCTGCCCCAATCAGGATTCCAGTTTCACTACCCAGAAACGCCAACAGACCTTATGAGCCAGCCATCTGCGCACATGCCGCCTGCAGGGTCGCCCAACACGCCAGTTGTCATTTTTATATGATGTTTTATTTGTTACACTGAACTTGATCATATCAATGATCTGATATTCTTGTCATTCATTGTAATATAAAGAAAATTATAATAAAAAACTATTGAAAGTAAAGCACTCAATTTGATTCATTTCACAAATCACTCTAACATAGAT
The DNA here is from genome assembly GCA_018402905.1 of Glandirana rugosa. Classification (NCBI taxonomy): domain Eukaryota; kingdom Metazoa; phylum Chordata; class Amphibia; order Anura; family Ranidae; genus Glandirana; species Glandirana rugosa. The sequence continues at coordinate 91,525 of BLSH010198564.1, forward strand.
GGCCTTCTCCTGTCCACGGACGCAGAGAAGGCCTTCGACCGTGTGGCGTGACCTTATATATTCGCTACTTGCTCCCATATAGGAGTAGGTGAAAACAACCCCCAAGCAAAAATCAAGGTCAACAACATATATTCAGACCCCCTAAAAATAGGTAATGGAACCAGACAAGGCTGCCCCCTATCACCACTGTTAGTATTTTATCACTAGAACCTTTGATTAGATCGATAAAACTAGATGGGGCAATTCACGGATTTCAAGTTAATAGTAAAGAGTATAAAGTGGCCGCATACGCAGATGATCTTCTCTTTTTTCTGACTCAACCCCATATTTCAATTCCTAACCTGAACAAGTTATTCAAAACCTTCAACTACATATCAAACTTTAAGATAAATTTTAACAAATCAGGGGCTCTTAATATCTCACTGAAACCAGATCATTTACAATTGGCACAGGAAAACTGTCCATATAAATGGGACTGCAAATCCTTGCACTACCTGGGAATTAAACTGACACCTAATATTAACAACATCTACGAAATAAACTTTCTCCCCCTACTCAAAAACATAGAGGCAGATCTGAAGAGGTGGTCTAACAAACACTTCTCCTGGTTCGGCAGAGCCTCAATTTTGAAAATGACCATTCTACCCAGACTTTTGTACTATTTCAGTGCACTCCCAATTAAAATCCCTATCTCATTTTTAAAAACGCTCAATAAATGCCAAAGAAAGTTTATCTGGGCACATCAGAAACCCAGAATCAGCCTCAATTTACTCACACTCCCCAAAAATAAAGGAGGAATAGGCCTGCCTGATTTTTTGTAATATTATCATGCTACACACATTACGAGAGTCATAGATTGGCATTGCCACTCAAATGAAAAAGAATGGATCGAAATAGAATCAGAAAGTAAGAACATGAACTTGTAATATCTGCCCTGGGCTACCTCACCTTTCTGACGTACATTTAAAAGATCCCACCCACTAACTAGCACTACCCTCAAAAATATCCAAAAGTTAGCAAAAATTCAGTCCCTGACCTCCTGCCTGGGTCCTTTAACACCAATATCTGAGCATTTAATCCAAACACCTCAAACTCAAGACAAAGAGCCACTTTTGGTTTATCATTGTCTTAATGGACGCAAATTAAAATCATTTCAGGATCTGAAAAGTAAGTTGGGGGGACCCCTTTCCGGCTACTGGGCCTATATACAATTACACAATCTCCTACAGAACAAAGTAAACAAAAATTCTTTTTTTAGACCACTAACTCCCTTTGAAGAAATTTGCTTGAAAAAAAACCCAACAATCAGATCAACTTCACTATCTTACGCTTGGTTAGCCGGGTCAGATTGTAAGCCTTCCAAAAAAGTCAAAGAGAAGTGGGAAAAATAATTAAATATGCCTCTATCTGAGGCACAATGGGAAAAGGCCTGTATCTTTGCCCATAAATGTTCCTTAAGCACGAAAACTCAGGAGACCTCATACAAATTACTTTCCCATTGGTATGCAACACCCCAGGTGGCCGGGAGGTGGTCGCCTTCCAATTCTGATTTGTGTTGGAGATGTGGACGCTAGGTAGGCTCCTCTTTGCATATGTGGTGGTTGTGCCCATTGATCCAGAGTTTCTGGCAACCCATTATCCATTGGATAAAACATATCACTGACACCACAATTTCATTGGACGCAGGGGCATGTTTACTTCACATAAACCATCTCTCCATCCGCAAATACAAAAACTCTCTCACAAGACACCTGCTAAATGCAGCCAAATATCTTATTCCCCTCAACTGGAAATCTTCAAAAATTCCAACAATTAACGAAATGCATAAAGATAGTACGATGAGTGCAGCGCTAAGGATCAAAAAAGTCCGGATCCGCTGACGAAGTTCCGGGAGGTGGAACGCAACGCGTCCGGAAGTAGGAAGTGGCTGTACCCACGATCATTGCTGTCTTCTGAACGTTTCAACGTTTGTGTCCTTACGAAAGATCGTTTTTTATTGTAATGCGGTGAACTATGCACTGGGTCACAGTGCTTCACTTGTGAGTATGTTTTGTTACTTTTAATAAATTGTTCATTTTTATACGGAGAGCACTAGATTTCTTTTTATTTTTATATATGGTGCTTATGGAGTGCATGAGGGGATTGTGAACCCAAGACTGAGAGTGGTCTGCACCTGATAAAGAGATTAGACTGATGGTGATCGCCATATTGTCTTTTGGACACCCTGGAATGGAGAGTTTCTGCTGGTGTCGGCTCCTGTAATAAGAGCCAACTTTTGGAGGTGAGCTGCTAGCATATTTGGTGAAGGTGATTTACACTGGAACACTGGATATCTCTGCTTTTTGCATGGACACATTGACACAGGGTGTCTCATATTAAGACTTTTTTGATCCTTAGCGCTGCACTCATCGTACTATCTTTATGATTCGTGACACTGGGTCACGTATCAAGTGGCGTAATGTTATTTTTTGCTAGAAAGCATTCCTGTGTTTGCAA
>BLSH010198564.1:102264-116809 GCA_018402905.1 Glandirana rugosa
CATGCCCAAACTCCCATTCAGTGGCAAATTTTCTGAATTGTAGGCTTGCAGACTGAGTGCCATTATCAGAGATCACTGTATCTGGTTGGCCATGATGTGCAAACTGAGCTTTGCACCTCTTTTTTTTTTTATATTAATTTTATTTGGTATTCACAAAAGAAAAACAATCTTGTACATAGAGTTGATTTGAGAGAGGAACCATTTCTTAACAGCGCAGTACAGCAATAAAACAATAATCATAATAATAGCAGGCAGATATATATGTTAGCTGAGATAACACTTTTACAAAGTAGGGATACAGGGGGGGAGGGGGTAAAAGGGGGGGGTTAGGGGGGATAAGGGAAAGGGGGTAAGATGCGCGCTTAGACCTGATGGTGGCTTAGTCAGGTAACTTCGGATAACACGGGCGACCAGGGCATCTCCACCTCCCCCCCCAAAGAGGGGGGAGAGAGGGGGAGGGCCCCGTCCTCATCCAAAACTAGGGAAGAGTTTGTATCAGGTTACAAAGTAAACAACAAGTATCAGTTTGCTAACTAATTGGGGTTAGCTTGTGGTAAACATAGCGGATAAATGTAAGGAAGGTGAAGGGTACATTTACCAGAGTATGTTTAGCTGAAAAGGGTTGTAGAGTTCATCAGGGAAGGTCTCTGGTATGTGGGTTATGCTCCTGGAAGCCCTGTAAAGTAGGGCGTAATGAGGGGTCAAAAGGGGAAGGGGGGTGTAAGTCCAGGCCCACTCCTATGGAGGGGAAGTCCACAAGAAATTTCATCTTGATCCAGGGTTAGAAGAAGTCTAAGGTCGTTCAGCGAATTTTCGTTAAAGGTTATATTAATGAAGGCTTGCCATCTCCGGTGGACGTGTACGTTTGTAAGATGGGGGGTGGTCCAAGTGTTTCAAAGGTCCCTTCAAAGCAAGAGGATTAGTTGATTTTGTATTTCAACCAACGTTGGAAGAGTAGGTGTGATCCAGTGTTTTAGGATAGCTTTTCTGGAGGCTAAAAGGCAGATATGTATCCATTGGTGAAAGCGGGTGCCTTGAGTAACGGGAGGAGTTCCAGTAGGGACTGTTCGGGGGGTAGGCTCTGAGCTAAAAAGTATGAGCTGCGGGTCTAATGGGATGTTAATTGAAGTTACTACTTTTATATATTCTATGATTCACTGCCAGAAGGAGACAATTAATGGGCAATTCCAGAGGCGATGAAGTAGAGATGGCCTCTGGGTTTTGCACCAGGGGCAATTTTTTTCATTTTGTGGCGTTCCTGTGCTGTATAAAGGGTTGTATGCCTTATGAACAATCTTGAATTGTGTTTCTCTCCACAGTTCATTGGTGCAGATTCTGAGTGTTTTCCTGTATCCCTCTGATAAGGTGGTAGAGAAGTCCATGGCTGGCAGGTCTTTAGACCAGGTTTTGCCAGTTGTTGCATCCAGAGGTTTGGTGAAGGTGAGTAGCAGAGGTTTGTAAATTGCAGCTGTCAAGAAATTGCCTGATTCAATCAGGTTATCGAAAAATGTGTGCTTGAACCTAAGTTCTGGATTGGGGCAGATGGCCTTTACATAGGAAGCAATTTGGTGGATGTAAAAGTCGTGATGGGGAGCGTGGCGAAATTCCTCCCGTATGGACCGATAGGGTAGTATCAGGCCAGATCCTGTGTCATATAGTGAGGCAATTTTGGAGAGTCCTTTTAAGTCCCAGGAGGTGAAGGCTGCATGTTGAGTAGAGGCAGGAAGCATCGGATTACCTCGAATTGGGATGTGTTGGGATATGTGCGGGGGCACCTTTAGTCTTTTCCTAGCTTCCCTTCAGGCAATAACCGTGTCTCTTATCAGTACATTAGAGCGTAGTTGGGTGGGCAGAGCTTTCAGATTGCTGTGAAGGATAGCGGGTAGGGCGTAGGGAGCTGTCATTTCAGATTCTAGCTGGAAGTTGGTATATTTTGATTTCTGAGTGAGCCAGTCCAGACCCGATCTTACTACACATGATAAATTATATACTCTAATATGTGGGAGTCCGGCTCCCCCCTCACCCTTCGGGATATAAAGTTTGGGTAAGGCAATTCGGGGTTTTTTACCCCTCCAGAGGAAGGAGGTTAGAGCTTTGTTAAGCCTTTGGATATCGACATGTTTGATTAAAATAGGAATTGTCTGCATAGGGTATAGAAGGCGAGAAAAGCTTACCATTTTATACAGATGACATCTCCCAAAGAGCGAAAGGGGAAGGCCCCTCCATGCCTCCAGTTTGCCAACAATTTTTTTAATTAAGGGGGGGTAATTTAGCGAGTAAATAGAGGCAGGATCTTTTCCAATGTTCAATGTTTATGTGCTGGCGTGCAATTTTGAAGGGTGTCGAGTGGGTCCATGAGTCTTTCCCCTGTTTATTGAGGGGTAAGATCTCGCTCTTGCTGAAATTTATTTTCAAACCAGCACATTTTTGGAATGTTTGAAATATTTGCTGTATTTGGGGTATGTCTTTTTGGGGATTGGCCGTGAAAATTAGTATGTGATCCACGAAAAGTGTAGTCTTTAGCTGTGCCTTGCCTATTTGGACTCCGTGCAAGGGGGCATGGATGTTTAAGAGGCGGGAAAGAGGTTCTAGTGCAATGTTGAATAGGAGCGGGGACAAGGGGCATCCTTGCCTCGTCCCCTTGTGTAGAGGAATGGATTCAGAAATTAATCCTGCTGCTACTACTCTGGCTGAGGGGCTGGAGTATAGACTTTTGACAAAGTGGGTTATTTTGCCCCTGAAACCGAAGGCCTCAAGGGTTTTAAATAGCCAGTCAAAGTTTACATTGTCAAAAGCCTTCTCGGCATCAAGAGTGAGTATAGCTGTGTCTTTGGAGGGGTTGTTCTTAGCCCAGTCTAAAACTGCTATGACTTTTCTAATGTTGGCCGCCGCCGATCTGCCTTTGACAAATCCAGCCTGGGTCGGATGAATTAAGTCTGGCAAGATGGTCGCAGGCCGGGTGGCAATCATTTTGGACAGGAGTTTTGAGTCTACATTAAGTAGAGATATAGGTCGGTAAGACCAGGGTTCCATAGGGTCTTTGCCCTTTTTTGCTATCAGCTTGATGTAGGCTTGCTGGCCTGAGGGGAGATATGGGCCTCCTGCCCATATGTGGTTGAATACCTTGGATAGGGTAGGAGATATAAAGGTTTTGGTTAGCTTAAAAAATTCTCCTGTCAGCCCATTTGGGCCGGGAGATTTGTTAGTGGCTAAAGACTTGATGGCATCCTCGATTTCTGCCTGTGAAATAGGGGCGTTCAGCGAGTCCAGTTGAGACTGGCTCACTTTAGGTAGCTGAGCATGGTTGAGGAAGGTGTCCGCCAGGGACGGGTCTGTGTCTTCCTGGGTGTAGAGGGATTTGTAAAAGGAGTGTAGCACTTTGTTGATGTCTTGAGATCTTGTGACCATGTTGCCTTGGTCATTTTTGAGGGCTGTAATGTGTGTGGGTTGGAATTGGCCTCTGCTGAGCCTCGCGAGGAGTTTGCCCGCCTTATTGCCGTGTTTGTGTAAGTGGAGGCTGTAATGTGCAAATTTTATGCGCTCCTGACGTTCCGCCCATGTGTCAAATTCTAGTTTCGCAGTTTTTCATTCAGCTTCATTGACCGACGAGTTAGCATGGATTCGTTTCTTTTGGGCCTCTCTAAGCCGCTGACTGGCTAAGCTGTGTTTTTTGAGAGCCTCTTTTTTGCGGAAAGCCGCGTACGAAATTATTTTGCCGCGTAGGAAAGCTTTCCCCGCATCCCAAATCAAGTTTGGGTTGTTGAGATGCTCTCCGTTTGCTTTGAGGAATTCTTCCCACGCCTTCTCCAGGACTGTTTGTAGTTTAGTGTCTTGAGCTAAGAAGGAGGGAAAGCGCCAGATGTTGGGTGTACTCGTTGGGGACAGTACGTTCAGCGAGATTGAAATCGGGGCGTGGTCTGATATCACTATCTCATGGATAGCGGTATCTTCAATCTGTTGTAGGAGAGAGGACGTGACTAGGAGATAGTCCATTCTGGCAAATGACTTGTGGGGAGGGGAAAAGTAAGTGAATTGTTTCTTGAGTGGGTGGGATGTCCTCCATGGGTCATGAAGTTGAGTTCCTGTGAGGAACTGTTCAAGTTGTGAAGGGGGTGAAGCATGGCTGCCTGGGGCTCGGTGGGTATAATGAGTCCGATCCTCCTGTGTGTTGTGTACTGTATTGAAATCCCCCCCAATTAAATGGGGAGTGAGTGCGTCTTTTAGGATCCATTGCGTGAGAGTTTGAAAAAAGGAGAAGGTGGGAGAGTTGGGGGCATATACATTGGTGATAATGTAGTTTTTGTTTTGGATCTGGAGGTGAAGGGAGATTAGGCGTCCATAGGTATCATTTTCCACCGCGGAGACTGCGACTGCAAGCCTCTTGTGAAGGAGAAGGATCACTCCGGCTTTTTTGTCTATAGAGGGGGACCCAAAGACCTTGCCTACCCACAGTTTTTGAAGGCGCTTGAAGTCATCTGATTTCAGATGGGTTTCCTGTAGGAGGGCAACATCTGTATTGAGCCATTTAAGGTGTCTGAGGACCTTCATGCGCTTGGATGGGGACCTAAGACCCTTGACATTCCAAGATATAACTCTTAGAGCATCGCCTTAGGTGATGGGGGGGTGAAGTAAGTACGTCAGTGTGTAAGTTGGTGTCACAAGAGCAGAGAGACTTACTGTTGGTGATTCGGGAGAGAATTAAGTCCTGGTAGCGAACATGGGAGTGAGCCTGGAAAATGAAGGTAAACAGGGGTAGAGGGGGGAAATAACAATAACTGAAAAGTTAAACACACAGAAAACTGATAACATTGTGCACTTCTCTTTTTTCCATCTGGGTCTTACCAAACCTGAGTGGGTGTAACCGACAGTCCGGGGATTTGAAGTTGTTAGGAGATTGCTCCCACGCCCTAAATAGGTAGCGCTTGATTAGTGGCTTTGAGATAAACGTGGGGTAGAGTACAGCGTAGGGGCCTGCTGAGTGGTAGCGAAAAATGGTGTAGTAGTATAATAGAGCCTCAATTAATGAGAGGAAGAGCTCTTGCCCGGGTAGTTGGAGAGTAGTCTCTTAGGAGGATCTTTTCTGGGACTCCTTTGTTCCCTTACCACAGATCGTGGGGTAGCCATGTCCATTAGGTTGTCTCCAGGGTGATTCAGGGTGCGCCTGAGATAGTGATCAGCCTCGGATGGGGTATGGAAGGTCATCTGATCTCCACTTGGGGCCTGGAAGCGAAGTACTGCAGGGAAGGCCAGGGTAAATCTTATTCCTTGTTTGAAAAGAGCCGCATATATGGGTTGGAAGTCTTTCCTTTTTTTGGAAACTTCTGCTGAATAATCCACAAATAGCAAGACATTAGTGCCATCTATGGTGAGATTACGGGATTTGCGGAAGGCTTGGAGGATGGCCAGTCTGTCTGCATAGTTTAGAAACTTGACAATGACTGGTCTTCCTGTTTTTCTGTTGCTATCAGTGGTTCCAACTCTGTGTGCTCTTTCTACAATGCATTTGTGTGAGAGGCATACGGCTTCAGGGATGCGTGCTTCGCAGAGGTGGTGGAGGGCTTTATTGGGGAATGATTCCGGGAGGCCGATGACTCTTAAGTTGTTCCTCCTGGATCTATTCTCTAGATCCTGAAGTTTGTCTTGAATTACCTCATGGATCTTAGCATGTTGTTCCAAGGAGTCCGATAGCTGATAAAGTTCATCTTCAAGATCTGAAATTCTTGATTCTGCTTGTGATAGCCTTTTTGATTGCTCACCGAGCTCCCTCTTGATCTGCTGTATGCCATTGTCGACTGCTGTGTCTACTGCCGTTGTGATGTTAGGCAATAGGATCGCCGCTACCGCCTGGGCAATCTGTTGGTACGTTTCCTGAGCGTTCGTTCCCAGCAACTGGTGTTGTTGGGGAGAGTGGAGTGCCTGAGCGATCGTTCCCAGCAGGTCCAAAGGTTGCGAGTCAACAAACTTTCCTTCGGAGGTATTGTTGGCGGCCATGCTGCACGCGGCCTGCGGAAGGCCTGGGGATGGTGAGCCATCGGAGGCGACCACGCTGGTGCGGGAGTTGGTGAGGAACCTCTCCATAGACTGCGGCAGCAGGTAACCCTCAGACTGCGGGGCTTGTAGGCGGCGGGAGCAGTTTTTTAGGGCAGATATTTCCCGGCGTGTGTCGGAGCTGTCACTCTTCACTCCTCACCCATCGGCGCCGGAAACGGAAGTAGCTTTGCACCTCTTAATTGTAGCTTCAGTGGATAAGTCAGGAAGAAGGTCTATTTCCCAGAAGTCTGAAAATGATCAACTAATAGCAGTTATTCTTTTGCCTGCGTAGTTGAATAAGTCCATACTGATAATCTGCCATGGACATGTAGGTATCTCATGTGACATCATGGTTTCTTTTTGTTGTAAATCCATTCATTCATATTCATTGCAGGTGGGACAATTACTGACAAAGTCTTTGATTTCACCATGCATGTTGGGCCATTAAAGAGTATCACGAGCTTGTCTATAGCATGCTTCACCTCCAATATGGCTGGAGTGTATGTGTAATAACATCTCTGCTCTCAGTGACTTTGGCTCGATGACCCTTGGACCTTTGTACAAGATACCATTTTGTAGGCTGATCACATCTCTAAAGGACCAGTATTCCCTTACAATTCCAGGTACTGCCTCTTTTTCATCTGGCCACCCACTCAAAACAATAGACTTCAAAGCTTATAAAGTGGCATCACTGTCGGTGTGCTGTATCAGTTGATGTAGTCGCTGATCTGTGACATTAAGATAGTCCGCTTGATTGATAATTTTGAAATTTTGTGCCTGTTGCAGCAGACAAATTGTACAATGCTCATGCTCACCTCCAGGTGCCACATTATCTGATGTAGCTCTGCTCAGGGTATCACTGATGTACATTTCACATCCTGGCTGGTAGACAACATTGAGGTTGTAATGTTGCAATGTAAGCATCATGCTCTGCAAAAGCTTGGGAACACACAAAAGGGGCTTCTTGACTATGGCTATCAGAGGTTTGTAATCAGTTTCAGCTGTAGTTGAATCCCATCCATAAAGATAATTATGGAAACGCTGGCAAGCAAATACAATGCTTAAACATTCCTTCTCAATTTGAGCATAATTTTTCTCAGCTGATGAAGGCAACAACCTAGACAATTTTTACTGGAGTCACTTTGTATCGTAAAAGGCTTTGCAACATCATAGTATTTCAACACTGGGGCAGAGGTGACCAAGCGTTTTATATTCTCTACTGCCCGATCATGCTTGGGAAGCCAGTGCCATCATGCATCTTTGTCCAGAAGTCACCTTAATGGCTCACACTCCTCAGATAAGTGTGGCAGGAATTTTGCTAGGTATGTAACAAAGCCAATAAATCTCTGTACTGCTTTGGCATCAGCAGGCCATGGCATGTCCAAAATGGCTTTAAGACTTGTGAAGACAGGATGTGTCCATGGAAACAGACTTCTTCCACCTTGAAATGCAATTTCTTTACACTTCCTACAACGATCCAGTAGCGCTATTAACTTTTCATCATGGTCATGCTCAGCCTCCTCATCTGTATTACCGTAGCCAACTATAAGAATGTCATCAGCTATTGGCTCAATTCCGTGAAGCCCACCTAATAGTTCATGCTACTTTCGCTGGTATACCTCAGGTGCTACAGAGACTCCAAATGGAAGTTTGAGCCATCTCTTTCTGCCCCAGGGAGTCCAGAACTTGGTCATGTAGCTATTCTTTTCATCTAGTTTGCACTGTAAAAGGCATCTCTAGCATCAACAAGTGTGATGGCACATGCTTTAGGTAGTTTGTGCAAAATATCTTTGAGTGTTGGCATTAAGTAGTGTGACTGTTTCAGGGCCATATTAAGAAACTTGGGATCAATGCATATTCTGATCTTTTCAGGCTTTCTAATAACAACCATGTTGCTGATCCAGTCTGTAGGCTCTGATACTGTAGTTAGATGTACTTCAGCTTCATATTTATCTAGTTGAACTTTAACCTGAGGCTTAATGGCAATAGGCACATTGCGTGGGGCACATTGTAAAGGTTGAATGGTAGGATCAAGTTCAAAACTAACCTCTCCTGGAAATAAGACTATTGGGCCCTCAAACACATCACTGTAGGTGTGAAGAATATGCTGTTCTGTCAGTGGCCTAGTCAGAGATTTTACAGGTTGATTATCCACATTATGTAGATCAGCAGGAATGGTGAACTGCATCAGTCCAAAGCGCTCACATGTTGAACCCGATAATAGCGGTTTCTGCTTGGCTTCAACAACCTCAAAGTTCAGTTTGTATATACAATCACTTATGCTGCATTCTGTTTGGTATAGCCCCAATGATTCCATTAGTTCCCCTGAATACAACTTTAGTTTGGTGCTACTAGGCTGAAGGGGTGCTAGTTTCATTTTGTCCTTTATACTCATGACATCACACGTTGCACCCAAATCCAGCTGACAAGGTTGGATTATATTGTTTAATCTGAGGTTTACAAACCATTTTTTGCCCTTTGTGTTTACAGCACCAATGCATTCTGATGAATAAACCATATCAATGCTAAGCAGGTGTGTATCCTCTGGATCTGACATTTGCTCAATTGTGTGCAGCTTCCTTGCTTCCATTTTACCGGAGAGACACACTCTTGCAAAATGATTTGGTTTACCACATGCAATACAGATTTTCCCATATGCAGGACGCTTCTCTATGTCACGTATGTGCACATTTCTGCAATAATTGCATGATGCAGGCTTCCTCCCAGGTGAGTTGTGTAGGTGACCCTTGTGCTGAAACATATGCTGGTGGTTTTTGAAGCTTTGTTGTTGTGTAGAGGCTGTCTTGATATTGTCAATCATGACAATGCTGGGGAGGAAATGCTGGGGGTTATTAATGCTGTCACTGACACTATTAAATGAGAGCCTGTCTTCAGCTCATATTTTTTGAGCAGTTTTTCTTGTTCTTTTTGGATAAAGGTTTTAATTATATGAATATACAGTATATGAATAAAACTGGACTGTTGTAAGCACCTCTATCAGTATTCAATGATTTTTCCTTCCCTTCTAATTGCCACTCTTGCTTCAAAGTTTGCAAAAAAACGGCTTTCTCATTGGGGATTTTTAAGGTACAGCCATATGTGTTTGAGACATCAGCAATATAAAGCTTCAATTTGTTAATTACAAAATATTTCAATCAAGTAGTTAAAACCAATTGTTAAGCTGGTATAGCACTCCATTGCACTGTTATATATTGCACAGTCTCTCCACAGAAACCTCACTTTACTGTATATCCAAAAATTCTATATATATATATATATATATATGAAACTTTTCCATACTTTGATGATATGCTTGTTCAACTGTGAATAGTGTGAGTATTCTGGAGTTTTAATAAACGTTGAAGTGCTTTTATTACTACACCATGAGGCATTTCTGTTTTTCATTTTAATATGTATGGGTTGGGGATCTGACTTTCGGAGCGATTATCCATGAGTGAAGATTTCATATAAGCTATGGCCCCTATGGAACTTGGAATTTGATGGTGTCCAGTGGTTAATTGAGTGTTGGTTAACCGCTTATACCTTAGATGGTCCACAATTTATGGTAAGAGGCTCTGTGTGCTGTGGTACAGGTGATTTTGTGATGTTGCACACACATCTGAGGTGTCTTCTTTTGTGAAGGACTGTTTATTTGTAAAAAAAAATGTGTGGGTTTGGGGATGGGGATGGGGGGAGGAGTAGTGTCACTAGAAAAGTGATTATGCAAGGGCTCTAGATTGCAGTATCGTTTGGGGAATCTCAGAAGTGTATGGGAATCACTTGGGCTGTTATACAACCCTGCTTCCATGCTTCCACAAAGTCAGTTCTAAACTATGGAGTCCCGATATGGTTTTCCGACATACTTCTGTAACGGGATAAGCTTTGGTATGCATCTCTCTCTCAAGCAATTCAAAACTGTCTCACTGCTTTGCAAAATCTCTGCTATAACTGGGGATACTGTCTTTATGACTGCCTTTGTCTTTCCGACCATTCCTCCCCTCCCCCCGATTTCATGTGTTCCTTATCAGTCCCTAATTGGGGTGTGGAATATTTCCTCATTTGATCATCTTTGTATAACTTGAGTTGTGTTCGGTTTAACTAAAGCAGGATAACAAAAGCAGCAAGAAAAGACCGTAAAGGACTCTACTCCACTCTGGACTGACCGCAAACTACCACCTTGGAAGGCATCCTGCATGTCTGAAACCTATCCCTACCACCCCTTAATATGTTCCCTCTGCTCTGCCTTCTCACACTAGTATCCTCTGCTTTCAAATTCTCACTTCTTTTCCCCTCTTCTCCCAAAAACGTGTACATATCACCCTCACTTCTACCCTCTCCCTACTTCTGTTCTCATCATCTTCTGTTAATACTTAACCCACCTGCTGACCCACACACAAGGACAGGAAAGTATGTGCACTCATACACATCTCACTCCCATCTTACTTTCCTCACCCTCCTTCTTCTGCTAACCACTGGGGATATCTCCCCTTATCTCAGTCCTCCAGGATCTCACACCCACACCCGGCACCCTCCCTCCTCCAGCATCAACCGCAATCTTCTCAATCTTATCTCAATCCCCCTGCTCCCAACAACCACCTCCACCTTCTCATGTGCCCTCTGGAATGCCCGTTCTGTCTGCAATAAGCTCACTTTTGTCCATAACTTTTTTGTCTCCCACTCCCTTAACCTTCTGCAATCACATAAACATGGCTTTAAGAGTAAGATTCTGCCTTGCATGCAGCTCTCTCTCATGGAGGTCTCCACTGGACTCACTCACCCAGACTCAGTGGATGAAAAGGAGGGGAAGTTAGCTTGCTTCTGTCCCCACTGAGCACCTTTCAAGTCCTGGCTACCCCTCCCTTTCTATCCTTCTCTTCTTTTCAGACACATTGTATTCATCTGTTTTCTCCCATTTCTCTAAGGATTGCAGTGATCTATTGGCCTCCTGGACCAGTGTCACGCTTCCTTGATGATTTCTCTGCGTGGCTACCGTACTTTCCCTCCTCCACATTACCCACTATTATCCTTGGTGATTTCAACCTCCCCACCAATATTAACAGCCTGTCAGGGAAATAGATGCCCTCTCATGCATACTGGCAGAAGAATTGCGAATTGGTGCTGGCAGATGCACGCCAGCTCGGGCAGATGCAGTAGAAGACGCAATTCCGTGATCGCACGTTCGCGCAGGTGCGAAGGCTCGTCTATGTAAGCCTGCTGCTGAGAGCAACACACCACTGGTTTATCATCAGCTTCCTGTGACCCTGCAATCTTGCATCCTGCTCTCTGTTTACCCGATACTGATCCGGCTTGCCTTGACCTGCTCTCCTGTGGATCCTGATCTCCTGGCTTGACCCCTTGGCTTGTATCCTGACTCTGCTTCTGCCTGCTTCCCCGTGTTTGACCTGGCTCCTGGACTCCCTCTTGTCTGCCTCCAAGTGTATGACCCGGCTTGCTCCAAGTGTATCCTCCTTGATTCAGTTATGGACTGCCTTCCTGTTTTTGACCCCCGGCCTGGCTCCCGGCTCTGCATCCCTGTTTGCTCCACTGCACGGTACTTCTGGTGACAGCCATGCACCCCAGCTTCACAGTCTGCTCCAGCTGCTCCTGGCTACTAGTCTTCAGCATCCAGACTGCTTCTGTGGGCACTGCATTCCCTGTACCACCTTCAGGGGTTGTGCTGCACTCAGCCACAAGGGGAGCCCTCCCAGCACTTCGGCCTCCAAGCCGGTACATGACACAGCCCAGCTGCATCCCAACTTTTCAACTTAACCTCATCCTTTGACCTTACATAATGGCCACAGTCCCCCACTCACTCTCATGGTAATACCCTTGACCTTGTCTTTTCCCATCTTTGCACCCCCTACAACCTCACAAACACCCCCTTTCCTCTCTCTGACCACAACCTCATCACTTTCACAATGTGCTTGTCTCCAACCACCTGTCCCACAAGTAGAAAACAATTACTTTGCCACTTTATTCCTTCTCTTTTCTACTCTGCAACTTACCACCTCCATGACAAAATCTCAGCCCTATCTTGCCCTAACCTTGCCACCTCTATCTACAACAGTTCACCTTCAGCCTCACTGGATTCTCTTGTTCCTCTCACTTCACAAAATGTCAGGCCCCGACTATTACAACCTTGGCAGACTGACGACACCAGAAACCTTAAAAGACACAGTCGTGCACTGGAGTGAGTGTGGCGTAAAACTAAATCCCAGCATGCGTTCACCCAATATAAATCTGCCTTCTTAACCGGTTCCCAACCGGCTACCGCATATTTACGGCGGCAGTGTGGTTCTATTCCGCAAATTGCCGTATATATCGCGGTCATGGCGGTCCGATTCGCTACAGGACCATTCAATCCACAGGATTAGACCAATGAATTTTGGTCTATTCCTGTTGATTGGTCCCAGCGAATGGGATGCTTCCCTAGTCTGTGGAATGTAAACACAGACAGGGGAAGTGATGTCATCTCCCCTCTCTGCATTCTTTTTCGTTGCAGAGAGGAGAGAGGACATCAGAAACGTGAGTTGCACTAACACTACACTGACACCAGTACACATAGGCACACTTTTAACACTTTGATTGCCCCCTGATCGCACCCCCCCAGTTAACACCTTCACTCCTGTCACCCCCTTTCATTGTGTCACTGATCGTTCACTGATCGCTGTACTTGTGACCCTAGTGACACTAATCACCGTTAGGGTATGTAGTATTAGGTCTAGGTAGGTGTAAATACCCCCCTTACCCCCCTAATAAAGTTTTTAAACCCTTGATTGCCACCTGTCACCTGTGATCACTGTATAAGTGGCATGGGTGATGCTAATTAGCTAGATAGTTTTTTTCCCCCATCAGGTTACCCGCCGTATATATAATATATATACCTTTTATAGGTTTTAACCCCCGATCGCCCAGCGGTGACCCCAGTTAGGTATTAGCGTGCGTTAGGGTCAGCGTAAACACTCTGACACACATACACAAACATTAGATAGGTGTTAGATACTATTGCAGTATCTGATCAGATCAATATCTGATCTGATCAGATCTATATCAGTGTCCCCACTAGATTAGTGTTCTAAAAAAACACGGCATTAGCGGGATCAGCCCAGATACCTGCTAGCACCTGCGTTTAGCCCCTCCGTCCAGTCCAGCCCAGCCCAGCCCACCCAAGTGCAGGATCAATAGATCGCTGACACTTTCCAAACACAGAACACATATCTGCAGCATTTGCAGAGATCACGCCTGATCCCTGCAAAATCTGACAGTGATGTTGGTAGCGACTTGAAACAGGCTCTGACAACCAGGTGCGCTTTTTTGCCTGTGAGTTACACTAGTGTGCCTATAAATTTTGAAGCCAACATGTCAAATCCGAGGTACACTAGTGAAGAGGCCTACGCATTGTTGAGCATTACAGATGAGAGTGATGGGGAAGCCTCACTGTCAGATTCAGGCTCATCATTCAATCCCGTAGACAACAAGGGCTCCATGACAGATAGCTCTGATGACAAAGTGGTCCCTGCTAAGGTCAGGCATACCAGCTCCCGTTCTGCTGTCGCTGAGGCGCATGGGCTCTCGTATGGAGTAGATTAGGAAAATTATCCTGAAGCTGCAGCTACTTCTGTGCCATCATCCCTAATAGATACAGAAACCAAACAAAAAAACCCCCTCTGAGGTGGGACTTTCCGAAGGTACAAAGCAAACAAATATTTATAAAAAATATCATTTTTATTTGTATAGAATTGGGTTAAAAAAGAGGACAAAAAATGCCCATAAATAACTTTCCAACAGTATTGTTTGTAGCGTAAAAGATATACATAGCCTTGATGTTCTTTACATGGAATATGTACAAAACCTAATGCATTTAGGTCTGGAGACCTTCATCAGAGGTAACAGTTTGTACATATGGGTCAAAAGTGATTAATTCTGAAAAGAATAATAATGAAGAGAAAGTATGAGTATTTCAGTCATTCAAACAGAAACAGTGCTCCAAATCCTTTTTGCATATACGTATAGATGCAATTACTTACCAAGGCCTATAGGTTCAAAAAAATGAATTTAAGAAAATATACATTGTGCTAAAAACATGCCACTCCCAAAGTTGAACGAGTCCTATGAGGTGGCAGTGGAACCCCACAGTGGTCCTCAGGGACACCCCACCTCGCCCGGCCGGTGGAGTATCCTGAGCAAGTTGAAACCCTCACCGTACAAAAATCGTGTTACATATAAAAGAATTTAAGTAAAAAAACTTGGATATCCGGAACCATTCATTAACGTAGATATGCATATACGTTTTTCCTAAACCTCGTGACAAAGACAAACTTACTGACTTTATGAGTATGAAAGAGAAGTAATAATAAGAAAAGTCTTAATTAGTGAAAACTGGGTATACATGTTTGACAATGGAGACTACTTCCAGAGGTCTGGATTTACGTAATCCAAAACATGTATAAGGTACATTTCTTGTAGTTCCGATACATATAGAAAATGCGATGTTTGTTATGACAACCTTTCAATA
>BLSH010198564.1:137588-159542 GCA_018402905.1 Glandirana rugosa
ACAACTACATTCACTGTGTAATAACAAGTTTTTAGTAGAGAATCAAGTTTCCCCTCTCAAAGGTCCACAAAGAATCTCCCTATCTAAGAACAAGGTTTTGGTAACGGATGAGGATATCCCGGTCGACAACTACATTCACTGTGTACTTTGAACTAAGAGATGATTTTTGAACAATAATGTGTCACTTACATCAACAGCTGGCCCTATAGGAGTAGGCAATGGTTTTGGAACAAGAATCTATCCCTCTAAGAAACACCTGGAAACTCTCCCCTTTGAACTAGGAGATGATTTTTGAACAATAATGTGTCACTTACATCAACAGCTGGCCCTATAAGAGTAGGCAATGGTTTTGGAACAGGAATCTGTCCCTCTAAGCAGAAGCCTCTACCTAGTGCAGTCAGATCACTCAAAGCAGCAGTATGTGAAATCTCAAATTACTCCCACAATCTGATCGTTGTGTACAATCCCACAATCTGATCATTGTGTACGAATGTACAATCGTTTCGTTAGACAGAGTTTAATCTGCAATCTCCAACTCTAAGCAGCAGTATTTGAAATCTCAAATTCCCCCAACAATCTGATCGTTGAGCACGATCGTGGCGATCGTTGTTTTAAGCAGAGTTTGATCTGCAACTCAAAGCAGCGGTATTTGAAATCTCACATTCCCACAACAATCTGATCATTGAGCACGATCGTAGCGATCGTTGTTTTATGCAGAGTTTGATCTGCAACTCAAAGCAGCGGTATGTGAAATCTCTAATTTCTGTTATCTGTCCTCAGAGCAACAGCACAGACAGCAGTAGTAAATTAATCTATCTCAGGATGCAGGATCAGGTCTTAAAATGTCTCTAATCTCTCCCTCACGCTTTCAGCTTCCTTTCCCTACACTAACCCAAGGAGCATGTGACTGCAGCACTGTGACTCCAGCTTATAAAGAGGCTGGGTCACATGATGCACTGGCCAATCACAGCCATGACATTAGTAGGGATGGCTGTGATGGCTTCTAAGGGCAAACCAGTGAAACCCTTGTTGATTGGCTGCCCTGCAGCTTCTCAACACGTGGAGTAAAATAGCAGAACCCCGGACTGAACCCGAACGATTTTTGAAATGTCCGGGTCCGTGCCCCGGCCACCCGAAAGTTCGGTACGGACCCGAACGTTACAGTCCGGGTTCGCTCAACACTTCAGTGAAGATCTCTATAGATCTATTGTGGACCAAAGCAATTCATATGCTGGTCAATACATGCCCATTTCCCTATATTAGGCATCGCCCTGGGTGGATTCGGGCGTCCTTGTTCATGCACTACATGCTACTCATGCAATACGATGACAGCTTTCCACTTCTGCAGGTATTTCAATACATCACTCCCACTGGTTCCTCACTTACGTCCATGGTTCTTTCTATTTTGGTTTCATGGTTTTCTTTCTTCCCTCATTCTTGCCACCGTTTTTTTTCCACACCTCTCTTTTCCTTCCTTTCCAATTTCTTTGCACTGACTGGGTCTCCCTGACCCCTTCATCTTGTGTATTTTCAGCCTTTCTTTTTCACACATTCATTCCTGTTCATCTGCCCTCCCTATCTGTCTCTGCTTCCTCCTTATACCATGCACCCATCACATTCACATCAGTTATTCACTTATTCCTATTTTTTCACAGCTCACAGCAACCACCTGGTCTTATCCGTGGTTATTTCACTACAGTGACGCCCTCACCCACCTCAGGGGCACTGCTGATGTTGGGCTCCCGCCGCTCCTGCCCCTTGCCACAGCCCCCGGCCCTGATGCCCCCTGGGTGTTTCTTTTGCCCCGACGATGTACCACCATCAATCGAGTGCTGTAAGTTGGATAATTAGCTTCTGGAGGGGTATACACCCCCTATCCTTTGTCAATTGCTAACTGCTAATTTTTCAATAACTCTTTTAGATTCAACACTAGCCTGCTCCAGACGAGTCCCCATACAGCCATAAAACGTGTAGAGCTGTCAGCTGCCGTGTGTCACACATTAAATGCATTTTTATTTTGATCATATTTCTTATCATCTCTATAGTAATAGAGAGGTCCTAGGTCATGCAGCCTATTCTCTGTATATGTTTGTACCAGACTGTATATACTTGAACTCGATGGATGGGGGCTTTGTTACTGTGCTAATTACTAATTTTACTCAATATTATGACTTTGTATAATTTTCCATGTTTAATATTTCCATTCATTGCTTGGATGTGATCCTATGCATCTATGATTGATAATTCTATTCACTGCCTGTATGTGATTATATGCATTAGCACAAATTTACTATTTAATTACTAATTTCCATTAATAAACAATTTTTATTATATCCATCAGTCTATCTTGTATCCCCCGTGTGCTTCAATTAAAGTCCCACTTTTCCATTTGTTTTTGCTCGCAAGAACGATTTGTTTACTTATGCCAGGGATGGAAGCGGGCGGCCTTACCAGGCCATGGCTTCATATAAAGTCTCAATTTCCCCCCCCCTCTCCTTCCCCAGAATCCCGACTTAGTCTGGGAGAGAGAGCTTGAGATGTAGTAATTTGCTCGCGATGAAGTGGAGTGATACAAATAATTTTTTAGTTCTTTCCTCCATTTACACAGACACGGCTGTCCAAATTAGAACGGTGACTGGTGTTGTGGAGAAACCCCTCTGTGTCCAGGAATATAACCAAAATATGGGAGGGGTGGACCTCAATGACCAGTTATTGGCGCCATACTAAATTGCCCGTAAGTCCAGATGCTGGTACAAAATTGTGTCTGTTTACTTATTCCAATTGGCTTTGCTGAATGCTTTTGTGATATACAAAGCGTCAGGACAGACCGGACCTCTCCTTCAATTCCAGGAAGAGATCCTTCTGTATCGAGATGGTTCTGCACCCCATGTTCCCAATCCAAATGCAGTGAGCCAGCTGCATGGACGGCATTTTCCACATGCCATCCCTGGTACCCCTAACCAACAAGCCCCCCAAAAAAGATGTTGTGTCTGCCGACGATGTGGATACAGGCGTGACACCCGTTATTATTGCCGATCCTGTTTTGGCCAGCCTGGTCTCTGCATCGGTGACTGTTTTGAGCGCTACCACTAGTTGAGTATTAGCGTAGGAAACAGCGCTACACAGGAATAGAGCACACATTCACATGGTCTCCAAAGATGTCACCGCATTTTTAGAGACCCTAACCTTTACTGTTTACTGTTATGAAAAAAAAATGTACCAATATAACAAAAAAGAATAAAAAAAGTTAAAAAACCAAAAAAAATATAAAATAATAAAAGCCAAAACCAGTTGTATGTTTCTTGTTTTTCTATCTCTATTTTATCTTTTTTCTCTTTCTATTGCTCTCTCTGTTGTTTTTTATGCATACCTGTAATGTTTTGTTGCTGTTTATTATCATGTTTATTTTTTTTGCAGGTATGTAATGTTTTTATAATGTTTTCATGTAACGTTTAATTATATTTTCTTTTTAGCAGGAATGTTATTTTTTTATATGTTACTGTGTTTTATTAATCTTTATTTGGTTTTCAGGTTTTCAGGTACGCCAGCTGCAGCGCTGATTTATTTAGGGTGACAACAACAGCCTTTGCTCCCACCATATATAAAGCAGCAACTCCAGCATTGTTGGAGGTGATTTCACCACCACAGTTAAAAAAAGAGCATATACACCGGAGCATAGGAGCAGGGGTGGAAATTGGGGCAGATTTCCCCTATGCTCCGGTATATACTTTTAAAAAGGGGCTATGCCCACCATTAGAAGTGGGTGGATGAAGGGAGGTTTTCTAATGGTGGGCATACCCACTGACTGATTCTTTTTTTCATTCAACCCACAGGCTGCATGAAAAAAAGAACATTACAACATATGCCCAACAAGGACCAGCGACACATTAGTATGTTGCTGGTCTTAGAGTGGTTATACTGGAATGATGCCTGCAGGTATAGGTATCATCTAGGTATCGTTCTTTTCAGCCAACGGTCGGCTTTCATGTAAAAGCTATCCTAGCTGCTGATTAGCTGCTGGACTGCTTTTACAAGCAGTGGGAGGGAACGCCCCCCTCCGGCCGTCTTACATGGTTTTCTCGGGCTCTCCTGTCCCAACGGTGACCCCAAGAATGCAGCCGGTGGTTCCAACAGCTGACCATAGAGCTGACTGAACACTATAATGGCTCCAATCATCTCTATGGTCTAAGATACCAGAGTCTATGAACATTTCATGACTTCGATTTGGTCAGATAAAAACCGCACCATTGGGAAATTGGGGAAGCATCTTATCACACTGATTTGGGTGCGGTCTGATGCTTTAAGGGCTGAGGAGAGGTCTAAAGTCTAATAGACCCCAAATTAAAAAAAAAATATGCAACACTATCTTTTTTTATCATAGAGGATATTTAAATTTCCTGTGATAACAATAAAAATAATAGAAAAAAAGATGAAAGGGACAGTGTAAAAATAAAATAAAAAGCAAAATGAATAATTTAAAAAAAAAATGCACCCCTGTGCCCGTGCATGCACGCAAAGGTGAACGCAAGCGTCGGTCTCATGTCATACTGTATGTAAACAGCAATTGCACCATGCATATGAGGTATCACCGTGAACGTCAGATCGAGAGCAGTAATTCTAGCAGTAGACATAAAGTGCAGCGCTATAAGTGAAATAACTGATAGTTTAGATCTATCAGGTAACGCCCTTCTGGGGCTGTAGGTTATAACAATATGCAAAATATACTCAATATTACATTGATTAAGGTAAAGTGTCCAGATATTTAGGTGCTGTATACAATAATATTCTTCACATAAATAAAATGCATAATGGTGATAATAAAAATCATGTGGTGGTGTGTGCTCACTGAAGACTTGATATAAGTGAGATACTCACAGAAACCTGTTAGGTGTAAGCACTGAACCTTGAAGCTTTCCATGGGCAAACGAGGACCCTAAACAAAGAAAAGGTCCTCCCTTCAGACTCTCACATGGTGAAGGGTCTATGCACATGGCTATTGTGGATCCCCACTGCGAAATGTATGATGAGGAGGTTCCTTTCTGAGTGACGGTATCACATCATCAGTCAAAAGTCGGAGCCTACCCCTGAAGGGTGTTTACATGTGAATTAGGGAGCCATATCCGCTAAATATCCATTTGATGCCTACGAGGTTCAACAACGGCCATAGTGTTCTATGCTTGTATCCAGATTTTGTCTAGTAAGGGTATTCATTACGTTTCGGTGGTGGATGACACTGCATGCGGGTGGAAGTCACTTGTATTTTGTCCTGCCAGATACTGCGCTATGTCATTCTAAAGAAGGATTGTGGAAACATGGGCAGTTATTGACTGTGGACACTTTTTATGCACTTTATCAGCACTGTTATGCACTTTACTTATGTGAAGAATAATGAGTATTGTATACAACACTTAAATATCTGGACACTTTATTAACACATTATTGAGTTCTTTATTAGCACTGTTTCTCATTTTATTAGCACCGTTATGCATTTTATTTATGTGAAGAATATTATTGCATACAGCACCTAAATATCTGGACACTTTACCTTAATCAATGTAATATTGAGTATATTTTGCATATTGTTATAATCTACAGCCCCAGAAGGGCGTGACCTGATAGAGCTCAACTATCAGTTATTTCACTTATAGCGCCGCACTTTATGTCTATCTTTGATGCAATAAGGGTTATTATTGTCATGCTGACTGCTGCTTGGTTCATGATTTGGGTAGCACAGTATCTTCATTCCTGGAATTCTAGCAGTAGACCTCCTCTGCAGATCTAAAGTGATAACCTATAAAGTCTTTTAAAAAAGGTTTTTAAAAATATATAGTTTGTCCCAGCTGTGCGGGTATGCGTTACTTTTAAAGCATGTCATGTTTGGTGTCTATGTACTTGGCATGAGAGTATATTTTATATTTCACCAAATATTTCGGCAATATAGTGTGTTTTTGCGCATTAGTATTCAAAAAAGTGTTTTTTTTCACAAAAATTGCGTTTTAAAAATTGCTGCGCAAATACTTTGTGAAAAATAAATTTGCAACACCCACCATTTTAATCTGTAGGGCTTCTGCTTTAAAAAAATATATAACGTTTGGGGGTTCAAAGTAATTTTCTAGCAAAAAAAAAAAAGATTTCTTCATGTGAACAAAACGTTTCAGAAAAGGCTTGGTGAATGATGTGTGGCATAGGCTTCTAATATTGGGCATACAATGCCAGGACAGTTCAAACCCCCCCCCCAAATGACCCCATTTTGGAAAGTAGACACCCCAATCTATTTGCTGAGAGGCATGTTGATTCCCTGGAAATATTATATTTTTTGTTGCAAGTGATTGAAAAAAAAATTACACAAAGAATTATACCCCAAAATACATTCTACTACTTCTCCTGAGTAAGGGGATACCCCATGTGTGAGACTTTTTGCGAGTCTATCCGTGTACAGGACCCCAAAAGCCAATCACCCCCTTCAGCATTTCTATGGGTGAAAATTTATGCATTCACCCCACGCTATCTATCACAGTTGCGGAGGCCATGAAATGTCTAGATAGCAACCCCCCACAAATGACCCCATTTTGGAAAGTAGACACCCCAAGCTATTTGCTGAGAGGCATGTTGAGTCCATGGAATATTTTATATTTTGCCACAAGTTTCGGGGAAATTACTTTTTTTCACAAAGTTGTCACTAAATGATATATTGCTCACACATGCCATGGGTATATGTGAAATTACACCCCAAAGTACATTCTGCTGCTTCTCCTGAGTACATGGATACCCAATGTGTGAGACTTTTTGGGAGCCTATCCGCTTACAGAACCCCACAATCCAATCACCGCCTTTAAGCTTTCTAAGGGCATGGTGATTTTGCTCCTCAGTACCTAGCACGGTTATGGAGGCCCTGAAATGTCAAGGTAGCACAAAAGCCCCCCAAATGACCCCATTTTGGAAAGTAGACACGCCAAAGTATTTGTTAAGAGGCATGGTGTGTATTTTGCAGCTCTCATTTGTTTTGGAAAATGAAGACATAAACAGAAAATGTATTTTTTTTCTTTTTTAAAATTTCAAAACTTTGTGACAAAAAGTGAGACCTGCAAAATATTCAACGTACCTCTCAACACATAGCTTGGAGTGTCTACTTTCCAAAATGGGGTCATTTGGGGAGTTTTGTGCTATGTGGGCGTTCCATGGCCTGCGAAACTGTGATAGGGAGTGAGGAGTAAAATCACCATTTTATTCCCTTAGAAAGCATGAAGAAGGTGATTGGTTTTCGAGGTCCCGTACGGGGCTGGACTGCCAAAACGCCTCACATATATGGTATCTCCGTATTCAGAAGAAGCAGCAGAATGTATTTTGGGGTGTAATTTCACATATACCCATGGCATGTTCGAGCAACATATCATTTAGTGACAAAAAAAAAATTATTGTAATTTCCCTGAAACTTGTGGCAAAATATAAACTATTCCATGGACTCAACATGCCTCTCAGCAAATAGCTTGGGGTGTCTACTTTCCAAAATGGGGTCATTTGGTTTTTTTTTGTTATCTGGGCATTTCATGGCCTCCACAACTGTGATAAGTAGCGTGTAGTGAAGGCATACATTTTTGCCTGATGAAATCCTGAAGGCGGTGATTGGTTTTCGGGGCCCCGTACGCGGATAGGCTCCCAAAAAGTCCCACACATGGGATATCCCCATACTCAGGAGTAGCAGTAGAATGTATTTTGGGTTGTAATTCCGAATATACCCATGGCATGTGTGAGCAATATATCATTTCAGTGACAACTTTGTGTAAGTGTTTTTTTTTTGTAATTTTTCAATCACTTGTGACAAAAAAAAAATATTCAATGGGCTCAACATGCCTCTCAGCTAATTCCTTGGGCTGTTTACTTTCCAAAATGGGGTCATTTGGGAGGGGGGAGGGTTTCTACTGCCCCTCCATTATGGCACCTCAGGAAATAAGATAGGCAGTCATAAAATAAAAGCTGCGTAAATTCCAGAAAATGTACCCTAGTTTGTAGACGCTATAACTTTAGTCCACAACCACCTTAACTCCTGGCTCACTGACAACAACCTTCTTGACCCCTTACAGTCTGGCTTTTGCTTGCTACACTCCATTGAAACTGACCTACTGAAGCTCATTAATGACCTACTAACTGCTAAAACCAATGGCCACTAATCCATACTCATACTACTCGACCTCTCTGCAGCCTTTGATACTGTTGACCATCCTCTCCTCAAAAAAAAAATCCACTCTCTTGGCCTTCAAGACTCTGCTCTCTCCTGGCTCTCCTCCTACCTGTCGGAGAGCTCCTTCAGTGTGACCTATAACTCTGTTTCCTCCTCTGCACTTCCTCTTTCAGTTGGGGCACCTCAAGGCTATGTCCTCAGAACCCTTCTCTTCTCTATTTACACCTCCTCCAATAAACTCCCATGGCTTCCAATACCAGCTCTATGCTGATGACACACAAACCTATCTCTCTACTCCTCACCTCACTCCTTCAGTCTCCTCTTGCATTACTAACTTAAGAACTGACACATCAGTATGGATGCCACGCCACTTCCTCAAACTCAATCTTTCAAAAATGAGCTCATAATTTTTCCTCCAGCCCATGCCCCTCCCCCTGACTTCTCCATCAAGATCAATAATTAGAGTTGAGCGAACCCGAACTGTAAAGTTCGGGTCCCTACCGAGTTTTGGGTGTCCGGGACCCGGACCCGAACCCGGACTTTTCTAAAAAAGTCCAGGTTCGGGTCTGGGGTTCTGGTATTTTACTACACGTGTTAAAAAGCTGCCAAGGGCAGCCAATCAACAAGTGTTTCACTGGTTTTCCCTAGAAGCCATCACAGCCATGCCTACTAATGGCATGGCTGTGATTGGCCAGTGCACCATGTGACCCAGCCTCTATATGGGGCTGGAGTCACCGTGCTGCATGTCATATGCTCTCTGGATAGTTTAGGGAGAGGATGCTGCTGGCTCTGTGAGGGAGAGATTGCAGAACATCTCATCCTGCATTACTGAACGATCTGATTGTGGACTAGGGAGAGATACTAGTACTGCTGCATTGAGGGACAGATTGCACACCTCATCCTGCTGCACAGAACGATCGAACTGGACTAGGTAGAGTCTGTTGCTTTAAGGGAAAGATTATTGTTCTAAAATCATCATCAAGTTGTACAGGGAAAGGTTTCGGTAGGGACCCGAACTTTACAGTTCGGGTTCGCTCAACTCTAATTATTGATCTTGATGGAGAAGTCAGGGGGAGGGGCATGGGCTGGAGGAAAAATTATGAGCTCATTTTAGAAAGATTGAGTTTGAGGAGGTGGCGTGGCATCCATACTGATGTGTCAGTTCTTAAGTTAGTAATGCAAGAGGAGACTGAAGGAGTGAGGTGAGGAGTAGAGAGATAGGTTTGTGTGTCATCAGCATAGAGCTGGTATTGGAAGCCATGGGAGTTTATTGGAGGAGGTGTAAATAGAGAAGAGAAGGGCTCTGAGGACATAGCCTTGAGGTGCCCCAACTGAAAGAGGAAGTGCAGAGGAGGAAACAGAGTTATAGGTCACACTGAAGGAGCTCTCCGACAGGTAGGAGGAGAGCCAGGAGAGAGCAGAGTCTTGAAGGCCAAGAGAGTGGATTTTTTTTTTGAGGAGAGGATGGTCAACAGTATCAAAGGCTGCAGAGAGGTCGAGTAGTATGAGTATGGATTAGTGGCCATTGGTTTTAGCAGTTAGTAGGTCATTAATGAGCTTCAGTCATCATCAAAGTGTATGTGAAAACCCCTATATCAGCCGCAGGGAAGCCATATTAGTGTTTTAAAATCATCTTCAAATTGTGTGGAAAACCCTTATATCATCCGCAGGGAAGCCATATTAGTGTTTTAAAATCATCTTCAAATTGTGTGGAAAACCCCTATATCAGCCGCAGCGAAGCCATATTAGTGTTCTAAAATCATCTTCAAATTGTGTGTTTTAGGCTCTCTGCGGCTTATATAGGCTTTTTCCATACAATTTGAAGATGATTTTTGAACACTAATATGGCTTCTCTGCGGCTGATATAGGCTTTTTCCATACAATTTGAAGATGATTTTAAAACACTAATATGGCTTCACTGCGGCTGATATAGGGGTTTTCCCACACAATTTGAAGATGATTTTAAAACACTAATATGGCTCCCCGCGGCTGATATAGGGGTTTTCCACACAATTTGAAGATGATTTTAAAACACTAATATGGCTTCCCTGCGGCTGATATAGGGGTTTTCCACACAATTTGAAGATGATTTTAGAACACTAATATGGCTTCCCTGCGGCTGATATAGGGGTTTTCCACACAATTTGAAGATGATTTTAAAACACTAATATGGCTTCCCTGCAGCTGATATAGGGGTTTTCCACACAATTTGAAGATGATTTTGGAACACTAATAGGGCTTCCCTGCAGCTGATATAGGGGTTTTCCACACAATTTGAAGATGATTTTAAAACACTAATATGGCTCCCTGCGGCTGATATAGGGGTTTCCCACACAATTTGAAGATGATTTTTGAACACTGATCTTTCCCTTAAAGCAACAGCTGGAGGCTTTCCCTATACAACTTGGAGATGATTTTAGAATCTAAAATCATCTCCTACTTCTATAGGGAGAGGTTCCTACTGTTGCTTAAAGGGACAGATTATTGTTTCTTGCACAAAATTAAAAAGTGCATCTACATTGCTGGTTTAAAAAACAAACAAAAAATTCCAAAAATAAAAAAAACAACGTTGGCTACCTCCTCCTCCTCCTCCACCACCACTTTCACCACCTCCTCGACCTCCAACTCCACATCCACCTCCAATTTTGATTTTTTTATGTGATTTTAGGTTAAAAATTATTTTAAGTTATTTCCCTATCCCCATTTCTTTGTAGGGCACTTGCCCTACTCTTACCCCCATTTTCCTTTCTTTTGCAGACCTCTAGGACTTTCCAGGACTTTGTAACAGCCATTGTTTTGCCTAAAAGTACGGGTCCCCATTGATTTCAATGGGGTTCGGGGTCCGTGTCAAAGTTCGGGTCCAGTCCGGACCCGAACCCGGACTTCGTCCCGAAGTTCGGCCGAACCAGCAGAACCCGAACTTGCAGAGGTTCGATCAACTCTATCAATAATACAACTATCAGTCCCTCCTCTCATGTCAATGTATTTGGATATAATCCTAGACTCTGACCTGTCCTTTCATCTCCAAATCGAATCACTGTCCAAATCATGCAGACTTCACCTCCGAAAAATCTCAAAAATGTTCCCCTTCCTAACACCACTAAGCAACTTATTCACTCCCTTGTTATCGCTTGCCTTGACTATTGTAACTCCCTCCTAATTGGCCTACCTCTCTGCAAGCTATCCCCTCTTCAGTCTATCATGAATGCTACTGCCAGACTCATCCACTTTACCAACCGTTCAGTTTCCGACACTCCTCTCTGCCAATCCCTCCCCTTGCTTCCCATTACCAAAATAATAAAATTCAAAACCCTAACCATAACATACAAAGCCATTTACAGTTCTGCCCCAAGCTACATGACCAAACTTATCTCCAAATATCACCCAAACCATCCTCTTCGCTCCTCCCAAGATCTTCTGCTCTCTAGCTCCCTTGTCTTCTCCTCCCATGCTCACCTCCAGGACTTCTCCAGAGCCTCTCCCATCCTCTGGAACTCCCATTCTTGTACAATTAAACTAAAATGGAAAGTGTTTGAACAATTTTGTCTTTGTACCACTACAGAATCTGCAGAATCAAGTACTTTGGAGCTCTCATCCCTAAATGTAATACTTTTTTCTGATTCTTGTAAAATGTTTAATCATTCTAACATGCTTAACCAACCTTCATGCAATTTTGTATTGTCACCATAGCATTCATTATTTATGTGTACTGTCTTAATTGAAATTCTTTCACATATATGAGCAGTATTATTTTTGTTATGTTTCACTGTAAACATTATTCTATGAAAAAGTTGAAATGAAGAATATTTAAAGAAAGAAAGAAAGATTAGATCTAGCTTGGTGCATCACAACTCTTGATTCAACAAAGGATTATTGGCAGATCCCACTCTCCAAAGAGGATAAGGAAAATGGTGTTTGCCATGTAGGAGTGATTATAGCAGTATGCCAGAATGCCATTTGGTTTGCACAGGAACCCAGCCACCTTCCATGGATAGGGTCCTAAGAACCCATAAGGAATTCACAGGTACTTACATGGTTAACATTGTCATCTTTAGCCAGGACAGGGGAAAATCATCTAAACAAGATCCAATTGGTCATGGACGCCCGATGGAATGTAGGGCATCAGGTTCACGGAGAATCCTGAGAAAATAATGATTGGACTGGAAGATGCCCGCTATTTGGGTTATGTGGTAGGTGTCCAAAAACCCCAGCTAAACAAGGTGGAAGCCCTGGGTCAGCTGTGTGGTGGGCTTTAAGTACCGACCTAACTAGGGTTTTGGGCTCCACCCTGGCAGACAGAGGTCTGGCCCAGGAGTCAGGAGGGCTCCACTTAGGAGAGAGGTGGGAGCCAGTGCAGCACAAGGCTGCTAGCTGTATGCACTGAGTTGCTGAGCATCCAGTCTGTGGGAGACAGTCCAAGGCCTAAAGAGTAAGGCCAGAGCAGGAATGCTGCATTTACAAGCCAGAATGGATTGAAATGCTGAATACCACTGCGAGGGAAACTCGTGTGTTTGCTGAACTTTCCTTTCAATAAAAATGGGCAAGACCAGCCCTTAAATGAAGAAAAAGTGAGTGGCAGTTTCCTTAAAATTTCTACACTTGAAGCGAGTTCCCAAAAAAGCAAGTACTCCTTTCTAAGCATTGTGGGATATTTTAGTAGGTTTATACCCACCTCACCTGCTTTGATGTGCCTTTGACAGACCCCACAAAGAGAAAAAAAACACTGTCGTTCCCTAAGGCAGAAGAAGCATTCTTCCAATTGAAGTAGGCTTTGTGCCAGGAACAAGTCCTCATAGCCAGGGACTTTTAGAAAAAGTTATTGGTGCAAACAGGTGTGTCAGTAATAGGGCAGGATGTTTTTTTTTCTGAGCTGGTTGGAGACAAACAGCATCCTGTTTGTACTTGAACCAGAAGCTCACTTTGTCAAAAAAATATTTCTGTATTATTATTACTGGCCTGGAACAGGGGATGCAGGGGAAATTTTTAAAGTCAGTTAGGGGCAAGGCTAAATGGGGTTATTTTGGGAAGGCAAATACTTCCCTTTCAACCCTTCCAATTAAGCATAGATGTGAGCTAACTGTAGAGTTGGAGTAATGGAGTCAAAGAGATGGAAGACCATTTAAGATTTACATTCATTGGATATATGTCCTGATGGGATGGATCATACCAGAATACATATCCACTTTAGTAGTTCACTGTACTTTTCTGTTGTACACATGCATGCACTGCCGTTTTTGTAAACCCACATATGTGTACACTCACCAGTGATGAAACCAATACCAAAGTGTACTAAATGGATGCCACTAACCGCTTTGGTTACAGTACGGATAGAAAGCTAAACACTGCTTTGTTTCAATGATTAGTCACTCTACTTTTTAGCCCAAAGAACAGAGGTGTGTGCACAGGGTGTTCCAGGTGTGCCTGAGCAAACCCTACTCACCCCGTGTGGCACAGATTCCCTCTGCTGAATGCCCCCACACCCCCACCACAACACTACTGGCTTCCCTTCTTTCCTGTCGACTGTTAGAGGGGATGTTTCAGGATGGAGAGAGGGTGAAGGGGCTGGTAAATATGTCACTTACTGGCCCTTTCCTTTTTGGAATGAACACAGTGAGTGATCTGTAGCGATCACTCACTGTGTTCATTCCTAATTGAAGCACCATAAACTGTGTTTCCTATGCTTCAGTTTGTGAATGAACAGGAAGCTGTTCAGCACAGAGCACATCCCATTCATTCACTGTCCAGTCCCTTTCTCTCAAAAGTCTCAAAAGTTTAGATCCATGATATTTCACCAAAGGCCCCGAACGGGGCTCTTAAAAATTGTAAAAAAAAAAACAATTTTAAAAAATGTTTAAAAATAATACAAAAATAAAACAATAATAAAAAAAAAGCTGACACATCTTCCCTACTGACACTGTACACTGCTCTACTGACACACGTGCATGTGTTTGAGCTTTGGGGTGCACACCCTAATGCAATAAGCTGCACACACCTATGCCAAAGAAAGATAGAACACAAGAACATTTAAACTGTGCAACCTTATGAAAATCAAAAAAATAATGTGTTGTGTTTCGAAGACTAATAGTAGATTAGCCAATGGATGTTTAAATATTCTTTCTTTCTACAAATTGACTAGTAATTGTTGAAAATGTTTTTTTCTTATCAACAGATGTTTGTATATATAAGTGAAATTGTATAAGTATGAATTGTATGAGTAATGTTTCATACTTTTTTTGCAGACTGTCTGGCCAGTATTCATATTATACCAATGACATGATCTTTCTTTAACAGGGGAACATGTATTTTGTAGAATCTGTTTTAAATTATAACATGCAGCAGCAGACTGATGACCAAGCAAACTTTTGTTCTTATATTTTCATTACCTAATACACTAAGTATTCAAAGTACAAAGGCAAATGCATGGAATATATCAGTGCTAGCCAATGTTCTACATGTTTCAACATAGCTAATCTTAACATAGGACTGTCCTAATTTACAGTTCTTGCATTATATTTGTGCCCACAACATTTGTAAAAAAGCAATAAACACTGCTGGCAGAGAAAACCAACCTCAGTCCACCCACTGCTGTTTCACATTTTCCCAGCCTTGCCTAACTGCAAAACTGGAGAAAAAATAAGAACTGGTTCATGAAACTGTTTACAGCATTTAAATGATTTATTAAAAAGGTGCAACAATAACAGGTCTCATATAATGCCCTGACACATTTCACATCCAATATGGCTTAGTCCTAAAGCTTATGCTAATTATGCACTTTTGAGCTTGAAATGCTTCAAGTTGGAAGCTTGTTACAATTTGTTATAATTATTTTACATAGTCCATATATCCCCAACAAACTTGTTTATGGGGATATTAGCATTAACAAGAGAATTTTCAAAAATCCAAATAAAACACCTTAATGGACTGAGCTTGATGCAGTACTGAATTTTCCTCATGAAAAAAAGATAAACCATCTTAAATAAAATATGCTGGCAATGTGTTCTGCGTTTATTTTCAGTAATACTTTTATAAAAGAATTCATGTTTTAAATATGTTACATAAACTGAAATCATGGGCTCCATTCACAGAACCAGATTGCATCCTGTATTTAGGTGTTTCTCCAAAAAACGCATTCAATCCTAAAAATGGCAGTACACTATTGCTTTATTCTATATTCACTGCAAAAATGTTCAGTAAACATCATATAAAACAGGAGTGAATGTCAGTTCACAAAAGGAAAACACAAAAAATGCATGCAGTATATACAGTAAGTAGTGGAACCGACATGCGATATTTAAAGAACCAGCAACCGCCAGCATCCTTAACAACCAGTAAATAACGTCATTGTTAATAAATGGGCAGGCGCCACATCTTTAAGAACCAATGCGTGATTAGCTGTCAGCTGAATGTAAAAAAAAAGGTGGATGTAACAAGGAGGCCCCAGATCCCACCCCTCCCCCCAGGGCCACCATCAGGGGTGTAAAGGTACTTTAGCAGTCTTTAACATTGGAGTATATGGGAGGGGGATACCCGGTTTGGAGACACCATTCTCCCAAACCATAGCCAATAAAAATACCAAACTTGGGTCACATAGAGAGGGCTGTCTGGGAAACAACTGGACCAAGTTTGGGACCTCCAGCATCTATGGTTTGACCGTACCGGGTCCTCAAAGTGACCAGTCATTGACTGGCAATTGTCGGGTGAATTTCGGACTTAAAGTGATACTAAACCCTCACGTTTTTTCGCCTATATCTGTTACTAAATAATAGCATTACATGAGAAGTCTAGCCTTTTGTGTCATTTTCACTTCTAAGTTGTTTTATTCAGGCTCCATTTTTCCCATTTCCAGTTGTCCTGTTTGCTGGGTGACCCGTGTATTGCCGGAGGGTTTAGTATGACTTTAACATTGGAGTCTAAGGGAGGGGGCACCTGGTTTGGGGACACTGCTCTCCCGAACCATAGACGATAAAAATACCAAACTTGGGTCACATGGAGAGGGCCCCCTGGCCTGGACCACAACTGGTTCAAGTTTGGGAACTCCAGCAGCTATGGTTCTGCGCGAGGTCTTATTGCAAGCATCGGGTGAGGCTGTGCTGCCTGTGCACTTTTTTTTAAAACCCCTTGGATTCCACACTAGCATGCATTGCACACTTCACTTCACTTGAATGGGTCATGCTTGGCAGGCTACACCTGGTAAGTGTGACAGGGTGTATATTTCCTACTGTGGCTGCAACATGTGTACACCCCTAGCCGGTGGGCGGATGTGGTGGGGTGGCCAGTGGGCAGGCCCTGGGGAATGTTGGTGGTCAGATGGGGGGCCCAAGTCTAAAGCTGTCTAAGGGGCCCCTGAAGTTTCTGATGTCTGCCCTGCCCCCCCCCCCTTGTGAATGAGTATGGGATACATATTACCCATGCTCATTTACAAAAAAAAGTGTAGTGTAAAAAAAGACAGATGGGAGTTTTTGACAAGGCTATTAATAAAAGAAACATTAAAAAAGTCCCCTTCCCCAAAGTGTCCCCCATGTTGGTGTGGCCTGTGTGGGAGATTAGCTCATGTGGATCACTTTTCAGAGGAACAGATTCAGCATGGAGGTCAGTTTCTTTAAAATCTGGTGGCTTGCCAGGTTTATTATTTCAGGTTTGCAAGCTCAAAACACATAAAAAAACAGAAAACAAAACCTCATCGTCCGGCACTAAAGTAAACAATCAGGTTCCTCTCTATACAGTGTGGGGCTGTCCCCGACATCCACAAAACATAAGCACAGTGAAAACGTTGTTCATTGAGTCCAAATTAGCACACAGAGCTCACTCAGTTTTCTCCCTCTGAGATCCAGGATAGAGCCCTCCTTTGCTCTCTTCCTGGTCATTAAATGGAGGTGGAGAGAGGTTTGAGTGGACCAGAAAGTCCAGGCCGGAACAAGCTCTGCCACGGTGGCTGGCAAAACCCGGATCAGACTCTCACCAGTCGCCTCAACCTGATCACATGCGAGGCGACAAGTATCGCCCGTCCATTATTGCGCCTTGTATAATGTCACATACCCTGGGGCAGAGCAACTGTCTCGACCATGCAGTGGGCCCGGGAAAGGCCATTGGCATTATTCTGGAGCCTTCCAGCATGGAGTTTCACTGAGAATTTAAACGGCTATAGTGCCAGGAACCACCTAGTCACCTGGCTATTTTTCTCCTGGTTGTTACACATCCACTTAAGGGGGCATGGTCGGTGACTAGCCTGAATAACCTTCCCAGTAGCTAGTATTTTAAGGCCTCTAAGGCCCACTTGATAGCCAGGTACTCCTTCTCCACAATGGCATAATTCCTTTCATGCCTATTAAGCTTCCTGCTTAAGTAGAAGACCGGGTGCTCCTCACCCTCTCTGATCTGCGACAGAACAGCACCTAGTCCCACCTCAGAGGCGTCAGTTTAAACCACAAACTCTTTTGTGAAGGCTGGGGTCACACGCACCAGCTGTACTCAAATGGCATGCTTCAACTTCTGGAAGGTCTTCTCAGCTTCAAGATTCCACTTAACCATTCCTGACCCTCTACCCTTCGTCAGATTGGTCAGAGGGACGGCAATGGTGGCAAAGTCGGGGATGAAGCGTCGGTAATACCCTGTAATCCCCAGGAGGGCGCGAACCTCTTTCTTGTTCACCGGTTGGGGCCACATTTGAAAGGCCTCAATCTTATTGGTCTGGGGCTTGATCAGACCCCAACCAATAACATATCCAAGTTATTTGGCCTGCTCTAGACCTATGACACATTTTTTTTAGGTTGGCTGTTAAACCTGCTACCCTCACCGAATCTACCACTACCTGCACCCAGGGCAGATGTGATTCCCAATCTGAGCTGTGGATGACCCCATCATCCAGATAGGCCGCTGCATAGGGCCGATGGGGCCTCAAAGTTTTGTCCACCATCCTCTGAAATGATGCAGGGGCCCCATGCAGACCAAACGGCATTCACTTGCATTGGAAGGACCCCTCGGGGGTAAAGAGGACATTTTTTCCTTTGCTGACTCCATTAGGGGGATCTGCCAGTACCCCTTGGTTAGGTCTAGGGTTGTTATGTACCGGGCACCCCCCCAATCTGTCCACAAGTTCGTCAACCCGCAGCAACAGATATGCATCAAAAGTAGACATGTCATTCAGCTTCCTTAAATCGTTACAGAACCGGATAGTGCCATCGGCTTTGGGATCAGCACTATAGGGCTCGACCAGGCAATGTGTGACTCCTCTATCACATCTAACACCCACATGGATTTTATCTCTCTCGCCACTGCCTCTCGTCTAGCCTCAAGTATTTGGTAGGGTTTTACATTTTACACGGACCCCTGGTAGGGAAAAGAAAAAGTCTCTATTTTTACTGACAATTTCCTTAACTTTGTTTTGTTGCATCAGTGACAAGGACCGGGTTATGGGGACATCCGGGGTCGGAGGTAAACTGTCCTTTTGGGAAGTGGGCACTGCCAATAAACTCTCTCTGTCCTTCCATGGTTTTAGGAGATTAACATGATAAATCTGCTCCGGTTTCCTTTTTCCCGGCTGGTGAGCTTTGTAATTTACTTCCCCTACTTTTTCCCTAATCTCAAAGGGACCCTGCCACTTTGTAGGATTTTACTTTCAACAGTGGGGACTAGCACCAGCACTCTGTCTATAGTGTAGCAGGTTCGGGTTTTGGTACCCCGATTGTAAACCCTTCTCTGGGCTTCTGGGGCTTGCTCCATATGCTCTTGTACAAGGAGCAGGACAGCTGCAATTCGATCCTGCATCAAGGAGATGTGCTCTATGATGATTCTATATGGGATGGCCTCTCCTTTCCACGTCTCTTTTGTGACATCTAGCAGCCCCCTGGGATGTCTACCATACAAGAGTTTAAAGGGGGAATACCCCCTAGACGCCTGTGGAACCTCTCGTATGGCAAACATGAGGTACGGCAGCAAAAAATCCCAATTTCGCCCATCTTTATCCACCACCTTTTTAGCATACTCTTGAGGGTCTTGTTAAACCTTTCCACCAGACTGTCAGTTTGGGGGTGGTAAACAGAGGTACGGAGATGGGAGATTTTGTACAACTTGGACAATTCTCTGGTCACTCTGGACATGAACGGGGTACCCTGATCCATCAATATCTCTTTAGGGATCACCACCCGACTAAACACCTGGACCAGCTCCTTTGCGATAGTCTCAGCAGAGGTATTCTGCAAGGAAATGGCCTCAGGATAGCGGGTCACATAGTCCAGGATCACCAGGATGTGCAGGTATCCCCGGGCAGATTTTACTACAGGGCCCACGAGATCCATGCCAATTCTCTCAAATGGTACTTCAATTACGGGAAGTGGGACAAGGGGGCTACGAAAAGGGGGTGCCAAGGCCATCATTTTACACTCAGGGCATGATTCACAGTATTCTTTGATGTCTGCATACAACCCAGGCCAGAAGAATCTCTGGGTTATTCTGTCCCTGGTTTTATCCATACCCACATGCCCCCCCATTACGTGCCCATGGGCCAGATTTAGCACCATCCTGCAGAAGGGTTTGGGAACTACTTGCTGTTCCACTTCATCCTCCCCGTGTTTCCCCACCTGATGCAACAAATTATTTTTAAGAGCCTTGTAGGGAAAAGACACCCCCCAATTAGGGACCACAGGTTTCCAATCCATCAGCTTCACGTTTTCTCTGGCTCTAAGGAGAGTGACATCCCATAGTTGTTCTGTACAGAAGTCCTCTCTCAGGACCTCTAAGTCAGGTATTACATTTGGTTCACTCTCACCGTCAGGGTCAGAGACATTGTCTGGGTCATTAGCCTCCCCGCTGTGAGCTATCTTCCAGCTCCTCCGGCTCCCCAGCCAGTACAGGAAAAGGGTTGAGGGTCTCCTCCCTCCTTGGTCCTGCCACCAGTCTCCCCTGCCATTTGGCAAAATGGGTCTGGCGAGATGTCCCGTGCTTCTGCAGCAGGGGGAGCTCTATCCTCCAGACTCCCTGTGCCTTCCCATAACCTCCAAGAGGTGTCAATCTCAACCACTGCCGTCTGGTACTAGTCATGAGTGTCCCCATGGATGCAAATGACTCAGACAGTGCTAGGGTGTAATCTTGCAGGGTTTAAACAATTGCTTTTTACCAATGTTACCACACTACCCGAGTCAAGCAGTGCAGTGACTGGTCTCCCATCAACAAAAATCACACACATTTGCTTGTCCATGCGACTTGAACATGATGCTGTATATGCAACCTGTGCAAAAAGAGAAAGACGTCTATTCACATAAGTATAATCGCATTGCATGGTTCATCATTCAGGGGGCAATTGGCAGCAATATGGCCCAATGCATGGCATTGGTAGCACTGTATGTGTTCTATACTCAGTCCTCTCAAGGGTCCCCAAGACCTTCCTAGCTTCTTTGGCCAGTCTCCACGTCTAGAGCCCATAGTCTCTCTAGCCACAGCAGTCATATCAACCTTGCCCTTGACCCCTGGAACAGCCTTACTGGGTCCACTGGGTGAGCTTTCACCCCTAGGTGAATTGGAGGGGAGCGCAGATGGGCGCAACAAGTCCTCAGCAGCAGTGTATCTCTCCACGAGGTCCACTAATTGGTTGGCAGTTTTGGGGTCTCGATGACTGATCGACTTCTTCAAAGCAGCAGGGAGCGCACGCACATACCGGTCCATGACCACACGCTCCACAATCTGGGGGCCTTGCAAGGTCTCAGGTTGCAACCACTTCCTCGTGAGATATATCAGGTTGAACATTTGTGAGCGGGGTGGCTTGTCCATGCAGTAGGACCACTAATGCACCCATTGAGCCCGGACGGCCAGGGTGACCCCCAGGCGTGTGAATATCTCCATCTTTAGAGTCTCATAGTCCTGGGTCTTTACTTGTTCCAAATCAAAGTAGGCCTTTTGGGATTCACCTGTCAGGAAAGGTGCTAGCAGTCCCGCCCACTGCTCTTTTGGCCATCAGCCACTCTTTCAAAGGTCATGAGGTACGCCTCCACGTCATCTGCAAGTGTCATCTCTTGCAGGTGGTAGCTGGGATATTACATCTTTTGTTCCACTGGCACAGGACTTGCGGACCCCTTCTTTAATTCCACCAAGGCCTCTGCAAACTGGCGATTCATCTCTTGCTGAGGCGCAACGACCTACCTAGTTGCCGCCTGTTGAGCTGCCGGTTGTGCTTCGATAACCTGGCAACTCTCCTCCTGCTGAGTCGCCATGGCCTGGCGACTCACCTCATGCTGCCTGCGATTTTCCTTCTGCTGAGTCTCCATGGCCTGTGCAACTTGGCGATTAGTTTCCTGCTGCTGGCGATTGCTCTCTTATTGGGCCGCAGTGGCCTGAAACAAGGCTTTTACTACATCCTCCATCTTCCAGGAAGGTGACCGCTGAGTCCACCTCGTGTGGTAGATTAACTCGTGGGCAGGGGCGGGCGGATAGGGGTCGCAGGGGTCGCCATGGCGACCGGGCCCCATGCTGAAGGGGGCCCATAAGGGCCCCCTGTATGCCTAGATTAGAGGGGATGAGGGACCTACATCATTTTCGGAACAAAGTCCGGTGACGCCGGGTTATTCTCTCGTTAGCGGTCGTCGTCCTTTGATTAGCGGTTCAACGTGTCCGGTACCTCTGAGTCGTCTTCCTTTTAGCGTCCGTCGTACTCCACTCAGCGGTCCGGTACCGCTGAGTCGTCCTCCTCTCAACGGTCCAATAGCTTCGTGTTGGCCGTCGAGTTGTCCGCCGTTGATCCATCCAGCAACGCGGAGTCGTTCTCTACTTAGCGGTCAAACGTCTCC
>BLSH010198564.1:165324-197062 GCA_018402905.1 Glandirana rugosa
GCCTCTGTATGTGGTCAGGCTGTGTAAAAGTGTCACACATGTGGTATCGCCATACTCGGGAGGAGTAGCAGAATATATTTTGGGGTGTCATTTTTGCTAGTTACATGCTGTTTGTTAGAAATACTGTATAAATGGACAACTTTGTGTAAAAAAAAAAAATGCGTTTTCATTTTCTTTCCACATTTTCCAAAAACTTGTGGAAAAAATTACATGTTCAAAAGACTCACTATGCCTCCTAGAATATACGTTGGGGTGTTTACTTTCCAAAATGGGGTCTTTTTTTGGGCGTTTCCATTGTCCTGGTGCTCCAGGACCTTCAAAAGTGCAAGAGGTAGTCAAGAAATTATGAGTGTAATTTATGCTCTTAGAACGCCTGATGGCGCTCCCTACATGTTGGGCCTCTGTATGTGGCCAGGCTGTGTAAAAGACTCACACATGTGGTATTGCCATACTCAGGAGGAGTAGTAGAATGTGTTTTGGTGTGCAATTTGTGGTATGCATTTGCTGGGTGTGAGAAATGACCCGTTAACATATGACAATTTTGGGGGGAAAAAAAATTCATTTTGCAAAGAATTGTGGGAAAAAATTGCAACTTCAAAAAATTCACCATAACTCTTACTAAATGCCTTGGGATGTCTACTTTCCAAGAAGGGGTCATTTGGGGGGTATTTGTACTTTCCTGGCTTGTTAGGGTCTCAGGAAATGAGATAGGCCGTCAGTACATCAGGTGTGATCAATTTTCAATGATTGGCACCATAGCTTGTAGACTCTATAACTTTCACAAAGACCGAATAATATCCACTATTTTTTTTTTTTTACCAAAGATAGGTAGCAGTATAAATTTTGACCAAAATTTATGAAGAAAAATTACTAATTTGCAAAATTTTAGAAAAAATTCATTTTTTTACAAAATTTTCGGTCTTTTTTTAATTATAGCGCAACAAATAAAAAACCCAGCGATGATTAAATACCACCAAACGAAAGCTCTATTTGTGTGAAAAAAAAGGACGCAAATTTCATATGGGTACAGTGTTGCATGACTGAGTAATTGTCATTCAAAGCGCTGAAAGCTGAAAATTGGTCTGGTTGTTAAGGGGGTTTAAGTGCCCAGTGGTCAAGTGGTTAAGGAGGCCAGCTTCCTGCCAATCCTGTTCGGGGATGAGTCAAGGCTAGAGTTGAGCGGACACCTGGATGTTCGGGTTCGGCAGGTTCGGCCGAACTTCTCAAAAAAGTTTGAGTTCGGCCCCGAACTTGACCCCAAACCCTGAACCCCATTGAAGTCAATGGTGACCCAAACTTTTGGGCACAAAAATGGCTCTAAAAAGTCCTGGAAAGGGCTAGAGGGCTGCAAAAGGAAGCAGAAGGGGGTAAGAGTAGGACAAGTGCCCTGAAAACAAATGTGGATAGGGAAATAACTTAAAATCACATAAAAAAAAAATGGAGGAGGAGGTGGATGTGTAGTAAGAGGTTGAGGAGGCGGTGACCGTGGCGGTGTAGGTGGTGGAAGTGGCAGTGGAGGAGGAGGTAGCCAACACTGTCTTTTGTTTGTTTGTTTTTTTTCTAATTGGGGTAGCCCCCAAAATATTGAGACATATTTTAAAAAAAAGGATACGTTCACTTAAGTATACCAATGGCTGTGTGAGGCCGATATAAATGGCTATTCTGCACAAGGTACAGACACGTCTTGTGGGATCCATGCCTGGTTCATTTTAATAAAGGTTAGATTGTCCACGTTGGCTGCGGACAGGCGGCTGCGCTTGTCTGTGATAACGCCCCCCGCCGTGCTAAACACACGTTCAGACAATACACTGGCTGCAGGGAAGGCCAGCACCTCCAAGGCATTAAGGGCATGCTCAGGCCATGTGCCCAATTTGGAGACTCAGAAGTTGAATGGGGCAGATCCATCAGTCAGTACGTGTAGGCGTGTGCACTAGAGTTGAGCGGACACCTGGATGTTCGGGTTCGGCGGGTTCGGCCGAACTTCACAAAAAAGTTTGAGTGCGGCCCCAAACTTGACCCCGGACCCCGAACCCCATTGAAGTCAATGGTGACCTGAACTTTTGGGCACAAAAATGGCTGTAAAAAAGTCCTGGAAAGGGCTAGAGGGCTGCAAAAGGAAGCAACATGGGGGTAAGAGTAGGACAAGTACCCTGCAAACAAATGTGGATAGGGAAATAACTTAAAATCACATAAAAAAAAAAAAATGGAGGAGGAGGTGGATGTGGAGTAGGAGGTATACCAATGGCTGTGTGAGGCCGGTATAAATGGCTATTCTGCACAAGGTACAGACAAGTCTTGCAACTCAGCTGTCCTTGAGCAGGCACGGCAGCATGTAGTCGCTCTTGTGTGGCAGGCTGCCCAGAGGCAAAGACAAGCTGTCCTCTGTGGAAGGTGCATCATCTGTGTCCTCCGTATCCTCCGAGCCACACTCCAGTGTTGCCCACGAGCTGCGTTGGGTGC
The DNA here is from genome assembly GCA_018402905.1 of Glandirana rugosa. Lineage (NCBI taxonomy): Eukaryota > Metazoa > Chordata > Amphibia > Anura > Ranidae > Glandirana > Glandirana rugosa. The sequence goes on from BLSH010198564.1 coordinate 167,785, forward strand.
CACCCTGCTGTGAACACGGTTCCTCCTCCTCTTCCTCCTCTTCCTTCTCATCATCCTCGTCCTCCTCATCCTCCAGAACTGTGCCCTGGCTTAAAAAGTTTTTACCTGGCCTATGCTGGTGCAGGAACCCACCCTCCGAGCCACTTGTAAATGACTGGCCTGATAACCATGGAAATGACCCCTCTTCCTCCTCTTCTTCCTCCTGTGCCACATCCTCTTCCATCATCGCCCAAAGTGTTTTTTCAAGGAGACATAGAAGTGGGATAGTAACGCTGAGAACAGCGTCATCGGCACTGGCCATGTTGATGGAGTACTGGAAAAACCGCAATATGGCACACCTCACATGGAGGCCCACTCGTTGGTGGTGAAGTGGTGCCGTTCCGCAGAGCGACTGACCCGTGCGTGCTGCAGCTGAAACTCCACTATTGCCTGATGCTGCTCGCACAGTCTCTCCAGCATGTGCAAGGTGGAGTTCCACTTTGTGGGCTTGTCGTATAGGAGGCGGGGAGCGGGAAGGCCAAAGTTATGCTGCAGCACAGACAGGCGAGCAGCAGCAGGGTGAGAACGCCGAAAGCACGCACAGATGGCCCACACTTTCTGCAGCAGCTCTGACATATCCGGGTAGTTTTTTAGAAATTTCTGCACCACTAAATTCATCACATGCACCAGGCAAGGGATGTGTGTCAAAACGGCTAGGCCCAGAACTGCTACGAGATTTAGCCCATTATCGCACACCCACAGGCTGGGCTTGAGGCTCAGTGGCAACAACCACTCATCGGTCTGTTGTTCAATGCCCGTCCACAGCTCCTGCGCAGTGTGGGGTTTATTCCCCAAACATATCAGTTTTAAAACAGTCTGCTGTCATTTCCCCCTGGATGTGCTGAAGTTGGTGGTGAAGGTGTTACGCTGACCGGATGAGGAGGAGGAAGCGGAGTATGAGGAGGAGGCAACAGGAGGCAAAGAAAATGCCCTGAAATCCTCGGTGGCGGAAGGACATGCGCCAAACTGATATCCGCCTCAGTCCCACCCGCCACTACATTTGCCCAGTGTGCAGTTAGTGAGATATAGCGTCCCTGCCTGTGCTTACTGGTCCACGTATCAGTGCTTATGTGGACCTTGCCACAGATGGCATTGCACAGGGCACATTTGATCTTGTCCCCGACTTGTTTGTGCAGGGAAGGGATGGCTCGCCTGGAAAAGTAGTGGCGGCTGGGAACCACGTACTGTGGGACAGCCACCACCATCAGGTTTTTAAAACTGTCCGTGTCCACCAGACGGAATGACAGCATTTCAAAGGCCAGGAATTTTGAAATGCTGGCATTCAGCACAAGGGATCGTGCTTCCTCTTTCTCTCTAGTGTTTGGGAGATGGAGAGATTTAAGCTTCCATGGGACCGTGTGGAAATGCTTGGGGACAGTGACGGACATGGTGGCGTTGCTATCATATCGGCTGTTTGCTGGGTGGCAGGTGACACTGGCACTGTAGAGGTGGAGGAAGAGGCCGAGGCAGCAACAGAAGAGGAAGCAGGATGAACCCGAGACCTTTCTTGGATTTTGAGGTGCTTATTCCACTGCAGCTCGTGCTTTGCATGTAGATGCCTGGTCATGCTGGTTGTGCTCAGGTTTAGAACATTTATGCCTTGCTTCAGGCTCTGATTGCACAGCGTGCAAACCACTCGTGTCTTCTCGTCAGCACATTGTCTGAAGAACTGCCACGCCAGGGAACTCCTTTGAGCTGCCTTTGGTGTGCTAGGTCACTGGGTGCGGTGGGTAGTAGCAGGCATACTGTCTAGGGGACGGTTGCTCCGCTTTTGCAACCTGCTTCCTCTTTTGCTGTTCTGGTGCCTCTGTGCGACCACCACCTCTTCCTCCAAACTGCACATGTCATTCGCATGACCTTCATTCCATGTGGGGTCTAGGACCTCATCATCCTCCACATCATCTTCCACCTACTCTTCACCACTGCCCTCCTTGTCAGTCTGCACACTGTAGAAAGCCGCAGCAGTTGGCACCTGTGTTTTGTGATCATCAGAGACGTGCTGCGGTGGTGTTTCCATGTCCTCATCCTGAAACAGAAGTGGTTGGGCATCGGTGCACTCAATGTCTTCCACTTCTGGGGCAGGGCTATGTGGATGGCCCACAGAATTCACACCAGCAGAGTCATCAAAAAGCATAAGAGACTGCTGCATGACTTGGGGCTCAGACTGCTTGGCTGATTTACAAGGGGCTGAGGTGAAAGACAGATGGCCATGGGGTTCAGGTGCCAACTCTGAGCTTTCGGCAAGGGACCAGGTGGGAGACAATGTGAAGGATCTGGAGGCATTGTCTGCCATCCAATCTACCATCGCCTGTACTCGTTCTGGCCTCACCATTTGTTGAGCGGCATTCGGGCCTACCATATAACATTGAAGGTTCTGTCGGCTACTCGCACCTGAGGAAGGAATTTATATTATTTTTTATAACGCTAATCTGTCCCTCACACCAGCGGCAGGAACCTCTCCCTACACCAGTATGAGATGATTTTATAACGGTAATCTGTCCCCCACACCAGCAGCAGGAACCTATCCCTACACCAGTACGAGATGATTTTATAACGCTAATCTGTCCCTCACACCAGCAGCAGGAACCTCTCCCTACACCAGTATGAGATGATTTTATAATGTGTAATCTGTCCCTCACACCAGCAGCAGGAACCTCTCCCTACACAAGTATGAGATGATTTTATAACGCTAATCTGTCCCTCACACCAGCAGCAGGAACCTCTCCCTACACAAGTATGAGATGATTTTATAACGCTAATTTTTCCCTCACATCAGTAGCAGGAACCTCTCCCTACACCAGTATGAGATGATTTTATAACGCGAATCTGTCCCTCACACCAGCAGCAGGAACCTCTCCCTACACGAGTATGAGATGATTTTATAACGCTAATCTGTCCCTCACGCCAGCAGCAGGAACCTCTCGCTACACCAGTATGAGATGATTTTATAACGCCAATCTGTCCCTCACACCAGCAGCAGGAACCTCTCCCTACACCAGTATGAGATGATTTTATAACGCCAATCTGTCCCTCACACCAGCAGCAGGAACCTCTCCCTACATCAGTATGAGATGATTTTATAATGCTAATCTGTCCCTCATACCAGCAGCAGGAACCTCTCCCTTCACCACTATGAGATGATTTTATAACACTAATCTGTCACTCACACCAGCAGCAGAAACCTCTCCCTACACCAGTATGAGATGATTTTATAACGCTAATCTGTCCCTCACACCAGCAGCAGGAACCTCTCCTTAAACCAGTATGAGATGATTTTATAACGCTAATCTGTCCCTCACACCAGCAGCAGGAACCTCTCCCTACACCAGTATGAGATGATTTTATAACGCTAATCTGTCCCTCACACCAGCAGCAGGAACCTCTCCCTATACAAGTATGAGATGATTTTATAACGCTAATCTATCCTTCACACCAGCAGCAGGAACCTCTCCCTATTATAGTATGAGATGATTTTATAACGCTAATTTTTCCCTCACATCAGTAGCAGGAACCTCTCCCTATACTAGTTTGAGATGATTTTATAACGCTAATCTATCCCTCACACCAGCAGCAGGAACCTCTCCCTATACTAGTATGAGATGATTTTATAACGCTAATCTGTCCCTCACGCCAGCGGCAGGATCCTCTCCCTACCTACACTAGTATGAGATGATGTGACATGCAGCGCTACGGGACTCCAGCTTATATTGAGGCTGGGTCACATGATGCACTGGCCAATCACAGCCATGCCATTAGTAGGCATGGCTGTGATGGCTTCTAAGGGCAAATGAGTGAAACGCGTGTTGATTGGCTGCCCTGCAGCTATTCAAATGGCGCGAAAAAATACCCGAACCCTGAACCCGGACTTTTTCTCAAATGTCCGGGTTGGGGACACGGACACCCTAAAACCCTTTACAGTTTGGGTTTGCTCAACTCTAGTCAAGGCTCCTTAGAATACTCCAGATGGTTCCACCTTTCTCCCAGCCTCTGAGCAGAAACCTACCTCCAGGTTTCTAGCAATAAAGGGGGAGGTTCTGGTGAACTCATCTGTCAAGTCCACTCAATCCTCCCTGAGCTACTCCTCCTGGCCCAGATCAAAACATTCAGGCCTGCTCTTACACTCAGGCCTGACTAAATTTTACCTCTCCTAGCAAAAACCCCGTTAGAAAAACTCACCTGTACTATGGGGGCGGTACTGTTAAGAATTCGGATTCGGACATCTGAGCGTTCCCATGCACACTCCGGAAACTGCGCCAAACGGCTCTATTTGAGCTAGCAACGCCCAGCAGCCTGTGCTGTCTGATCTACAGCGTTACCCGTGCCTACAGAAGTGTGTTTCCTGAAGTTTCCTGTTCCTGTGACCTCGGCTTGTCCTCCGTTTCTGTTACCTTCCACCTGCACTGACCCCGGCTTGCCTACGACCACTCTTTTGTCTCATCCCTGTGTACTTTGCTGCCCGCCTTTTGATGACTCGGCCTGCACCTGACCACGCTCCTGCCTGCTGTACTTGTACCGCACTGCCTGCCTGTTGCCAACCCAGACTGAACCACTTGCTATCTTCCAAGCACAAGCTCCGGAGGAACCCTCCACACTTGCACCACATCATCCAAGCCCTCGTGCCTCCCTGCACTCCTGAGCTCCCTGTCTGCACTACCAGGGGTTCAGGAATCAGGGTCATAAGAGAGGTCGCTCCCTGCATACGCCAGACTCCACCACCAAGTGCGTGACAGTATCAGACAGCCATGCCTCAGTCTGCGCAGGAGCCCTCTCCAACAGAAGATCTTTGCCAGCATCTGGCCGGCTTTACACGAGCCATCCGGAACCTACAGGAGGAATATCAACAGCTCAAGGAGCGTGTCCAAGACCTCTCCTCCCCTGTTTGCACTACGGTTGCCTTTCCACTAGAGCCGGAAGTTCCCCTGCCTGAACGGTTCTCTGGAGACCGCAGCAAGTTCCGTCCCTTCAAGAATGCCTGTGAACTATACTTCTCTCTCCAGCGACACACGTTTGCATTGGAGGCTACCAAGGTGGGTGTGTTGATCTCCCTTCTGCAAGGAGAACCCCAAGCATGGGCCCACCATCTCCTGGGGCAGAAGGCACCAGCTGTGTCCAGCCTAGCCCTGTTTCTTCAAGCCCTGGCTCAGCTGTATGAGGACCCTCACCAGGCTGCCACCACAGAGGCTGCATTACATGCCCTCCAGCAGGGCCGTCATTCCGTTGAGGACTATGTATCGGAGTTTAGGCGCTGGAGCGCCAATACAAATTGGAATGATGCAGCCTTGTGCCACCAGTTCAAGCTGGGGTTATCTGAATCCCTGAAAGATGAATTGGCCCGTGTTGGGGTCCCCCGGTCCCTGGATGCTCTTATCAAGCTGGCCATTCAGATAGACCGGTGCCTCAGAGAATGCAGGGCAGAGAGAACCACAGGGTCTCCAGTTCTCAGGGGGAGGCTTCCCCAGCACGGTAGCCCAGCACCACCAGCCACCGTTCCTCCTCAAGCTACTCTGGCAAGCCCGTACCCAGACAGCTTGGGCTCCTTCGCCCTTCACTTACCCCCAAAGTGAAACAGCACCGCCGGATTCAAGACCTCTGCCTCTACTGTGGAGGTCCCGGGCACTATGTCAGGTCTTGTCCAGCCAAGAAACGTATAGGTCCTACCATGAAGCCTCCAAGTGCTCCCTGTCCGCCAAAGGCTTCTTCTTCTCCCCTTGCTCTCCTCATCTCCCTTCAGCTTCCGGGAAGATGCATCTTAGTCACTGCAGCCATTGATTCAGGTGCTTGTAGTTGTTTCGTGGATCAGACATTTGCTGCCCAACACCGAATCCCTCTGCAACCAAAGGCCCAAGGGATGATGGTCAACCTTGCAGATGGAAGGACCATTAAGTCGTGCGTGGTCACCCACAAAACTGTTCCCTTACCAGCTTTTACCGCAGACGGACACCGGGAATTCCTGCATCTTGATGCCATCGCGTCACCTCTATTCCCCATCATCCTTGGACTACCGTGGCTTCAGGCTCACAACCCCCTCATCAATTGGGCCACAGGGGAGATCAGGTTTCCGTCTGCATACTTCCAGCAACACTGTTGGCCCAGGGCCCGGAAGTCTCCTCAGCCCTGCTATGCCTTGATGCTGACCTGGATCCTGACTCCATCAAGGCCGTTCCGCCTGTTTATCACGCCTATCTGGACATATTTAGTAAGAAGGGGCAGAGTGCCTACCGCCCCATAGGCATAATGACTGCCCTATTGAGCTCCTCCCAGGAGCAGAAGTGCCCTTCGGGCGGATCTTCCCACTGACTGAGACGGAACTCACAACCTTGAAAACATACCTGAACGATAATCTTAAAAAAGGCTTCATCCGCCCGTCCACATCCCCAGCAATAGCCGGGATCTTCTTTGTGGAAAAGAAGGACCACACTCTACGGCCCTGTATCGACTGTAGGGAATTAAATAAGATTACCGCCAAAAACCGGTACCTGCTACCACTGGTACCCAAACTTTTCCAGCGGCTTGGGACAGCCTCTGTCTTCACAAAACTGGATCTCCATGGAGCCTACAACCTGGTCCGAATAAGAGAGGGTGATGAATGGAAGACTGCCTTCTGTACCCGCTTCGGGCATTTTGAGTATCTGGTCGATGCCCTTTGGGCTCTGCAACGCACCGGCTACGTTCCAGCATTTTGTGAACAATATTTTCAAGGACTACCTGGATCAGTTCATCATTATCTATCTTGATGACATCCTCATATTCTCTTCTTCTTTAGAGGCCCACCGTCAACATGTTGCTAAGGTCTTGGGTCGTCTCAGGCAACATGGACTTTATGCCAAAGCTGAGAAGTGTATCTTTGAATGCCAAAGCATCCCATTCCTGGGTCTAGTCATTTCGATCACCGGAATCACAATGGACCCCCAGAAGGTCTCTGCTATCATAGACTGGCCTGCCCCAGTAGACAAGAAAGGTGTCCAACGGTTTGTTGGCTTTCTCAAATTTTTATTGCAAGTTCATCAAAGGCTTCTCTGCCATAATTACCCCCATCACGCAGCTGACCAAGATGAATACCAGGTTCCGATGGACCATCGAGGCGCAGGCAGCCTTTGAGGCCTTGAAAGGACTTTCCACGTCGGCCCCTGTGTTAAAGCACCCTGATCCTGTGTTACCTTTTGTTCTGGAAGTGGATACTAACAGACCAGGAGAAAAACTATGATGTTGGGGACCGGGAGCTCTTGGCTATCAAGGCGGCTCACGAGGAATGGCGCTACCTGCTTGAGGGGGCTGCACACCCCATCCTCATCTACACAGACCACAAAAACCTTGAGTACTTGAGTACAGCCAAAATACTAAGACCCCGTCAGGCCCGGTGGGCACTCTTCTTCTCGAGGTTTGTGTTTCACATTACCTACAGGCCTGGGTCTAAGAACATTAAGCCCGACGCCCTGTCCCAAATGTTTAATGACACAGGAACTCCTACATGCCCGGATACCATGCTTTCACCCGGAAATTTCCTTCTCACCCAGGAAGACCTATTTTCCCGGATTCGACGGGCAAAGCCACCAACGTCCAAAACCCCAAACTTCAGAAAAAAGGGGGCTTGCTGTGGTAGAGGGATAAAATCTTCATACCTGAGGAATTATGGCTATCCATCTTGGAACTTTGCCATGACCACCAGCTTACTGGTCACTTCGGTGTCCGCAAGACATCAGATCTTCTTCAGCGTACCTTCTGGTGGCCACAAGTAGATGCCGACTGCAAGAAATACATTGGTGCCTGTCCTACCTGCGCCCAGCACAAGGGCGTCAAAGTCAAAGCATGGGGGCTACTCAATCCCCTCTCAGTACCAGAGAAGCCTTGAACCATGATTTCCATGGATTTCATCATGGAACTGCCCCCATCAGACGGCTATTCAGCTATTTTTGTAATTGTGGATCGGCTCAAGAAAATGGCACACTTCCTTTCAATAAAAGGCACACCCACCGCTACTGAAACAGCGGAGATATTTATCAGAGAGATTTCAGGCTTCAAGGGGTACCCACAAATATTATATCCGACCCTGGAACCCAATTCACCTCTAGGTTCTGGAAGGCCCTGTGCTCCTTTTTAGACATTGAGCTCTCTCTCTCCTCGGCCTACCACCCGCAGACTAACGGTCAAACCGAGCGGACTAACCAGACGTTGGAGCAGTACCTGGGCTGCTTTTCCACCTTCTCTCAAAATAACTGGGTCCAGCTCCTTCCCTTGGCTGAATTTGCATACAGTAATACAGTTCATTCAGCTACCAACCAGTCTCATTTCTTCGCTAACTACGGATTCCACCCATCCTTCCTACCTAACCCGATTCCTGAAAGCCCAGTACCAGCTATTCAGAGGACAATGGACTTCTTTAAGGACAATTGTAAACTTCTTCAAGAGACAATGTCTAGGACCCAGGAGCACAATAAGGAGGCCTTTGATAAGAAAAGGCGGGGTGAGCTGAATCTGGAACCTGGTGAACGGGTCTGGCTAGCAACCACCAATTTGAAGTTGGCTTGTCCTACTAAGAAGTTGGGCCCTCGATTTATGGGGCCGTTTCCAATTAAGAGGAGGATCAATAGGGTGGCCTATGAACTAGAGTTACCTCCATCTCTAAGGATTCACCCTGTATTTCATGTTACCCTGTTAAAACCTGCAACCACAGATCATTTTCCAGTCAGAAGGACTAAACCACCAGAGCCAGTTCTAGTTATTGGAGAGGAGGAATACGAGGTGGAAGCTATTATGGACTGAAGAAAGAGGGGTAACCACATTCAATATCTGATCAAATGGAAGGGCTACGGCCCTGAAGAAAAAGGCGCCAAACTGCTCTATTTGAGCTAGCAACGCCCAGCAGCCTGTGCTGCCTGATCTACAGCATTACCCGTGCCTACAGCAGTGTGTTTCCTGAAGTTTCCTGTTCCTGTGACCCCGGCTTGTCCTTCGTTCCTGTTGCCTTCTGCCTGCACTGACCCCGGCTTGCCTACGACCACTCTTTTGTCTCATCCCTGTGTACCTCGCTGCCCACCTTTTGACGACTCGGCCTCCACTTGACCACACTCCTGTCTGCGCCACTTGTACCGCACTGCCCGCTTGTTGCCAACCCGGACTGAACCACCAATATTTTCTATTCAAATTCAGATTCAGTCTATTCGAAATTGGAACTCACTGTATTCGAAATCCGAATTTCGGAAAATAGTATATATTATTCTATGTTAATCTATTCTGTTCCATTGTTTTTCTATTCTTTTCTATCTTATCCTCTTATTTTCTATTCTATTATTTTTCTATTCTATTATAATATTTTCTATTCTAATTCAGATTCAGTCTACTCAAAATTGGAATTCATTGTATTCGAAATTCAAATTTCGGAAGATAGCATATATTATTCTATGTTAATCTATTCTGTTCTATTATTTTTCCCTTATTTTCTATCCTATTCTATTATTTTCTATTGTATTCTTTTCTATTATTTTCTATTCTATGATAAACTTTTCTATTCAAATTCAAATCCAGTCTATTCGAAATTGGAATTCATATTGTATTTGAAGTTTGAATTTCAGAAGATAGTATATTATTCTATGTTTATCTATCCTGTTCTATTGGTTTGCTATTCTGTTCTATATTATTCTCTTGTTTTCTATTCTATTCTTTTCTATTCTATTATAAACTTTTCTATTCAAATTCAGTCTATTCGAAATTGGAATTCAATTCAATGTATTTGAAATTCGAATTTCGGAAGATAGTATATATCTTATCATTCTATTTTAATCTATTCTGTTCTTTTGTTTTTCTATTCTTTTCTATCTTATTCTCTTATTTTCTATTCTATTATTTTCTATTCTATTATAATCTTTTCTATTTGAATTCAGATTCAGTGTAATCGAAATTGGAATTCGTTGTATTCGAAATTCGAATTTTGGAGGATAGTATATATTATTCTATATTAATCTATTCTGTACTGTTGTTTTCTATTCTTTTTTATCTTATTCTCTTATTTTCTATTCTATTTTTTTCTATTCTATTATTATTTTTTCTATTCAAATTCATATTAAGTCTATTCGAAATTTGAATTCATTGTATTTGAAATTCAAATTTTGGAAGATTGTATATATTATTCTATGTTAATCTATTCTGTTCTATTGTTTTTCTATTCTCTTATTTTCTATTCAATTTTTTTTCTATTTTATTATTCTTTTTTTCTATTCAAATTCAGATTCATTCTTATTCTTTTCTTCTATTCTATTCTTTTCTATTCTATTATTATCTTTTCTATTCGAATTCAGATTCAGTCTATTCGAAATTTGAATTAATTGTATTCGAAATTCGAATTTCGGAAGATAGTATATATTATTCTATGTTAATCTATTCTGTTCTATTGTTTTTCTATTCTTTTCTCTTATTTTCTATTCTTTTCATTTCTCTTATTTTCTATTCTATTATAATCTTTTTTATTCAAATTCAAATTCAGTCTATTCGAAATTGGAATACAATGTGTATTCAGAATTCGAATTTCGGAAGATAATATTATTCTTCTATTTTAATTTATTCTGTTCTATTGTTTTTCTATTCTTTTCTATCGTATTCTCTTATTTTCTATTCTATTATTTTCTATTCTATCATAACCTTTTCTATTTGAATTCAGATTCAGTCTAATCGAAATTGGAATTCATTGTATTCGAAATTTGAATTCCGGAGGATAGTATATATTATTCTATGTTAATGTATTCTGTTCTATTGTTTTTCTATTCTTTTCTATCTTATTCTCTTATTTTCTGTCTATTATTTTCTATTCTATTATAACCTTTTATATTTGAATTCAGATTCAGTCTAATCGAAACTGGAATTTATTGTATTTGAAATTTGAATTTCAGAGGATAGTATATATTATTCTATGTTAATGTATTCTGTTCTATTGTTTTTCCTTTCTTTTCTATCTTATTCTCTCATTTTCTGCTCTATTCTTTTCTATTTTTTCTATTCTATTATTGTTTTTTCTATTCAAATTCAGTCTATTCGAAATTTGAATTCATTGTATTCGAAATTCGAATTTCGGAAGATAATATATATTATTATTAATCTACAGGGTGGGCCATTTATATGGATACACCTTAATAAAATGGGAATGGTTGGTGATATTAACTTCCGGTTTGTGGCACATTAGTATATGTGAGGGGGGGAAACTTTTCAAGATGGGTGGTGACCATGGTGGCCATTTTGAAGTCGGCCATTTTGAATCCAACTTTTGTTTTTTCAACAGGAAGAGGGTCATGTGACACATTGAACTTATTGGGAATTTCACAAGAAAAACAATGGTGTGCTTGGTTTTAACGTAACTTTATTCTTTCATGAGTTATTTACAAGTTTCTGACCACTTATAAAATGTGTTCAATGTGCTGCTCATTGTGTTGGATTGTCAATGCAACCCTCTTCTCCCACTCTTCACACACTGATAGCAACACCGCAGGAGAAATGCTAGCACAGGCTTCCAGTGTCCGTAGTTTCAGGTGCTGCACATCTCGTATCTTCCCAGCATAGACAATTGCCTTCAGATGACCCCAAAGATAAAAGTCTAAGGGGGTCAGATCGGGAGACCTTGGGGGCCATTCAACTGGCCCACGACGACCAATCCACTTTCCAGGAAACTGTTCATCTAGGAATGTTTGGACCTGATACCCATAATGTGGGGGAATCCGAGCATTCCTCGCTATCAGTGTGTGAAGAGTGGGAGAAGAGGGTTGCATTGACAATCCAACACAATGGGCAGCACATTGAACACATTTTATAAGTGGTCAGAAACTTGTAAATAACTCATAAAAGAATAAAGTTACGTTAAAACCAAGCACACCATTGTTTTTCTTGTGAAATTCACAATAAGTTTGATGTGTCACTTAGAGCAATCAGAGCAAGCAAAAACATAGTGGGAATAAATGTCCAAAGCAAAGTTGCAGCTTTTGCTGACGACATTCTTCTTTTCCTCTCCAAACCAAACATTTCTCTCCCCAATCTCATGGTAGCCCTAAAACTATTTGGTATAATTTCCAACCTCAAAATCAATTACTCAAAGTCGTTTGCTCTAAATGTATCCCTTCCACCTGACCAACAACAAGACTGCCAAAGGAATTTCCCTTTCCTCTGGCAAGAGGACTGTATCACCTACTTAGGTATCCTATTGTCCCGTAAGCTTTCCGATCTATTTCATAGGAACTTTACGGCGGCACTGCAAACGGTCCGACAGGACCTACTGAAATGGGGCAAACTCCCAATTTCGTGGTTCGGCCGAGCAGCCCTTCTCAAAATGGTAGTTCTCCCCGGGCTCTTGTATAAATTACAAACGATTCCGATCGCGCTTCCCCACTCCTTCTTCAGACAATATAAAACACTATGTCGCACGTTTCTTTGGTCGGGTAAACCAGCCCGTATTGCCTGGTCCAAACTCATCTTGACGAAGGCCCAAGGTGGTATTGGTCTCCCAGACCTCCACAGATATTATCGAGCGACCCACTTAGCTAGGATTGTAGACTGGTCAGTTCATGCACACTGTAAGGGATGGGTATCTCTGGAAAGCCAGATAGCACAGATGAATCTAAAATCCACCCCCTGGCTGCACGCAAAATATATCCCCAAGACAGCGCAAACTCACCCTCTCATTAGCGCGACCCTATCAGAATTTGACAAAGCCTGCTCAACAGACTCTGTATCTTCAAAACTCTCCCCCCTCACCCCCCTCTGGGGGAACCTGGAATTCCCACCGGGGATGTCCGGCAAATTCGCCAGAACGGAATGGCCCCATGAATCGATGACAGCTCAACACTTTTTTCAAAGGGGGAGACTTCTGAAGCATTCGGATTTAGCGGAATTCTCAAATACAGGCTCCTTCCCCTTTTGGTCCTACATGCAAGCCAAACATTTCCTTGAGGACAAATCCCGCAAGGCCCACTTCACGAGACCCCCCACCCTCCTAGAGTCACTTTGCTCCCGTTCTTCTCCACAAAGCCATGTAATAGCTGCCCTGCATTCTTCCCTGTCCGCCACACCCGAGACACTCTTAAAATCTGAAAAAGCCTACTGGAACGGCATAACGGGTAGGGAGTTGGAGCAAGAGGACTGGGACTGTATTCATCTTTATGTACATAAAGGCTCCCTAAACGTTTCCACACAGGAAAACGGCTACAAAATCAAAACACGGTGGTACAGAACCCCGGACCTAATACACAAATTCTACCCTTCTGTGTCAGACAGATGTTGGAGATGCGACATAGATAAGGGTACATTCCTCTACATCTGGTGGGACTGTCCCCTCCTTCTCCCTTACTGGTCTGAGGTCCACGCACTGGCCACACAAATTTCAGGCCTCACACTAGAATTCAATCCAGCACAATACCTGTTGCATTGTTCCTCGATCCCCAAAAAAACGTATTTCAAATCAATAGCAATGCATTTGATCAACGCTGCAAGGATGTGTATCCCCGTGCATTGGCGTTCAACATCACCCCCAACAATCGCAGAATGGCTCCGTCGCATTAACAGAGTAGCTGAAACGAAGAATTAATACACATCTCACAGGACAACGTCCTCAAATTTTCCAGAACATGGGAACCCTGGCTTTCCTTCAAGCTTACAAGTAAATTTTCGGACCTGTCTACCACACCTTGAGACGCAGGGTTGTAAAAACCCGTATACGTGCTAGAACAGGCCGTCTCATACATGCCCTATCTTTTGTGAGACATCATACACAAGAGAGAGCAGCTGGTCCTCCCCCTCATCCCTTGTCCTAGGACTCATTACGATACCCTGTCTTAGGACGCCCATCCATCCAACGGCTCAGCCCCGCTGTACCCCTCCCCCTTTGGCCCTTACCTTCCCACTCCCTGACTCTCGACCCCCTCCTGCACCCTCCCCCTTTCCTCACTGCCCCATATTGCGCAATACGAACTCCTACATGCCTCAGGCTGTTCCCTGCTCCCCTCCCCGGGCATACCTGCTCTCTCCAACTGGAGTTAGTCTGACAGGCAAAAGTGCTAAATTCCCAGATTACGGGGAGCGTACTTACACTCAGCTACTGAAGAGCAATCTTGGCCCCTTGGCTAAACTTACCTAGATCCCTTGCAACCTGATTAAAAGTATCCATTTTTTCTTCATCTTTGAAATGCTATTTAACCTGTTGACATCGCATTAAGTGACTGATTTCAAAGTTTTGGAATTTGTTGAAATTTGTACTTACTGTATGGTATGGAAACTTCTTTAAACCTCAATAAAAACTTTTGTGCAAAAAAAAAAAAAAGTTTGATGTGTCACATGACCCTCTTCCTATTGAAAAAAACAAAAGTTGGATTCAAAATGGCCGACTTCAAAATGGTCGCCATGGTCACCACCCATCTTGAAAAGTTTCCCCCCTCACATATACTAATGTGCCACAAACAGGAAGTTAATATCACCAACCATTCCCATTTTATTAATGTGTATCCATATAAATGGCCCACCCTGTATTCTGTTCTATTGTTTTTCTATTCTTTTCTATCGTATTCTCTTATTTTCTATTGTATTCTTTTCTATTATTTTCTATGCTATTATAAACTTTTCTATTCGAATTCAAATAATATAATATATATTATTCTATGTTAACCACTTGCCGACCGCAGTCTGACGGTGACAGAGTGGCTCGTTATCGCAAACCGCCGTTATATGACGGCGGCTGCGATAACTAGTGCTGTGAGCGTGCGCGCGCCACCGGAGGCACGCTTGTGCGCTCACTGTGTCTGGGGGGGGGAGCGGGTGCGGTGGACTTGATCGCCGCTGGCTACCTGTGATGGGCCCCCGCAGAGAGAGAACGGAGGTCCGTGCATGTAAACACGGATCTCCATTCTGTTGAAGGGGGAAGGGCGATGATCACAAGCTTCCTCTATATGGAAGCCGTGATCATCCCCTTTCCCCAGTCAGGGCAGCCCACACACAGTTAGAACACCCCCAGGGAACACAGTTAACCCTTAGAGCACCCCCTGCAGGTTAACCCCTTCACTGCCAATGGCATTTACACAGTAATCAGTGCATTTTTATAGCACTGATCACTGTATAAACGCCAATGGTCCCAAAAAAGTGTCAAAATGGTCCGACATGTCCGCTGCAATATCGCAGTACCGCTAAAAATAAAAAATCCCAGAAATGAATTCTCATTGTCCGTAAACGCGGCAACTTATGCGCAAACCAATCAATAAACGCCAAATGCGATTTTTTTTTTTACCAAAAATATGAGGAAGAATATAAATCGGCCAAAACCGATGGAAAAAATGTTTTTTTATATTTTTTTTGGATTTGTATTTTAGCAAAAAGTAAGAAATGTGGGTGTTTTTGCAGATTTGTCGCTCTTCTTTTGTTTATAGCGGCGATCAGAATTAAGGCAGAGGTGATCAAATACCACCAAAAGAAAGCTCTATTTGTGGGAAAAAATGGATGCAAATTTTGTTTGGGTAAAACATTGCACGACCGCACAATTGTCAGTTAAAGGGAAGCAGTGCCGAATCGCAAAAAGTGTTCTGTTCCTAAAGTGTGAATTCCTTCCGGGGCTGAAGTGGTTAATCTATTCTGTTCTATTGTTTTTCTATTCTTTTCTATCTTATTTTCTTATTTTCTATTTTATTCTTTTCTCTTATTTTCTATTCTATTATAATCTTTTCTATTCAAATTCAAATTCAGTCTATTTGAAATTGGAATACATTGTGTATTCGAAATTCGAATTTCAGAAGATAATATTATTCTTCTATTTTAATTTATTCTGTTCTATTGTTTTTCTATTCTTTTCTATCTTATTCTCTTATTTTCTATTCTATTATTTTCTATTCTATTATAATCTTTTCTATTTGAATTCAGATTCAGTCTAATCGAAATTCGAATTCATTGTATTTGAAATTCGAATTTCAGAGGATAGCATATATCATTCTATGTTAATGTATTCTGTTCTATTGTTTTTCTATTCTTTTCTATCTTATTCTCTTATTTTCTATTCTATTCTTTTCTATTCTGTTATTATTTTTTCTATTCAAATTAAGATTCAGTCTATTCAAAATGTTAATTCATTGTGTTTGAAATTCGAATTTCGGAAGATAATATATATTATTCTTGAGTTCAAATTCAGTCTATTCGAAATTGGACTACATTGTGTATTCGAATTTTGAAAATTCGGAAGATAGTATATATTATTCTATGTTAATCCATTCTGTTCTATTGTTTTTCTACTCTTTTCTATCTTATTCTCATATTTTCTATTCTATTATTTTCTATTCTATTATTATCTTTTCTATTTAAATTCAGATTCAGTCTATTCAAAATTGGAATTCATTGTATTTGAAATTCGAATTTCGGAAGATAGTATATTATTCTTCTATTTTAATCTATTCTGTTTTATTGTTTTTCTATCTTATTCTCTTATTTTCTATTCAATTCTTTTCTCTTATTTTCTATTCTATTATAATCTTTTCTATTCAAATTCAGATTCAGTCTATTCAAAATTGGAATTCAATGTATTCGAAATTCGAATTTCGGAAGATAGTATATGTTATTCTATGTTAATCTATTCTGTTCTATTGTTTTTCTATTCTTTTCTATCTTATTCTCTTATTTTATATTCTATGTTTTTCTATTCTATTATAATATTTTCTATTCAAATTCAGATTCATTCTATTCAGAATTAGAATTCATTGTATTCGAAATTCAAATTTTGGAAAAAGATAGTATATATCTTATCATTCTATTTTAATCCATTCTGTTCTATTGTTTTTCTATTCTCTTATTTTCTATACTATTATTTTCTATTCTATTATAATCTTTTCTATTTAAATTCAAATTCAGTCTATTCGACATAGGACCTCATTCTATTTGAAATTCGAATTTCAGAAGACTGTTCTCTTTTTTATTTTCTATTCTATTCTTTTCTATTCTATTCTCCTACTCTCTATTCTATTCTTTTCTTTTTTTGGTTTTCATTGTTTTAAATTATTTTCCAATCTATCAATCTCAAATTTATTTAATTATATTCTATTAAATTATATTCTTTCCTTTACTATTCTTTTATTATATTACTTTATTATTTTATATTCTATTTTAGAATATTTTTTTTTGTTTTCAAATTTGATTTGAATTTCTTTTCGAATTCGATTCAAATTTCGGCCGAAATTCTTAGAATCTAATAATTTCAGATTTGCTTAAAATCATTACTATTGTAATTCGGAAATTCAGATGCATCCGAATTCCGAATAATTAAAAATTTGTCCGAATTTCGATTCGGAACTAAATGAATTGCACATGTCTAGTCTGTAGCCATTTCAGGTGGTTATACACAGCCAGTGTTCAGTTGGATGAAATTCAGCGAGAATACAACATGCCCATAAACAGCCTGATTTGTGACATGCTCACCAGGTGGAACTCAACTCTGACAATGCTGCAGCAACTGCACATGCAGAAGAGGGATGTCAATGAGTACCTGTATGAGTATGGCACAAAGACAGGCTCAGGGGAGCTCTGATGTTTTCACCATGCCAATGGATGCTGATAAAGGATGCATGCACTGTACTGTCACCATTTGAGGAGGCGTCAAGGAAGGTAAGCCATGGCAATGCATGCATCAGTGACACAATCCCTCTTGTGTTCCTGCTGGAGCATACTCTGTGTGGCACTATGGACCGGGCACTCGAGGCAGAGCAGCAGGAGGAAGAGGAGGACTTCCTTTCCTCTCAAGGCCCGCTTTATGTAGACACCATTCTTGCGATGCCACAGAACACACAAGAGGAGAGGGAGGAGGAGGAGGATTCTGGCAGTTTTGGAGGCGTTGAATCAGAGGAATTCATACATCAAACCTTAGGAGATGGTTTTCAGTCCCCAGAAACCTTGGGCGCAGTACATGGCTGGGAAAATTCCAGATAGTGTAATCCTCAGTGACCCTGAGGACTCTTCTTCTAATGCCTCCACAAACTTGTGGTGCATGGGCTCCCTTCTTCTTCAAAGCCTGTGAAAGGACCTAAGAATTTGTGGCATCAAGGAGAAGGATCATTATTGGTCGGCAACCCTCCTTGCCCACCTTTACAAGCGGAAAGTCTCAGAACTCAACCTGTCCTCGCAGAGGGAGCATGGGATGAAGTATTTTGAGGACACCTTAAATAGCAGTTTATGTAATGTCTTTCCAGACTCTGATAGGTTACAGTCTCATGGAAAAAGTAGTTCTGAGGCTTCTGTTGGTCAAAAATGAGCGGTGAAGAAGGGGGTCGCCTAAGTGAAGCAGCTTCCACATCCCATTGGCAGCATCTGCATCATATGGTAGAAGATTATCTATGGGGGATAACACACATGGGTCATGAAAGTAGACCACTGTCCAGAACTTGCCCACTATGCAATTGAGCTGCTGGGCTGCCCTGCATCCAGTGTGCTTTCCGAACGGGCATTCAGTGCTGCCAGAGTTCTGTGATAGATAAAAGAGTGCTTCTATCCACAGAGTCTGTTGACATTTGTCAAAATAAATCAGTCCTGGATTAGCAACAGCTATCAAGCCCCTAATGCCAATGTCACTGATTACCTAGCTTTGTGGGTGGTGATATTATCTTGAAGTAATTTCTTGTATAGGTTTCATGGGCACAATTAACTTCCAAGGACCAATTTTTCTGCACCTGTTTGACAGGTGAATATAATTACATTTTTATTCCACAAGGCCAATTCTTGCTTTCATTAAGAGTATCTCTAGCCATTTCCTGCGGTGTGTTCTTGGAGCATTCCACAGGGAGTTTTTTCTTCCTTTTACTGGTCTGTAGATCAGTGGTGGCTTCAGTGGCAGAATGAGTTTGCCACTAAACCCAAAACCATTCCTTAATGGCCTTACTGGTAAGCCAGTAATGGTAAAACTGAAATGGGGTGTGAAATACAAGGGATACCTGGTCTCTGTGGATGGCTACATGAACATGCAGCTCACCAATACAGAAAAGTATTGATGGGGCATTGTCTCGACATCTTGGAGAAGTTCTAATAAGGTGTAATAATGTATTGTATATACTAGGAGTAGAAGAGGAGGAAGATGATGATGAGGAGAGAGAATAAAGCAATTTCCCAATTCGTTTTGTAAATTTATTTTGAAACTTCTCTTTTGAGGTTTTTTTTGGACATTGCTTTTGTATGCTTTTGTATGTTTTAAGAAAAATAAACAGATTTTTTTTCAAGAGTACCTCTATAGGGTTATAATGTGAAGACACCACCAACACCCAAAGCCCAATTTTTCTGCACCTGGTACTTCTATCCAAAGTCTGCAAAAGAGACTACAGACTTTATAAAAAAAATGTTAATCTTGGCCCGAGTGTACTATAATTTGACTTTTTCACATAACACTTGCTCACTGTTGTGCAAAAAATGTTATTTCCATTCAAAGTCTGCCGAAGAGACACCAGAATGTATCCAATGAATTTCTAATCTTGTTCCGAGTGCACTGAATTGTGGTTTCCTCATACAGGTTGGCTCTCTAAGCCATTGTTTACAAAATAAAGAAAGCTTGCAGGGAAAATCTATTTAAATGTCATTGTTTTTCTTTATATATGTCAGGTTCTATACATGGTATAGATGCCCACTTTACAGACAGACTAAGGGGACACCCCAGGCACTATATTTAACCACTTAATGATGATGTCGCATACATTTACTGCTGCAAGTTGGCAGCATAATGTGAATCGCCGTCTATAAACGTAGGCGGGTCGGGTGGACTCGACGTCCGCCGGCCACCCACGATCGCTTACAATAGAAGAAGAGCAGGGAACTGCCAATGTAAACACAGTGGTTCCCCGCTCTGACAGGGGACATAACACTGATCTACTGATCCCTGTCACCGGGATCAGTTAGATCTGATATACCCCTGCCAGCCCAGCCCTCACACAGTTAGAACACGCCTAGGGAACACAGCTAACCACTTCATTGCCCCCTGCAGGTTAACGCCTTCCCTTCCCTGCCAGTGATATTTATACAGTAATCAGTTTTTTTTTTTTAGCTCTGATCACTGTATAAATGTCAATGGTCCCAAAAAAGTGTGAAAAATGTCCTACATGCCCGCCGCAATATCCTGATAAAAATTGTAGATCGCCGCCATTACCAGTACAAAAAAAAAAATAGTAAAAACGCCATAAATGAATTTTCATGGTTTGTAAACGTGGCAACTTTTGCGCAAACCAATCAATAAACGCCAATTGCTATTTGTTTTACCACAAATATGTAGAATATATATCGGCCAAAACTGATGAATACATTTTTTTTTTATATTTTTTTGGATATGTATTATAGCAAAAGTAAGAAATATTGTTTTTTTTTTGCAAAATTGACGTTTTTTTTTTGTTTATAGCGGTGATCATAAGTGACACAGAGGTGATCACATACCACCAAAAGAAAGCTCTATTTGTGGGAAAAAAGGACATAATTTTCCTTTGGGTACAACGTCACACGACTGCGCAATTGTCAGTTAAAGCGGCGCAGTGCCGAATCGCAAAAAGTGTTCTGGTCCTAATGTGGGAAATCCTTCTGGGGCTGAAGTGGTTAAAGGTATTTTTCATTTTTATTGTTTAACTTTAAGCGTTGCACTGTGGCATGAGATTTCAAACATGTTTTACAAAAGTCAACATACTCTATACAGAAAATTCACATAGTTATACAGCACCATTTTAGCACTCATCCACTAGAATCCTCATCCGATAATTGGAAAGCTAATGATCACTTTATATTTATTTTCCAGGAGCGCAGCAACAACACAACAACATTCCATGCTTTCCCAAAGCAAGGCAAGGCAGAAAGACTAAAGAGGATAAAGGAAACATTTTTTTTTTTAGGAAAACTTACTTTAAGTATTAATTGCTAAACAGTGATTTACTATGTCATATTGTGTGTAAATTACTGTGAAGTGTCCTGTGGTGGGCTATATTTGCTTGTGTACTTCCCTTCCCCCAATATTTGTCATCCCGAATGTAGACTGGGCAGGCATGGGCTTCAGGGAATTTCAGCTTACATTTCACTGATTACTCATGCCATTGTAATGACTCCAAATAAAACTGTTTTAAGAGTTACAAACCCCAAAGAGGTTTCTGCCGGTGGTTCAAAGGGTGATTAAAAGATTTCACTCAGAATCACAGAAAGATCCCAAGTAAGAATTTTATGGCTTCTAAATTCTGAATTGCAGTTACAGATAGGGCAGCTGCTCTTGCAGACAACCTCACTCAGATGCGTCAGCTATGAAGCCCACCACCTTAAAGTGGTGTTAAAGGTTCAAATTTTTTGTCATTAAAATGACAAACATTTTATACTTACCTTATATGCACCAGATATATATCCCCTTATTGACTAAACTGCTATTAAGTTTAGGCAATCCCATTTATCCCATTTGAATTGCCCTGTACCATGTAATTGCTGTGACCAGTCACAGTGATATTTACATACAGTATCTCACAAAAGTGAGTACACCCCTCACATTTTTGTAAATATGTTATTCTATTTTTTCATGGTACAACACTGAAGAAATGACACTTTGCAACAATGTAAAGTAGTGAGTGCACAGCTTGTATAACAGTGTAATTTTGCTGTCCCCTCAAAATAACTCAACACACAGCCATTAATGTCTAAACCGCTGGCAACAAAAGTGAGTACACCCCTAAGTGAAAATGTCCAAATTGGGCCCAACTAGCCATTTTTCCTCCCTGGTGTCATGTGACTCGTTAGTGTTACAAGGTCTCAGGTGTGAATGGGGAGCAGGTGTGTTAAATGTGATGTTATCGCTCTCACTCTCTCATACTGGTCACTGGAAATTCAACATGGCACCTCATGGCAAAGAACTCTCTGAGGATCTGAAAAAAAGAATTGTTGCTCTACATAAAGTTGGCCTAGGTTATAGGAAGATTGCCAAGACCCTGAAACTGAGCTGCAGCACGGTGGCCAACACCATACAGCAGTTTAATAGGACAGGTTCCACTCAGAACAGGCCTTGCCATGGTCGACTAAAGAAGTTGAGTGCGCATGCTCAGAGGTTGTCTTTGGGAAATAGACGTATGAGTGCTGCCAGCATTGCTGCAGGTGTTGAAGGGGTGGGGGGGGTCAGCATGTAAGTGCTCAGACCATACGCCGCACACTGCATCAAATTGGTCTGAATGGCTGTCGTCCCAGAAGGAATCCTCTTCTAAAGATGATGCACAAGAAAGCCCACAAACAGTTTGCTGAAGACAAGCAGACTAAGGACATGGATTACTGGAACCATGTCCTGTGGTCTGACGAGACCAAGATACACTTATTTGGTTCAGACGATGTCAAGCATGTGTGGCAGCAACAGGTGAGGAGTACAAAGACAAGTGTGTCTTGCCTACAGTGAAGCATGGTGGTGGGAGTGTCATGGTCTGGGGCTGCATGAATGCTGCCAACACAGGGGAGCTACAGTTCAATGAGGGAACCATGAATGCCAACATGTACTATGACATACTGAAGCAGACCATGATCCCCTCCCTTCGGAGACTGGCTGCAGGGCAGTATTCCAACATGATAACGACCCCAAACACACCTCTAAGACGACCACTGCCTTGCTAAAATATCTGTGGGTAAAGGTGATGGACTGGCCAAGCATGTCTCCAGACCTAAACCCTATTGAGCATCTGTGGGGCATCCTAAAATGGAAGGTGGAGGAGCTCTGTGATGTCATCATGGAGGAGTGGAAGAGAACTACAGTGGCAACCTGTGAAGCTCTAAGGAGCTCCAGGAGGGTTAAGGCAGTGCTGGAAAATAATGGGGGCCACACAAAATATTGACACTTTGGGCCCAATTTGGACATTTTCACTTAGGGATGTACTCACTTTTGTTGCCAGTGGGTTAGACATTAATGGCTGTGTGTTGAGTTATTTACACTGTTATGCAATCTGTACACTCACTACTTTACATTGTAGCAAAGTGTAATTTCTTCAGTGTTGTCACATGAAAAGGTATAATAAAATATTTACAAAAATGTGAGGGGTGTACTCACTTTTGTGAGATACTATTTGTAAAAAAAAGGCTGCATGTTACAGCCAGCTATCCATTTAATCTCACACTGATCGGATGTGAGAGTGTTTACACAGTAATCATTGGAGGACGTTTTTTTTACTTAGTACAGTTTCACCAGACCAACCCACCTTGTGTCCCTCATCAGTAGACACCCCAGTGCAGTATCACTATGGTGACATTGTACTGAGGTTGCTAGTGATCAGGGACACTGGCTGACTGCTCTTGCAAAACTGTATGCCAGCACAGCCAGCCAGTGTCGATGATCATTAGCCATACCAGTACAATGTCACCGTGCAGCTAGCCACATTGTCCCTGCTTTCCACCACATAGGAAACAGCACCTCCAGACCAGTGCAGCCAACAACAGTGTCACTGATTGCTGCCACAACCAGACCACTGCAGCTATTTGCAGCTTATTGCCACCATACCAGTCCCAATGTCACCAGATAAGTGTTAGCCTTCAACAGTGTTCCTGATTGTCTCACCAGACCAATGTGAGCCAGTAACAGTATTATTGAATGTTACACTATATTCCCCACTCTGTGCTTAATATTTTCCAAAATTGTGATTATAATAGCATCAAATTAGTGATCAATATTTTACCAAAACAAGCAATCAAGCATGATTCATCAAACAGACAAGCTTCAACTCTGAAGTTGCTGAATCCTCTCCGTGACTCCGCAGTCGGCTTAGATGATTATATATAAGCTCTTTAGCAAAGCTCCCTGTACAAAACATAGTGCTGCAAACTGTGATACTGTAAAGCACATTTTTTTTTTTTTTTTACAGAAAAGTTTTTATGTATGTTCAATAAGGAACAAGTAATAATAGACATGAATACGGCACAGTGAGCACATCTATCCGATTACAATAATCTTAATACATATGAGCAAGGTTGCAATGTAAACAGGTAGTAGATCCAGCCGCAAAGACACAATTATTATCATAATTCATTAATCTTCAGCTGGAAAAGTGAGGGGAGTTGAGGGGAGTTGGGGGGGGGGGGGGGAGAGAGCATGGCAGAGGATCCAGTCCTGGCCCCACAGGTAGTAATCTGCTAGAGGAGGATTACAACTGTAATGCTCTGTCCTCCACCCATGAGGCCCAGGTTTTTAAAAAAATGTTGGGGCAGTTCCTGTACATATACGTAAGCTTGTATATAGGCAGGACTTAATCAATCATCAATTTCCATTGTGCCACCGTGGGAGGCTCAGCCTGCTTCCATTTGGTTAATATGGCCTTCCTGGCATAGAATGCCAAGTAGAAAACAAACAACTGCTTATGTTTATTAGGGGTTACTGTATCACATATTCCCAGCCGGAGTATCTGTGGATCCAAGTCCATGGTTAGGTCCCACTGAATTTATGTGTACTACCTCCTCTCTCCAGAAGTTCTGAATTTTAGGCACAACCACACTACATGTATGAACGTTTCAGGCTCAGTCAAACATTTAGGGCATCTATCTGACCGATCCGCATATATCCTCAAGGGGATGTATTGTTCTATTCCTTCATCCCAGTCTTCATCTCCCAGGGAGGGCAAATCAGTTAGCCAGGTATGAAATAGATGGGCCCCTCTACCGGTAGCTACACTAGAGATCCTAAGATATAGAGATGATAAGATCCTGTCTACATGACTGGAAGTAAGGAAGCTTTCCACTGAGTGGGACTTCAGTGTTATGCCACTAGGGAACTGAAACTGTATGGCATGGTGTAGTTGCAGATAATGGAAAAACATCCATGAGGGGAGTTGAAATGCCTCTCATAGAGCATTAAAAATAATTAAGCTACCTTTTGGCATTATAACGGGCCCACACTTGAGGGTCGGGCATGGTGAAAAGATGGGACAAATGGGGGTTAACTCATGGGGGGATGTGTGGTGAGATCATGGCAGCCAAACCTATCGATTTGGTTACCTGTTCCCAGACCTTGACCGTAGTAACCATGGGGAATGTCATAGCGGGTCGGCTTTTGGCCCCCGAAACACTAAATTGCTCAGGGCCATATAGGAGCCCAGGATAGCAGCCCAATAATATTGTTTAAAGGAGGGAAGCACCAGGCCCCCCTGCAAAAGTAGCAGTTGAAGTACAGATTTGGGAATTAGAAAATGTGTTATAATGCTGTCTCGTTTAGTAAAGAAGGAGTCGGGAATAGGAACTGGTGTGTCCCTAAACACATAAAGGAATTTGGGAAGAAAGGTCATTTTTAAAAGATTAACTCTGCCAACTAAAGAGAGCGGCAAGAACTTTCACACCTGGCATTCGTGGGACAGTTGTTGTAGTACTGGGTGCACATTATCCTCTAAGTATTTACTTACATCACCTTGAATATCGATCCCTAGATATGTAAACCTAGATACACAGGTCAGCAGAGATTAACTGGGGGGGGGGGGTCTGTGGGGAAAGGGGAAAGAGAAACAATTTATCCCAATTTATTCTTGTGCCTGAGAATCCACCAAAGCAATCAATTGTGTGCAGCACAGCTGTGAGGGACTCCAAGGCATCGGGTAAGTAGAGTAGAGCGTCATCCGCATATAAGGAGATTTTCTCCATTAGGGGACCTACTGGAAGATGGCGGTTATCAGAGGAAGAGCGAATGAGTATCACCAATGGTTCTATTGCTAATGCAAAAAGTCCTGGTGACAGCGGACACCCTTTCTGGTACCTTCTGGAGACAGAATTGCTCCAATAGAGTACCATTCGTACAAACTCTGGCCTTTGGCTCTATATATATCAGTTGTATCCAAGATACAAATTTGGACCCAAATCCAAATCTCCAGAGGACCTGCCACAAGAATTCCCATTCCACGGAGTCAAAGGGCTTCTCTGCATCCAGGGAGGCCACTACTCCAGTCTAACCAGTATTTTGGGCATGGGCAATATTAGTGTAGAGTCAACGGATATTGATAGCAGTACCCTGACCCGGCATGAACCCCTACTGATCACCGTAGACCAATGAAAAGATCACTGAATTAAGGCGATTAGCCAAAATCTTGGTTAGGATCTTAGCATCCACGTTAAGTAGTGATATTGGTCTAAAGGAGGCACACAGTTCAGGATCCCTGCCAGGCTTGGGCACCACTACAATAATAGCATCTAACATGGATGAGGGTAAGGAGTCATCCTCCAGTGCTCTCTGCTCCATGTTAGCTTTATAGAATTCGGTGGGCAGGCTGTATGGACGCGGAGTCTTGCCCATTTGAAGCGAGACTATGGCAGTCTGCACCTCCTTTAACGTAATCAGAGCATCCAGCCTCTGATGAGCTGAAACAGACAGCTCAGGGAAATCTATTGTATCAAGAAACTCAGCCAAGCTATCCAGGGTATATGCAACCTGTGAGGTATACAAGTTTTTGTAGAACGTTGCAAACTGGGTATTTATCAGGGTCAGTCAGTAAGGAGCCCGCCTCATCTCTAATCCTGGGAATATGAATCATATTTGAGCTCTCTGAGGCTAGCCAGGCCAGCAGCCTGCCTGTCTTCTCCCCTTGCTCAAACACCCTTTGGGACCGGGATAGTAGGATCTTATGGCAGATGGTAGTCCGCATCAATGCTATTTCCCTATGCAAGGTTTGTAGGGCACCATAAACCCCCTGATCTCTAAATTCCACATATTGTGCCTCCTGCGCTTTAGCCTCAGCCTCCAGCAATAGCCAACTGATATTTGCCTCGGTTATATGCCTTAAATGCATTCCACACTAGAGCCCTTGATCCATGTCCTGATTATGTGCCCAGAAGTCACCCAGTTCAGACAGCATCACTGGGGCCACCCATTCATCAGAAACCCAGAAACAAGAGAGCCGCCAGAGACAGAGGCTGGGAGCTGAGTCTGTCTTGAGTGTCAGCTTAAGGGGGGCGTGGTGTGATATACCACAGGGCAATATGGATACACCCAGGACCCTGGAGTGTAGCGGGTTGCTAATGTACATTATATCTATCTGACAGAGGGTGGCATAGGTGTCAGCCCAACGGGAAAGGGCGGTATCAACCGCAGCATCAGGGGCAAATTTATCCAACACCAGGTTCGGAGGCATGTTGAAGTCGCCTGCCAGAAGGATATTGTTGGAAGCCAGAGTCGGCGCAAGTTTGTGGAGGAATGTCATATTGGCCGGTGGGCAAGGATGTAGATGCCAGCAATCACTAGCTGAACTCCATCACACACAGCATGAAGGACCACGTAACGCCCATCCCGGTCTAGGTGGAAATCTAGGAAATTAAACCGCAGGGACTTATGGACCAGAAAGCTGACCCCTGTGGAATATGAGGAGTAAGTGGTATGGTAATATGACCCAACCTGTAGTTTCTTAAGGGCCAATGCCCTGCTCCTGGTAAGGTGGGCTTCCTGTAACAGGCATATGTGGATAATATCTTTGCAGGTATGTAAATACTAGGGAGCGCTTGATTTTAGAATTCAACCCTCTAATGTTCCATGACATTATTGTTATGGGGCCATGACTTATGATTCGATGGCAATAATATTCTCCAGATCTCCAACCATCTCCCTTCAGAAACTCCTAAACCAGGGCAATAGTCTAATGATATATGCAGCATAATGTTCCCATCGCACCTCATCCAATTTGCCTTAAAAGAAACTAAAAGCATATAGAAAATTTGAACACAAATAAACTGTTCCTCCTGCACCCACCCCACACCACCCCCCAAACATGAGTGTGCTTTAGACCCAGTTGCATGGAGATTTTTGATTGCCTTACTTGAGAAAGTTTGGCAATAAAAAATGGTAAGTGTATGTCTATTTAGTAGTGGTGGGCTGCACGTGGTGGCTTTCTTTCAGACGTACATTTGGAGTTTTACTATACAGGTGGAAAAAGAAGAATTGTTTGTAATTTGGACATTTTTTGTTTATTATATGGGACACTGATCAGATTGTTTGTAAATATATAATTGAGTTTGCTATTTTAATTATTGGTATGTCCACAGTCCTGTATTCAATTAAGATTAGCCTAAGGATTAATATTACTGAATGCTACCACAACAGTCCCATTGTTACCAGCTCAAGCCAGCAACAGTGTTGCTGATGACCGCCACCCCAGCACAGTGCCACGAGGCCAGTGCAAACCTGCAACAGTGTTCCTAATCACCACAATGCCAGTGCCAGTGTCACCAGACCGGTGCAAGCCATCAACAACAGTATTCTTGATCACCGCCACACTTGTCCCAGTGGCATAACAGCAGTGAAGAAGATGGTCTTCAAGCCACTCCCAATCACTGCAGTGTCACAAAACCAGTGTAAGCCAGAAACAGTGTTTAAGGCCACTGCCACACCAGTCCCAGTGTCACCAGACCAGTGTAAGCAAGCAACAATGTTCCTGATCACCAACACATCAGTCCCAATGACCCAAACTAGTGCAGCCAGCAAAACTGTTCCTGGTCATGGCCACACAAGTAGTCTTGAGCGAACCCGGACTGTAACGTTTGGGTCCGTACCGAACTTTCGGGTGTCCGGGACCCGGACCCGAACACGGACATTTCAAAAAACGTTCGGGTTCGGGTCCAGGGTTCTGGTATTTTACTCCACGTGTTGAGAAGCTGCAGGGCAGCCAATCAACAAGCGTTTCACTGGTTTGCCCTTAGAAGCCATCACAGCCATGCCTACTAATGGCATGGCTGTGATTGGCCAGTGCATCATGTGACCCAGCCTCTATATAAGCTGGAGTCACTTGATGCTGCAATCACATGATCTTGGGTTAGCTGTAGGCAGAGGGAGCTGACGGCGTCAGGGAGAGATTAGAGACATTTTAACAACATCTGATCCTGCATCCTGAGATAGATTACTACTGCTGTGCTGTTGCTCTGAGGACAGATAGCAGAAATTTGAGATTTCATATACCGCTGCTTTGAGTTGCAGATCAAACTCTGCATAAAACAACGATCGCTACGATCGTGCACAACGATCAGATTGTTGGACTAATTTGAGATTTCAAATACCGCTGCTTTGAGTTGCAGATCAAACTCTGCATAAAACAATGATCGCTACGATCGTGCTCAACGATCAGATTGTTGGAGGAATTTGAGATTTCAGATACTGCTGCTTAGAGTTGCAGATTGTGGATTAAACTCTGCCTAACACAACGATCGTTACGATCGTACACAACGATCAGATTGTTGGAGTAATTTGAGATATCACATACTGGTGCTAGCATCGCTAGCAACAAAATACGTCTCAAACTAGACGTTGAGTTTCGTCGCC
>BLSH010198564.1:224276-234725 GCA_018402905.1 Glandirana rugosa
GTCAAAAACTATGCAATAAATAATAAAGCTTCTTATAAATTGTGCAATCAAAAAAGTCTCTATTTGATAAGATGCTTCATAGAGATGGCACCACAGTGTAACGACAATTTTCCACTCATGCTCCTTTCACTAGGTGAAGTGTAAGCCCACCTCTATTATAGACCTCTAAAGGTCAACAAAAGCATAAATGCCGATCAATCTGATAGACCAAACTCTGATGTTCAGGTTCCTTTAAGAACAATGGAATTCCCTCTCCAAGATAGCTCCACACAGCTCACACATTGGCAACAAACAGAAAAAACAGCCTCCAATAGTGCAGTACCTGGGTTATTAGACTCAACACACCGCACAGAACCCACTTCATAAAATGCACTCACATTTATTAGGTAAAAAACAAGCATATAATAAAATCCAGCATCTCATGTAACCCAGTGAAAACTCCTGCCGCCAGGCTCAACCTCTACGCGGTACGACACCAACGCACGTGGCTTCATCTGGAGGGAAAGAAACATGTTATTATGTAAGATAAAAATATAATGCATTTATTATTTTTTTCAAGGACAAACAAGACTTTTTTTCATCATATTGTTTTGCAACAATTTTTTTTTCACAATACTTAGACAATAAAATGCAACAAAGCTAGACAAAATACACTTTATTTTTTTGAGCAGTGTTACTGTATATAAAAAGGGCACATGTCATTCTGTAATTTGTCCTGTATAAAATGACACTAAAATTATGATGCTGGTACAAAGCATTGCAAAGCCTTTTACAAATGAAATAAAGTGTTTTTTTTTTCACAGGTTCCCTGTACAGTGTACAGAGAACAAAAGAGATGCATCCAATATCACATTGCTATACACTCAAGTCACAAGAAAAATATATTTTACACATATGGTTATACAAGCAAACCGTAGAATAAACAATGACACTTGGAGCATTAATTCATAGAACAATTATAAGTATTCAAGGAGGGTAAACCAACATTTCGGGGTAAACTGCGCTTAGAGCTCCAAGACACAAAATAAGTGTAGGCTGATAAACCTTTTACAAATGAGGCAAAAAAAGGAAAGTCTAGAGAAGAACCTAAAAATAGGAAAAGAAGGGGGGGGGGGATGGGGGGGCCGGTGACTCCCAAGGCTTGAGTAACGGTTATCAACAGAACTGCAAGACATAGTGAGATGTCCCGAAAAAGGTCCAATTAGGGTTCCAACAAAGACTGATCAAAACTAGGGTCAACCCATGGTTGCCAGATTTTCAGGTGTTTTGATACACAGTCCATCAGTGTAGATACAATTTTGCTATGAATCATAAATTGCGCTATTCTATTTTTGGTCTCCAAGAGACATAGGTTAGAGGACTTCCAGGATTTAGTGATAGTTTGCAATCAAAAGGGAGGGGCACTTATTCAATAAAGCTATGATGGGGTCAGGAAGCAAGGAAAAGAGACATCAAAAAGGACAAATAGCATCCAAAACATCTCAGTCCAGTATTTTGACACTAAGGGACAGGTCCACCCGATATGTACGTGTGTGCCTTCCTCCATGCAGCCCCTAAAGAAGTGCAGAGGATAAGAAATATGTGTCTTAGCGATCCTAGCTGGGACTAGGTACCACCTAGTTAGGACTTTATAGTTAGTCTCTAAAGCTAAAATATTAACAGTAGAAGTTAATTCAGTGGACTGCTAAATATCCACCCAGACCTCTGGTCCTATACAAACTGCACAGGGGAGGGATAGAGCTCTGTGTTGAAGTCAAATGGGCATAAATTTTAGAGAATATACCCAGACCCGGGTATCTGATGAGCATATATTCTCAAAGAGCGTTTGCGATTGTAGACCCATTTGACCTTTTTTAAAGCCAAAAAAGTGTGTTATGTGGAGATATCTGAACACTTCCCAATTTGGAAGCTGCCATTGCTCTTTCAGGGATGCAAAAGAGTGAAGGGAGGAGGCTGTAACCAAGTGATCCAAGCAATGAAGTCCTAAAGTCTTGCAAATATGAAAGGAGGTCAGGGAGCACTCTAAAAAGATATAATATCTTAGGTAACAACGTCATTTTGACTGCTGTTATACCAGCAAGCCAGGAAACTTGTAATGGTAACCAGCGAGTCATAACAGAAGTTAAGTGACTGAGCATTGCCGGGTAATTCACTTGATACAATGTAGAAGGATGTGAAGTTAATTTAATATCTAAAGCAGTGAGATTGTGTGCAGCTCATTTAAAAGGGAAGGCAGATTGTAACTGGAGGAGAATCTGACTAGAAAGTGTGACATTAACGGCCTGTGACTTTTGTTGGTTCACCTCCAAACTTGGTATGGAGGTAAAACAATCTAAAGTGGGAATTAAATTAGGCGTCAATATAAAAGGAGCCATAAGAAACAGGAGGATGTCATCTGCAAATAAGCATAATTTATGTTGATGGCCAGCCAGTTCAATGCCTCATATGTCAATGTTGGTGTGAATCAAAGCTGCCAAAGGCTCGGGACCCAGAGGTAGCTGGGTGTGAACGGACCCAAGTCCGTTTACATCTAGGGCTCCATGAAGTAGAATGGAGGGTCCGATCAGGTCCGGCTGAAAAGTAAACAGCTGGACCTGAGCAGATCTCTTATCTGAAAGGGGTCTATAGGTGCCACACAATGGGGTTGATTTACTAAAGGCAAATAGAATGTTCACTTTGCAAGTACAGTTGCACTCTGCAAGGGAATGATCCCCAGAGCCTAGTGAATGTGGCAAATGTCTGCTGACGTCCATCATCCAATAATATGCAAGCAAAAATGCTTTTTTTTTTTATTTTCCCCTGGACGCAATTGAGTATTCTTTGCAAAGTGAATCTTCACCATATTCATTATCCTCTGAGGAAAATTTCCTTAAAGAGTGCAATTTCACTTGCAAAGTGAACAATGTATTTGCCTTTAGTAAATCAACCCCAGTGTTTCCACAACTGGAGCTCAGTTGGCAAATTTCAAATGTTTTCTGCAGTGCAAATCCTGCTTTTCACCTTGAGGTTTGCAGCTTATTCCAGTTCTCTATAATATTCTAATTCCATGCCCAGTGCTATGAAAAACAAAAACAATGGTGAACAATTGCAAAGCTATCAACATAATATCTAGATATAAGATATACAAAAATGTATCCAAAATATGCTGCACTATTCCTTCAAATCATATAAATAATATCAAAATGCATACATTACATACAGCATACATAATTATGCAAAGGTATGGTTTTTATAAGTGATGTTTTTTTCTCATGTGATATTGTGTGCAGTATATTCCAGTGCTCTGTGATTATAAAGATGCCATACAATATTTTCCCAGGTGGACCTCAGCTGCCACGTTTCTTAAGTTTGCTGCAGGGTAAATCCTGCTTTGTGTCTCAAAGTCTGGGACATATTCCAGTGCTTCTTGCACTGTAAATCTGCCACACAAAGTTTTTGCAGCTGTACTCCAGCTGCCAATTTTCGAATGTTTGCTGCAGGGTAAATCCTGCTTTGTGTCCCAGAGTCTGAAACCGATTACAGTGCTCCGGCACTGTAAAGCTGCCACACAAAGTTTCCACAGCTGGACCTCGGCTGCCAAGTTCTCATGTTTGTTTCAGGGAAATTCCTGCTTTGCACACTACATTTTGTGGCCTCTTCTGGTGATCCAGCAGAAAAATATTTATTCCTATAGTCTGTAAGATAATACACATTAATGTTTATTACAAGATATAACCTGACTCATCTCTTCTTTTTATATTGGGGCCTGTCCAAACTGCTTACATATTGTCTAGCCACTGAACAATAATTATGGCTATTGTCTATCAAATAATTTTTATTTTATGTTCAATATCTATTTATTGGGCAAGAAATTAGATACTGATTGGCTACCATGCACAGTTGCACCAGTTTCTTAGTGCTCCAGCTTTAGTAAATCTCCCCCACTGTGTCAATATTTTGAGATACTATAAACAGGAAATGAACATACAGTATTTCACAAAAGTGAGTACACCCCTCACATTTTTGTAAATCTTTTATTATATCTTTTCATGTGACAACACTGAAGAAATGACACTTTGCTACAATGTAAAGTATTGAGTGTACAGCTTGTATAACAGTGTAATTTTGCTGTCCCCTAAAAATAACTCAACACACAGCCATTAATGTCTAAACCGCTGGCAACAAAAGTAAGTATACCCCTAAGTGAAAATGTCCAAATTGGACCCAAAGTGTCAATATTTTGTGTGGCCACCATTATTTTCCAGCACTACCTTAATCCCCTTGGGCATGGAGTTCACCAAAGCTTCACAGGTTGCCACTGGAGTCCTCTTCCTTTTCTCCATGACAATATCACGGAGCTGGTGGATGTTAGAGACCTTGCGCTCCTCCACCTTCTGTTTGAGGATGCCCCACAGATGCTCAATAGGGTTTAGGTCTGGAGACATGCTTGGCCAGTCCATCACCTTTACCCACAGCTTCTTTAGCAAAGCAGTGGTCGTCTTGGAGGCGTGTTTGGGGTCGTTATCATGTTGGAATTCTGCTCTGTGGCCCAGTCTCTGAAGGGAGGGGATCATGCTCTGCTTTAGTATGTCACAGTACATGTTGGCATTCATGGTTTCCTCAATCAACTGTAGCTCTCCAGTGCTGGCAGCACTCATGCAGCCCCAGACCATGACACTTCCACCACCATGTTTGACTGTAGGCAAGACACTCTTGTCTTTGTAGTCCTCACCTGGTTGCCGCCATACACGCTTGACACCATCTGAACCAAATAAGTTTATCTTGGTCTCATCAGACCACAGGACATGGTTCCAGTAATACATGTCCTTAGTCTGCTTGTCTTCAGCTAACTGTTTGTGGGCTTTCTTGTGCATCATCTTTAGTAGAGGCTCCCTGCTGTGACGACAGCCATGCAGACCAATTTGATGCAGTGTGTGGCGTATGGTCTGAGCACTGACAGACTTACCCCCCCACCCCTTCAACCTCTGCAGCAATGCTGGCAGCACTCATATGTCTGTTATATATGACTGCTGTTATACAACCAAGCCAGGAAACCTGTAATGGTGACCAGCGAGTCATAAGAGAAGTTAAGTGACTGAGCAGTGAGATTATGTGCAGCTCATTTAAAAGGGAAGGCAGATTGTAACTGGAGGAACACCTGGCTAGCAAGTGTAACATTAAGAGCCTGTGACTTTTGTTGGTTCATCTCCAAACTCGGTATGGAGGTAAAGCAATCTAATGTGTGAATTAAATTAGGTGTCGATGTGAAAGGAGCCGTAAGAAACAGGAGGATGTCATTTGCAAATAAGCATAATTTATGTTTATGGGCAGCCAGTTCAATGCCTCATATGTCAATGTTGGTGTGAATCAAAGCTGCCAAAGGCTCGGGCCCAGAAGTAGCTGGGTTTGAATGGACACAAGTCCATTTACATCTGGAGCTCCATGAAGTAGAATGGATGGTCCGATCAGGTCTGGCTGAAAAGCAGACAGCTGGACCCGATCAGACCTCTCGTGTGAAAGGGGTCTATAGGTGCCACACAATGGGGTTGATTTACTAAAGTCAAATAGAATGTTCACTTTGCAAGTACAGTTGCATTCTCCAAGGGAATGATCCCCAGAGCCTAGTGGATGTGGCAAATGTCTGTTGATGTCCATCATTCAATGATATGCAAGTAAAAATGTTTTTCTTTTAAATATTCCCCTGCACGTAATTGGGTATTCTTTGCACAGTGAATCTTCACCATATTCATTATCCTCTGAGGAAAATGTCCTTAAAGAGTGCAACTTTACTTGCAAAGTGAACAATGTATTTGCATTTAGTAAATCAACCCCAGTGTTTCCACAACTGGAGCTCAGTTGCCAAATTTCAAATGTTTGCTGCAGGGTATATCCTGCTTTTCACCTTGAGGTTTGCAGCTTATTCCAGTGCTCTATAATATTCTAATCCCATGCCCAGTGCTATGAAAAACAAAAAAATGGTGAACAATTCAAAGCTATTTACATAATATCTAGATATAAGATATACAAAAATGTATCCGAAAGATGCTGCACTATTCCTTCAAATTATAAATAATATCAAAAACCATACATTTACTAATTATGCAAATGTATGGTTTTTATAAGTGATGTTTTTTCTCATGTGATATTATGTGCAGTATATTCCAGTGCTCTGTGAATATACTGCACATAATATTACATAAACCCTATTGACAGGCTGAACCCCCATACCTTGAACCTCTGCAGCAATGCTGGCAGCACTCGTGTCTATTTGCCAAAAACAACCTCTGGATATGATGCTGCATGCAACTTCTTTGGTTGACCATGGCGAGGCCTGTTATGAGTGAAATCTGTCCTGTTAAACCACTGTATAGTCTTGGCCATCATGCTGCAGCTTATTTTTAGGGTCTTGGAAATCTTCTTATAGCCTAGGTCATCTTTATGTAGAGCAATAATTATTTTTTTCAGATCCTCAGAGAGTTCCTTGCCATGAGCTAAGAGAGCTCAGAGAGTTCCTGCTAATGAGTCGCATGACATCAGGGAGGGAAAATGGCTAATTTGGACATTTTCACTTAGGGATGTACTCACTTTTGTTGCCAGTGGTTTAGGCATTAATGGCTGTGTGGATATAAGGTGCAGCGCTTATCTTAATAAAAATAAATTCTACCAGGTTAGGATACCCAGTACAAAATTATTCATGCCTGTGTGCAATATATATAAACAAAGTGAAACACATTATAACATGTATATTTCTAATAAAGACATCATATTTAAAATGACTTTGTGGATATATTAATATTCATATTCGAATGTCCATACAACAGACACAGGTAACACCGAAAAGTGTCCAATAGATATAGACACAAATCAGCAGAGTGCTAGTGCTTAACTAGTGGTGGTGGAAAATATCTATACGAAATAAAAGTCACTGGTGCCAGCATTCAGATATTCTGTGGAAAATCATCAACCATAAATATTATGTGCTTACCAGAAGCTGGTAAGTACCCAGCAATGGAACCACTTGTATGGCAGGTATCCACTTGGCAGCAGACTGTAGGGTTGTTTCATAGGGCTTCATATAGTCCTGTTGCTCACATGTGTAGCATGTAGAGGTGAACCATATGGATATCCAATATTCTCATCCCAGGGATTGTTCACCAGATCATAAAATGAAAATAATGCCTGCCATAATGTAAAACCATTTCACATTTTCATGTATATAGATATTTAGAACTGATTCAATTAGAGCGGCCTTGTACGCCCAAACGAAAGTCTAAGCCCAATGGACAAAATGGCGCCGACTGAGTGCGTTCCATGCCTCATTTGAAATCTAATTGAAACCAGTACTAGTCAAGATGGCGATGGCGGCATGCGTTCCATGCCTCATCTACATTCTTACTGAAACCTGCCCACATCATTGCAATACAGGCCTATATTATGATAAAAAGCAGGAAGACAACAAGCCTCATTGTGTACCCGTCCACCATACTAAACCACCCCGTTGCATACAGGGGCGGTGTCGTATTCCAATTAATGGCTGTGTGTACACTGTAAATTGCTGTACACTCACTACTTTACATGGTAGCAAAGTGTAATTGTTGTCACATGAAAAGATATAAAATATTTACAAAAATGCATGGGGTGTACTCACTTTTGTGAGATAATGTACATCAGGCTAAATAAAACAGGACCACAGGAAAATTAAATTGCTAACCAGTACAGAAATGTGTTATGGTGCAATTTCTACCATAAAATGAAAATAAAGAGGGAAGACTAAAATTAGAACATAAAGTAGAAGATGAGAAAATAGAGAGGAAAGAATTGGACCTGTATCCATCTAATTTTAACTTTATTTATAAAACCTGCCTCATCTCTTCCTCATATATTGCATCCTAACTAAGCTTTTACATACTGTCCAGCCACTGAACAATATTTTTTGGCTATTGTCTCTCAAGCACTACAATCTAAGGGCTTTTGTACACTGATGCTTACCAAGCTGTTAACATATTGTCCAGTCATTGTACGATATTTGTGACTATTTTCTCTCACGTAATACACTTCAACATTTTTTCAAGCTAAAAGCGACAAGGATTTTGTCACTTCCGATTTCTAATTTCTCAGTACAGAGAACCTGTCACAGCCCATGCTATCACAGTGAATGTTGCTCATGCCTTTTGATAGCAACAAAGTTGATCAGAAAAAAAAAATGAAATGAAAGGGAAAGTGTAAAAAAAATAATTTTAAATAAAATAAATAATAAATTAAAAAAAATTGATAGTGCCCTGTCCCCCCTCGCAAAGACGAATGCATATATCGGTCCTACACGCATATGTGAATGGTGATCCCACCACACATATGAAACATCTCCGCGACCGTCATAGTGAGAGAAATACTTCTAGTACCAGACCTCCTGTGTAACTCTAAACTGGTAAACTGTAAAGGCTTTTAAAGTGTCGCCTATAGAGATTTTCAAGTACTGTAGTTTGTTGCCATTCCATAGGCATGCACAATTTTAAAGCGTGACATTTTAAGTGCCTATTTACTCAGGGTAACATCATCTTTTATATTTTACCAAACAATTGGGTATTATATTGTGCTTTTGTGAATTCAATTTCATAAAGTGTATTTTGTTCCAAAAAAAGAGGGCTTTGAAAATATCATGTGACGTAAAAAAACAGAACTTTTTTTTCTCTCGGTCCTTTGCATTCAGAAAATATAAAATGTTTAGGGATCAATTGGCTTGGGCATCTAGCGGTTAAAGGACTTTTAATGTCCCCCATAGCTGAGCCCAGCTCCCCACAAGCCCTTTGTTTAATAGCCCCTTGCCTGTTATTTTTTTTAAATGACCAGATTAGGATAAAGGTGCACCCATTTTACACTTTAGTAGGGTTTGCATTGCCCTAATATGAATTAATCATGAAAGAAATTGGGCGATTTTGCAACATTTTGCAAAAAAAAATGATTACTTGATGCTCTCTTATGATAATCTCAGTAAAGTATATTATAGTCTTTTAAAATGGATGTGTGATAATAAAGAAAAAATAGTTCCTGTTCTAAAGGACTACTCATTTAGGTATTGTCATAAGCTGTGTGCACAATTGAAAATGCAAATGCCTTGTCTATAATATATAATTTGATATGTGCCTGCTCTCCAGTCCAATGGGCGATATAGAACAGAAATGCTAGGAAAGTGGATAAATTAAATGTGTCATCCAGAGTCCTTTCGATCACTTTTTAGAACAACTAAGAACAGTGGTGCATGAAAGTATTTCTTTCTCTAATTTGGGAAAATTATAGTTAAATGAGTCTGAATTGCTGGAAAGATTATTAAAGGGTGGGTTCTTACTCTATAAACACAGTATGAGCTTTTGGGTAGACCCACAGGTGTGTGCTCCCTTTATAATAGAAGTGTTCTTGCGGAGACAGGGCCCCAAACCTTGAAACTGTTACCTGTTCAAGCTATACTGAAATTGAACTGCTGCAAGATCAGGTTAAATAGGTTTACTTGTTTTGTCTCAGGTAGGGAAACACCCCCGGTTCGATTTGCACCAAAACCTGTGAACAGGCAAAAAATTTGTGCGAACACGCGAACACCATTAAAATCAATGGGACTCGAACGTGAAAAATCAAAAGTGCTAATTTTAAAGGCTTATGTGCAAGTTATTGCCCTAAAAAGTGTATGGGGACCCGGGTTCTGCCCTCGGGGACATGTATCAATGCAAAAAAAAGCTTTTAAATCAATCGTTTTTTCAGGAGCAGTGATTTTAATAATGCTTAAAGTGAAATAATAAAAATGAAATATTCCTTTAAATATCGTGCCTGGGGGGTCCCCTTACTCTGCCTGTAAAAGGGCACACCTCTGTGATGTTTGGAACATAGACAGAGCAAAATTAAATTTGTACAGGAAAAATTGTCATTTAAAACCACTCGCGGCTGTAATGTATTGCTGGTTCCCGGCACTATAGCTAAAATCACTGAAAAAGCATTGCGTTGCCGGATCATACCTGACCCCCTCACCCCCCCCCCCGTTGCGTTACGAAAAAGTCACTAAAATCGATATCACGGCCCTTGGTCGTTATGTAATGTCGGCGCTCACCAAAATTTACTGTTAAAAAGGACATGTTTAAATTAAAACGAGACAGATACAAGGTTTGTAGTGTCTCCACACGGGAAAATGTCCGTCTCATTCCCCTGGGGGGTCCGTGCTATAAATTTCCTTATAAAGTAAAAATAATAAAGTGAAATTCGTAATAATTTTAGTGACGAGGACTTTTTTGCTAACTAAATTTTCGAAAAAAAACGTAACTATGTACAGGGGCTCCCGTCTTGGGCCCAGGGGTATGTGAAAAATCCCGTTATTGAACGTGTATTCGGAAATTTTAATCGTGAAAACTAAAAAGTGCAAGCTCAGGGTAACTAAAATTACCACAAGCGCACAAGCGTGTTTAAAAAACGGACAAGTGTCCAAAACCA
>BLSH010198564.1:329904-348288 GCA_018402905.1 Glandirana rugosa
AAAAACTGGAGTTCTCTGGGTATATCTATTTGTTGCGTCAGTAGTGTCAGCCAGAACGGGTTAAGTCTCCAGGCACCACCCTGAGCCCGGTCTATCAGTCGAAGAGTCACCCAGTAGGGTGCATGATCTGATAGGTGTCTGGATGCAAACCCCACAGCATCTAGTTTTGGCAGAAGCGTCTGAGTTAAGAAAATCATGTCAATCCTGGACATAGTGTGGTGAGTCGTCGAGTGACATGAATACATTCTAGTATCTGGGTGCTTGTGACGCCATGTATCTATTAAGGCAAAATCTGTCATTAATCTACCAAACCTGGTGGGGTTGAGGGGTAGTCCCTCCCCGCCAGCTGCATTTACTCTATCCAAACCAGGCACCATGACCATATTGAAATCCCCCATCCACACTGCTGGGGTCTGCGGATATCATGCAATGAATGCCAGTCCTTCCCGGATTATAGCCGAGCAGTATGGAGGGGGGATGTAACATGCCATAATCACCACCGGATCACCCTGTATAGTTGCATGTAGGAACACATATTGACCCTGCGGATCTGTCTTCAGCTCCAGTAACCCAAAGGGAACATTTTTCCTTACCAGGATAGATACCCCTCTGGCATATTGAGAAAAGGTCGAGTGGAATGCCCAGCCCACCCAGGGGCGTTTCAATGCCATTTGTAAGGATCCTGTTATGTGTGTTTCTACCAGTGCGGTTATCCTAGCCCCCTGGGCTTTTATAAAGGATAGTACAGCTGTTCTCTTGATTCGGTCTCTCATGCCCCTGACATTCCAGGTTAGGAATTTTATAGTGGCCATATTAGTTTATCAAAATGATAATGTCCCATGAGGGCCGGTGCCAGACAGATCCGCAGGGTGCCATTATCAGTACATAGCCACACTAAGTATAATATCTTAAGTACCAGGTGTCTATGGATTACATCGTTATTAGACCTTGGACAAGTATGCAGTTTTTGCATTTGATTGCACATTACCACCAGTGAACTGGGATTGTAAATTATAACGAACATTTTCCCCCCCCGCCCAGCATCTCTCCAACATGATGCGGGCTTCTGTCCCGGAACAACAAACCATAGAAAGAACAAAAAAACGGTCTTCCAGCTCGGCGCTTGAGCTGGAGGCACA
Source organism: Glandirana rugosa (assembly GCA_018402905.1). Classification (NCBI taxonomy): domain Eukaryota; kingdom Metazoa; phylum Chordata; class Amphibia; order Anura; family Ranidae; genus Glandirana; species Glandirana rugosa. The sequence goes on from BLSH010198564.1 coordinate 331,044, forward strand.
TTGCTTAGGAGTGTGTCTAATTCACCAGCCAGCCTGGGATGCAGTCCACCTGAAAAGGAGCGGTCGGACCCAGCCCAGGCATGTGCTGTGGAGAACATAACATCAGGGAACTGTAGAAAAAAACTGGTTTCCCCCATCTAGTGGAGCGACTGTTCTCTGGGGTGATGGTTGCACACGTGAGCCTGCTTATGCAGGAGCCCCAATCAACAAGTTTTCAGTTGAAATGTCCTGTGCCTGTTTAATCTGCAGGGGTTCAAGCAAGTTACCGACTTGGTCTCAACAACCAGCAGGTTCGGGTACGCACCCTCTCCCCCCGGCGGGGGAAATATCATCCTCGCCAGTGTAGGCACTAGAGGCGTACAGTCAGATAATAGGGCCGCATTCAGGGGATCGGATAGAGAGCTACTCCACTTTAAAGGAGAGGCAATGTTCAATAGAGTGTCTGACTATAGTGTATGGGGTAAGCAATGTTAGTGAAGCCGTAGGGTACAGTATGCTACTCACGGAGGGTACACTGCCTTCTCATCTGCTATCTCTTCGGCCATCATTGACGCCCTCAGGCTCTGTTTTCTCGCCTGTCCAGCCAGTCTGTAGCCGCTTCCGAAGAGTCAAAAAACTGTGCTCGGCCGTCGACCTCCACCCTCAGGCGCGCCGGGTATAGCATGACATACTTCAGGTGTTGGGCCCTCAATCTTCTCTTTACCTCTTGGAACCTAGTGCGTTGCTTCTGGACCTCGCTGGAGAAATCTGGGAAGGCCACGACTTGTACGTTGTGGTATTGTATATTGCCTCGCTCCCTCGTCAGTCTCAGGATTTTGTCTCTGTCTTTGAAGTTTAGGAACTTCGCTATGAAGGTCCGTGAAGGAGCCCCTTGCGGTGGGGGTCTGGACGGGATACGGTGGGCCCTCTCAACCGCAAACATGGCCGAGAAGGCCTCTCTTCCAAAGGATTTGATGAGAAGGTCTTCTAGGAACCCGGCCGGGTCTGTACCTTCTGCTGCCTCTGGCAGGCCTATGAACCGGAGGTTGCACCTGCGGAGGCGATTCTCCATGTCGTCTTGTTTGGCGGTTACGACTTGTATCTGCCTTTGGAGATCGTCAGCCACGTGTTGCAGCGGATGAAGTATATCTTCTGCTGCCGAGATCCTCGTTTCCGCCTCCCTTACACGCTCCTTAAGAGCAGACATGTCTTGCCGGAGGAGAGATATGTCAATTTTCACTTCTTCGAGTTTGGTGGTGAGAGTGCCCTGACATTGGGCGATCGCCTCCAGCACACGTAGCTCCGAAGCCGACTGTTCCGTGTCTGACGTGGTGCCGGCGCCATCTTCGGCCTGTGCGTCTTTGTCGGGTGCTCGGAACTTGGCGAGCTTGCTGGCCGCGACTTTTGCTGCTTTAGTAGGAGACATCTCCCCCCTCAGCGTCTCGGGCGTGCTGCGCAGCCGACCAGCTGTAATTAGTGCCGGTTAAATCGCAGGATATGCGGGTAAGGATGATCTGGGGCCCGGAGCTCACTCGGCACACGTCTGCTCACATCTCAGCCCAGGCCACGCCCCGTGTTCTCAGTACTCTTAATCGCCCCAGAAAGACGTCATCTTTTGACGAAACATGTAGGGCGGAGCTTAACGTGCTGACGTCACCACGCCTCATGTGATCCCGTACAGACGAGCTTTGTTTGGTTCCTTATTTGCCGGCAATACTTGATGTACTTATGCGAATTTACAAGCCACTATTTGAGAGTCCATTAGCTGACCCCCTATTGGATACGGAACTCAGCTGACCCAAGGAGAGCCGTTTCGCTTATCCTGGACGGAGCCCCGCTGACATCAGGAGAGTCGCCCCACTGCTGTCTATACCTTGCAGAGGGTTATGTCTGCTGGTGTGTCTGACCCTTACTAGCAATAGTAAGAGTCCAGCTTTATCTCCCCTCTTCACTGGAGGTGTTTTCAGTAGCGGTGGCAGAGTTGAAAGTGTGATCTCGGGTGTTCCTATTTTACACTTCCTTTGTGTGAACCATCACTGATCCACATCCTTCTATGTTACTCTTTGTGGCCTGTGGAACTATTATCTGTTCCTGATAAGAGACTATAAGAAAGTAACTTTGGACTGCACTGTGGCTGCGGAGTCTTTTTCACCTTAATAATTATTTCTTCACTTGAACTTTTTGTATACTGATTATATTTTATTTATGCACTTTAATATATGTTGTTATTTGAGATAATAGCACCTCATACACATCAGGATATGATTGTGTAGACAATTTTTTTGGGTTTACATAGGTGCCCCACCAAAATATTGACATTTATTAGACTATGTTGGATAGATACATTATATACTGTATATTTATTTACACACAAACACATATAAATAGCTCTTCAATTAGAACCTTAAGAAAATGTAATGACTTTTATTTCTAAGTTAATTTATTTTTAATTATGTCAAATGAAAAAATAAAATCAATTTACATGATACATAAAACATGTCCTCTCCTTTTTTTTAAAGGACATGCTTTCTTTTATTTTTATCTTTTATATTGGAATTTAGTTCATGTTTATCTTTTCCCAGACTGTTTTCAGAATCAGAAATGCCACTAAATCAGTAATATGCAACAGTTTAGGGTTGTTTACTTTTGCTTTATGACCACCCACAGGAGCATACACGTTCAGCTTTGAGAACACTGTAAACTGTATTGATTCTTTTCCTCTCGCTGCTTCTCCTACTAATAGCCTAGCTAAAAGATTTGACTTTTAGATTAATAGTAATAAACAAACGCCTGGTCCCTTTATTAATCTTCAGACCATACAGGTCACATCAAGAAATGAACCCTTAACTTACACTGGTGGTTTTAATGTAGATCTAAGCCTAATTACTAGAATTGTATATGAGCTTTTAATTGTAACTGTAATTTCAAAAGTTGTTTAAAATAGTTTTCAATATGCAGTTTTCAATAAAAGAATATTTGGTAATAATGAAATGAAGATTCTTGTCTAAACAGTATTTGTTTAGGTGTGACAACTGTTTCCCAACTCTACTACTGTTTTGCCACCCTTTTCCATGTACCCCTAGTAGAAATTATAAGTGGACAATTGTTCAGGAATAGGGATGTGCCAAATGACCCCCTGTTCAGCTTGCACCAGAACTTTAGAACATTGGGAAAGTTTGGAACCGATTAACAAACCCCATTGAACTCTATGGGACCCGAACATGAAAAATCAAAAGTGACCATTTTGAAGGCTTATATGCAAGTAATTGGGCATACAATGGTTATGGGGGTCTGGGTACTGGCCTAGGGGACATGTATCAATGAAACAAAGGTTTGTAAGAACGTCATTTTTAAATGAGCAATGAATTATTGATGCTTAAAGCGAAAGCATAAAAATGAAAAATTCCTTTCAATATAGTGCCTGGGGGGTCCCCTCAGTCTACCAGTCTAAAGTGGCACATCTGTATAGTGTATAGAATCTGCTGCAGCAAGAATTGCATTTATAAAGCAAAAAAAAACATTTTCCCTGCAAGCTTCCTTTATTTTGTAAGCAACGGCTTGGGGAGCCAGTCTGTATGATGAGGCCACAATGTAGTACACTGGGAAAAGATTAGAGATTTTTTTGATACATTCTGGTGTCTCTTCCACAGACTTTGGATATAATTAATTGGGCTTAGGGTGTCAGTGGCACTTTCACATCGTAACCCTATAGGAAGTACTCTTGATGAAAGCAAGTATTGGCCTTGGTGTCAAAAATTGCAATGATATGCACCTGTCATACAGGGTGTCTTTGGGTGTTAATTGTGCCCAAGAAACTTACACCAAAAATATTCTTCCAGATGAAATCAACACCCACAACACTAAGCAGCCTAGAAGTCCTGCAGAGATTCCACATCCCAAAAACACTTAATTGGCGACATCGGCATCAGGGGCTTCATAGCTGCTGTTAATCCAGGACTGATTCATTTTGATAAAAGTCAGATGGTCCACAGAGTCTGTGGACAGACACGTTCTATGATCAGTAACAAAACTTCCAGCAGCAATGCCCATTTGGAAAGCATGCTGGATGCAGGGCAGCCCAGCAGCTCAAAAGCATACTGAGCAAGTTCTGACCAGTAATCTATTCTCATGACCCAGTAAGCCAGTGGTTCATCCAATGGAAAGCTTTCCATCTCTGTTTTCACCCGCAGAAAATCATCCACCATGTGATGCAGGCGCTGCCGATGGGATGTGGAAGCTGACAGCCCTGGGCAGCGAGGACTAAAAAAAAAAGAGAAATACATCACTTAGGCAGCCACCTTCTCCACCGCTCTTCTCTTGGCCAACAGAAGCCTCACAACTATGTTTTCCACAACACTGTAACCTACCACAGTCAGGAAAAGCGTTTGATAAACTTAAGGTGTCCTCAAGAGATTTCATCCTCTGCACTCTCTGTGGGGACGGGATGAGTTCTGAGACTTTACCCTTATAACGGGGGTCAAATATGGTTGCCAACCAATAGTGATCCTTCTCCTTTATGCCACATATTCGTGGGTCCATTTGCAGGCTTTAAAGAATAAGGGAGCCCATGCACTGCAAATTTGGAGGCGGGGGCATGAGAAGCAGGCTCATCGGGGTCACTGAGGATTACAGTATCTGGAACTACCTCCTCCCAGCTACATGCACTGACAGGTTGCCCCCCCCCCCCCTTACTATTTCCAAGGGTTCTGGAAATGGAAATAATTCGCTTACTGTTTGAGGTATGTTTTCCTCTGCTTCAATGCCTCTGAAACTGCCAGAATCCTCCTCCTCCTCTTTCTCCTCTTGTGTGTTCTGTGGCATAGGGATGATGGTGTCTCCATAAAGTGGGCCTTGAGAGGAAAGGAATTCCTCCTCTGCCTCCCACTGCTCTGCCCATAATGCCACACAGAGTCTGCTCCAGTAGGAACACAACAGGGATTGTGTCACTGAGGCAAGCATTGTCATAGCTCACCATCCTTGTGGCCTCCTCAAATTGTGACTGTATAGTGCATGCATCCTTTATGAGCAATCATTGGCATGGGGGAAAAAAGCTGAGCCGGCCTGGGCCTGTCGTTTGCCATACTCACACAGGTATTCATTGATGGCCCTCTGCTGCATGTACAGGCGCTGCAGCATTGCCAAAGTCGAGTTCCACCTGGTGGGCATGTTACAAACCAGGCAGTTTACAGGCAGGTGTAATTCCCACTGAATTTCAGCCAACCGAGCACTGGCTGTGTATGACCGCCTGAAATGTCTACAGACTCTTCTGGCCTACTTTAGCAGATCTTCCAAACCTGGGTACCTTTTTAGGAAATGCTGCACCACCAAATTGAGGACATGTGCAAGGCATGGCACATGTGTCAACTTTCCTTGTCTAAGGGCAGACAGGAGGTTTGTGCCTTTATTGCACACCACCATTCCTGGCTCCAGCGGGCGTAGCATGAACAACCTCTGGGCCTGTCCCTGCCGAGCTGCAAAAATCTCTGCTCTAGTGTGGAGCTGACAAATCTCGCATCATCAACAGTTGTATAGAGATGTGCAGGCACAACAAGCTGCAGCACTGAACCCTGTCTTGCATCTTTCTGAGCTGCAAGCAGAGTTACCCAGTATGCTGTGAACTAAATATATTGTCCCTGCCCATGCTTGCTGAACCAGGTGTCAACAGTAACGTGGACTTTGCGGCTGACTGCCTTGCCCAATGATGCCACAACATTGCCTTCCACGTGATGGTAGAGAGATGGGATGGCCTTACGTGAAAAGAAATAGCGACTGGGAACCTGCTATTGTGGTACAGCACATTGTGTAAATTCACGGAAGGGGCAGAATCCAACAGACGGAAAGGCAGAAGTTGGAGAGCCAGCAGCTTTGACAAGCTTGCATTTAGACAGTGGACATGTGGGTGGCAAGGACTGTATTTTTTTTCTGCTACAGCAGATGGGGCAGAGCAATTTGCCAGCTATAGTCAACAGCTGGTGGTGTGCTGCTGGCAGATGTGCTGCAAGGACCTGGGACACCCTGGGCTATACCATGATCCCTGTTAGTGGAGGCTGCTGAGTGGTTATGAGGTATGGCGGGGCAGACTGAGGTGAGTAATGAGGAGGAGGGACAGATCTGTGCCCCTTTTGTGTGGCTTTTAGGTGCTTTTGCCAACAAGCTTAGTGGTGGGAGGTTAAATACCCTGTCAAGAATGTGGTACCGATATGGCTGGTGTTTTTGCCACGTTTGATGTGCTTGAGTTTGCAAATAGCAACAGTGCGATTGGCTGCACATGTACTAAAAAAGGTCCAAACAGTTGAGCTGTGGGAACTGTGGGGTGTCTGCTCCCTGGTCTTCCATAATGGCTGCCTCGTTGGGGTTGTGCCTCACCCTCACTTTCCTCCTCTGCTCTATCTGGCACCCAAATTGTGTCAGGGACATCATCATCATCTCCTCAATCCTCATTACCACTGGAGACTATTTGGCATACGCTGCGGCTGGGGGAGCCCTCTCTGTAGGCTCATGTTCCTCCTTCCTCAACCACAGAACCAACATCTGAATCGAATAATGGCTGTGCATCATCAAGGAGCAAGTGATTGACGCCGTGTTCAAATTACTCCGCTGACTCTTTCGTGCCTGATGCTGGGGCTATGGCAGAAATAGCTTTGGACAAGGAGGCAGGTTTACCCACTCTGGCAGCTGCAGGGGACGGCGTACTAATGGCAGTCCGAGCCCAACGGGTGCATCAGTGGACCTACCACCGACAAGCTACCCCACACGCAGATGTTCGACCTGGTCCACCTCACCAGGAAGTGGCTACAACCAAAGGCTTTGCCAGGTCCCCAGATTGTGGAGCGCATTGTCATGGACTGCTATCTATATGCACTCCCTGGTGCTTTGAGGAAATGGGTCAGTCATGGCGACCCCAAAACCGCCAACCAACTCGTGGACCTCATGGAGAGATACACAGCTGCTGAGGATGTGTTGCACCCATCTGCGCCCCACTCCAATGTATCTAGGGGTGAAAAATCGCCCGGCGGATCCGGTAAGGCTGTTCCAGGGTTCAGGGGTGTGGGGAAATTTGATAAGACTGCTAAGGCTAAAGGTACTGTGGGCTCTAAACCTGAAGACTGACCAAAGAAGCCAGGAAGGTCTTGGGGACCCTTGAGAGGACTGGGTATAGAACACATACAGTTGAATGTAGAGCTGGGTATTGCGCAATCAGTAAGATAACCAGTTAATCAAAAATTGAAACAAACATATAAAAATGTCAAAGATATTGAAACTATAATAATTATTAGTGAAAGTGATCTAGTGCATAAATAATAAATATTAATAAAAAAGTGACTTAGTGCATCAAAAATCTTCAAGGTGTGTCAGTGTCATAAATTTAACATAAACATACATATAGGAATATGTATCACACACAGAAAAATCTATATAAGTGACTCAGTGCTTTAAAGTGCAAGTGATAAAATATGTATAAACAGGCTGGATAGTATTGCAGCAACTTCTTTATACAATCTTATCTACACGTCCATATATTGCCTAATTGAACTGATATAATGAAGTATCTCATGGAACAGTCCCACTTATATCCAGCAGGTGGATTCGTGCGTCAAAAGGTGCTCAAACAAATTCGTAAGGTGCTTTAATGGTGAGTGTAGAGCCAATCTGGTGGGTTCCTCTATACACCACCAGCGAGGCTGGTGCTATCCACGACGGTGCTCACAGAACTCTCACCTTAATATACCAGCAAATGAGCCTTGAAATGAATATTGGACAACTGTAGCATGCGGCCTTCCCCTTTAAGGGCGTCCTTAACTCTCCTCTTTTTTCTCTAATGGACCTCTGCTGTGCTGGACTAGTGTCTCATGTTCAAATCTCCCCCTCATATAAGTGGAAAAAAGAGAGAACAGCTTCCCATAGTGCAGCAACGTCAGATGCTAAATATTTATTTTATAAAAAGTGGCTGCTTACATTAAAATGAAATAAAACACACGTTTAGCATATCAGCATAACAAACGGCGTTTCCGCCTCTTACTGTGCTTCTGGTATTGGGTACGTTCCGGCCACGTCCTATATCCTAGAACACATACAGTGCTACCGATGCCATGCATTGGGCCATATTGCTGCCAATTGTTCCCTGAATGATGAACTCATGCAATGCGATTAAACTTATGTGAATAGACACCATTCTCTTTTTGCACAGGTTGCATATACCACATCATGTTCAAGGCACATGGAGAAGCAATTGTGTAAATCCTGCAAGGTTGCTCCCTAGCACTGTCGGGATCATTTGCATCCATGGGGACACTCATGACTACCAGATGGCAGTGGTTGAGATTGACACCCCTTGGGGCAGTGTGACTCATTTAGTCGCGGTGGTACCTTTAATACTTTATGATGCCCTAGTGGGCTGGGATTTTCCACATTTTTGGAGGTTATGGGAAGGCACAGGGAGCCTGGAGGATAGAGCTTCCCCTGCTGCGGTAGCACGGGAACTCTCCCCAGAACCTTTTTGCCAAATGGAAGTGGAGACTGGTGGCAGGACAGAGGAGGGAGGATACCCTCTTCCTTTTTCTGTACTGGCTGGGGAAGATAGCTCCCAGCTGGGGCCTAATGACCTAGAAAATCTCTCTGACCCTGAACATGAGAGTGAACAGAATGTAGTACCTGACTTAGAGGTCCAGAGATAGGACTTATGTACAGAGCAACTACGGGATGTCACTCACCTTAGAGCCAGAGAAAATGTAAAGGTGATGGATGGGGAACCTGTGGACCCTATTTGGGTGGTATCTTTTCCCTACATGGCTCTTAAAATTAATTTGTTGTATCAGGTGGTGAAATGCGGGGAGCATGAGGTGGAACAGCTAGTGATTCCCAAACCCTTTCGCAGGATGATGCTAGATCTGGCCCATGGACAATTAATGGGGGGACATCTGGGTATGGAAAAGACAAGGGAGAAAATAAACCAGAGATTCTTCTGGCCCAGGTTGCATGCAGATATCAGAGAGCATTGTGAATCCTGCCCTGAGTGTCAACCCATTTTCGTAGTCCACTTGTTCCACTGCCCATAATTGAAGTGCCTTTCGAAAGAATTGGCATGGATCTCCTGGGACCCGTAGTAAAGTCTGCCTGGGGACATCAGCACATCCTGGTAATACTAGATTACGCGACCCGCTATCCAGAAGCCATACCCTTGCGGAACACCTCCTCTAAGACTATCGCCAGGGAGTTGGTCCAGGTGTTTAGTCCGGTGGGGATCCTTAAAGGGGTCTTAACGGATCAGGGCACCCGTCCCTTGTAACCAAGTGCTCTGGCTGAACCATTCACTCATTCCTATTCAGGAATCATCCACTGCTGTCACTATGAGAAAGATATTCCACAGCAATTATGTACAGTTGACAACAGGGCTGCTGTTATAAATCACGGGCCCCATACAACCCACTGAACAGGCCCCCCCCATTCGGGAAATATCAAATCGCTAAAATGTCATTGTTGCAATAGCCTTGCTACTGTGGCCACCTAACACCTGTTGTTTTTTTGTTGTTTTTTTTAAAATTGTGAATGGCAATTTTACATTGTGAGACTGCAATGCAACTGCAAGCCAAGTGTTTGAACACAATGGAGCGTTTGATAGGTGGTGCTGCCTGTCAAGCTCTGCAGCCTGTGTTAAAAATGCCGCTGCTGTGAAGTAAAGCATTGCAGCCATGACATGTATACAGCGCTGTCAGACTATATTAGGATTTGGGTGGGCAGTCAGGGATTGCAGTAAATCCATGGTTCAGCTGCCCATGTGAAAGAGCCTTTAGACTGCATTCACATTTGATGTTTTCTGAAGGTGAGACAAAGTGCACAGGTAACACGCGTTTTTCAGTGCATTTCGGAAATGCACTACAAATGTGCATAGCATTTGTGGTGTATTCATTTTTAATGGCACCCCGAATGCAATTAGCAGACCTGCTTTTTGTCATGTGGCAGGCTTGCAAAGCTGCATGCCCTAAAAGGTTCTAGAGCCTCTATGATATGTTTGTCACACATACGGCAGCCAATTCAAGTGAATTGGGGCCCTAGAGGTGGCATATAGAAATGGCTGGGCAGAGATGTTTGTTAGCTGCAGGGAGAGGGGTATTCACTGGTCCCTAGCGCCAGCACTGCAGTGGCAGCTAGTGTCATCTTAAAATATGCCAAGCCCTCCTAATCAGAATAAAATATGCAGTCAATATGTAAGCTGTTGCTAAAAAAGAAACATATCATAAAACATACAAATACAATTCCCAGTCCATTGACCATAAATAGTTAGAAGTTGGCATCTGTAGCAGCGCTAATAGTGCAACAGTCCTTATCTGAGAGTACAGGTGAGGTAATCCAGAAAGAGGTGAGATTCTTGCTAATGAAAATAGCATGTGTGCACCACATCCCAAAATTCCACCGCGTGATTCTTTCCCTCCAAAGGTATGCTCTCACCAGATACTGGTGTGTGTTGAGCCTTATAACAAAATCAAGGATCGGTCCCCCAAAAGGCATACTCACATATCTCCGTCATTGAGGGGTATATAAAAAGAGGCCTACTCTCAGATAAGGACTGTTGCACTATTAGTGCTGCTACAGATACCAGCTAGTGTCATCTACCTCTAGTTCTAGGCAGGCTCCTGGCATATTCACCCCCTCTCCAAAATCCTGTACTTTCTGTTTCACTCTAGAAGCAGCCCTCACTCACACACTTCAGCAGAAGAACTGCTCCATCCAAACACTGCAGCCAGCACTGGAGATCACAATGAACACAGGGCAAGGTCTGGAAGGAGAGGAGCAGGGAGCAGGGGTCAGGACTCAGGGAGGAGGTGTAGCAAGCTTCCCACTCTTTAAGCACGCCGATAAGAGATAGCCCGGCCGACTGCGGGCCCGGGAGAGACGGAGGGAGATTTTCTGCACTTGTCAGACGCACAAGCAGAGACTCTGCAGCTGTATCACTCTGCTCCAAATCATGAAACTAGTATGTAGAAACGATCCCCCTGTTGAGCTGCCGGAGGGAAAAAGCTGGCAGCGCTGCAGGGGATCCACAGGTGTCAGAAGTGACAGAGCTTGCGCCCCCTACAGGAGGGCTGCCTGTACTGCCTTCCCAGTGGCCCTGGTTAACAATAGAGAGAGTAAATGTAAACAGGGAGTTGCAAAAAAGATAAAAAAGTTTTTTTTATGAAAAAACATGACAAGTGTTTATGATACGCAATGCTTTATAAAACTAAATGTCATTTAATTAGAATTTACAGATACTGTAACACAAACAGCATGATTTACAAAAACAGAACATAAGCTAAAGACAAAATGTAGCTTTCATGTAGTTAATTCTGATTGGCTGCTACTTGTTAGGCTATGTTGTTCTTTGTTTTTTTTCTGCCCTGAGATATATATTAAATATATATCTACTAGGCTTAACACATGATTGAAGCCTTGGGTTATCTACTATGCATTGCGTGATACTTTCTGTCAATAGCTTTTAACACATCAGTTTTTTTTAGCCTCCCTATAACAAGTTTTATTACCTGTTGATGCAGGCAGTAGACTAAAGCCCAACTCCAAGTAATAATTCTGAAGCACAGGGAAAAAGCAAACCAACCCTTGTAAGCACCCCATCCAACATTATATGGTTTGTCCCAACCCTATAAGACCTTGTTTACGCAGACATCAGAAAAATTATGAAAACAGGTGATTGATCTGAATTTTTACAGCCCCCAAACTGCCCATCAGCAACATAATATTGCTGGAAGACATGTCTGTACACAAAGCTGTGTTTACATCATTGAAAATACATGGAAATTTGGATATAGCATGTCACTTTTGGCAGACTGTACCATCACTAAGTGTGTCCTATTCAAGTGAATGAGACTGCACCGCAACTTTCATGTAATGCATCTATTGTGTGGCATATCGCCTCCAAGTCCCCTGTCAATTGGCTCTGAAAAGTAATCCACTTTCCTATTCTCTTATTTGCAGAATGAAGCCACCCCAAAATAAAGTTGCATATGTTTGTCTCAATGTGTCAGAAGATTTGGGTAGGAGCTGTATCCGTATACCTATAAAAGCCAACACTTACAGGTAATGAAAGAAGATATAAACCAAGGGATGCATGTGTGCAGTATCAGCCACTGTCAGTTTGTAACACCAAAATAAAAACCAGCAATACATTGTTTTTGTTGAAATTGGTAACAAACAGGACCAGCCTGGGTTACTGTTAAAAATATAATGAGTTTATTGAAGAATGACATAACAAACCATAGCAGGCTTGGGAGAGGAGCCAGGATGCTCAACAGGCTCTGAAAAAATGCTCCCTGGTAGAACTGGAGGTTACCTTGGGCTGTGATGGTATGTGATCCAGCAGGGATCGGGCCATGGTGTCCTCACAAAGCCACTGGAACAGATGTAAGCTGTGCATTGGAGGTGACGTCTACCTCCACTTCACAGCTTACATCTGTTCCAGTGGCTCTGGAACACGAAACACCATCGGGTGAGGACCGTGTGAACACCGATATCCATTTTTACATTTCTGAAAAGTCATTTTAACAATTGTCTTGTAAGTGTACACTTTTTTTGCAAATAAAATTGTTTTGCTTCGGAGTCACGCTATGTGGGGCCTTTTGTCCTTGCACATACCTATCATCCTGTAACTACAACATTTGAACCCCATGGACTCCATCTGCCGATACTTGGAATGGACGCAAGCCATCCATTGACACTGAGACCTTGCTACAGCATCATGAAGGCCAAGGAACACACCGGACAGGTCAGGGAGAAAGTTCTGGAGAAGTTTAAAGCAGGGTTAGGTTATAAAACATATCCCAAGTTTTGAACATCTCACGGAGCGTTGTTCAATCCATCATAAATAAATGGAAAGAATATGGCACAACTGCAAACCTATCAAGACATGGCCGTCCACCTAAACTGACAGGCCAGGCAAGGAGAGCATTAATCAGAGAAGCAGCCAAAAGGCCCATGGTAACTCTGGAGGAATGAAGCACAGAGAAGCACCACTTAGTAACATGATTTTATTATACATAGAAAAGTCTTAAAACACTTACATGTAAGATAAGAAGTAACAGCTTCTCATGAAGTAGGTGAGCCTCTCTGGTGGACCAACAACACTGACTGTGTGGGGGTATGGGAAAACTAGTCCTATGGAAACCCTATGTCGGAAGACAGTAAGCCGGCTAGCCTGTGCTGTATTTACCGGTAGGAGAGATGGAGGGACCAGCTTGGACCGCACCGCAGCATGTGTGATGACGTCATTCGAGGGCTGGGAACACAATGCGTTTCTGAGCATGCGCAAACTCCGTAGGGAGCATGCTTGCTTCTTATCTTACATGTAAGTGTTTTAAGCCTTTTCTATGTATAATAAAATCATGTTACTGAGTGGCGCTACTCTGTGCTTCCTTTTTCTACATGACTTTTGAGCTGACTTCACTCAAGAGAGAAGCTTGTATCTGCCTTCAGTAGTAATCCGGTTTAACCCTCCATCTCCTGATCCTGTTCTGATACACCACCCTGTACGCCATGGATCAGAAGTACTGTTTTATTACCACCATTTATCCTTTTGGCACTTGCTATTACTCTGTTATGATAACTCTGGAGGAGTTGCAGAGATCCACAGCTCAGGTGGGAGAATCTGTCCACAGTACAGCTATTAGCCGTGCACTCCACAAATCTAACCTTTTTGGAAGAGTGGCAATAAGAAAGCCATTGTTGAAATAAAGCCATAAAAGTCCAGTTTGCAGCTTGGGAGAAGTCATGTGGGGGCACAGCAAACATGTGGAAGAAGGTGCTCTGTTTAGATGAGACCAAAATTTAAAATAAAGTAAAATTTACTAAAAGTAAAACGCTATGTGTGGTGGAAAACTAACACTGCACATCACCCTGAACACACCATCTCCACTATGAACCATGGTGGTGGCAGAATCATATTGTGGGGATGCTTTTCTTCAGCAGGGACAGGGAAGCTGGTCAGAGCTGATGGGAAGATGGATGGAGCCAAATACAGGGCAGTCTTAGTAAAAAATTTTGAAAACCACTTATCATTTTTCTTTTACTTCACAATTATGTGCCACTTTGTGTTGGTCTATCACATAAAATCCCAATAAAATATGTTTACTTTTTTAAGGCACCACAGGTGTCTGTAAGACACCAACACATACAGCTCTACTCGCTCAGATGTGAGCCAGCGGGTCGGCGTGCATTCCTATCACCTATTACTCCAACACTGCACATCCTTTAATTAGGTACCGAGCGCCTCTTTTTTGTTGTTATTGTTTATTCCAGTGGTATTATTACATCTTAAAAGGAGCAGTTGGTGGGCATCACTGCTGTTTATGTATTTATTGATTGTTTAGCATACCTTTTAATACTAATTGGGGTAGCGTCCCCTTTTGTGTTTTTTTTATCTATATGTATAGTATAAAAATTGGCAATTTATACCTATACGAACCAATATACAGTATCTCACAAAAATGAGTACACCCCTCACATTTTTGTAAATATTTCATTATATCTTTTCATGCGACAACACTGAAGAAATAACACTTTGCTACAATGTAAAATAGTGAGTATACAGCTTGTATAGCAGCATAAATTTGCTGTCCCCTCAAAATAACGTAACACACAGCCATTAATGTCTAAACCACTGGCAACAAAAGTAAGTACACCCCTAAGTAAAAATATCCAAATTGGGACCAATTAGCCATTTTCCCTCCCCGGTGTCATGTGACTTGTTAGTGTTACAAGGTCTCAGGTATGAATGTGGAGCAGGTGTGTTAAATTTGGTGTAATCACTCTCACTCTCTCATACTGGTCACTGGAAGTTTGACATGGAACCTCATGGCAAAGAACTCTCTGAGGATCTGAAAAAAAAAGAATTGTTGCTATACATAAAGATGGCCTAGGCTGTAAGAAGAACTGAGCTGCAGCATGGTGGCCAAGACCATACAGCGGGAAAGAACAATAAATCACTAAATATGTACTTTATAGGCACAGTCACACAAAGGGGTACTTAAAAATAATATATTTATTAAATAATCATTAAAAAACATCATTGACAAACAAGACGTGATAATCACACATGTAGAAAAAAGTCCTTAATGGTTATGTGTGCAGAACTGCCACTTGTACATTGAGAACATTACTAGAAGTATTAAATGTGGTAACCCAATCAGCGGATTGGGTAAAGTCCCAGAGTGCATTCAAGTAGTCACATTACAATGGCAGATATCATCCAGTCGCTCTATATGTTGCAAGTAGGACGATTCCTCAGGAGCAAAGGACAAGGCTTATGTGTGATGAAAGTAAATTTAGTAAAAACCCGACAGAGACGGCAGGTTTGAGATGATAAGGAGACACACCAAAGGGAAGCTCCCTCAAAATGTATATAGATGTGGAGCCAGGTAAGCAGCAAACCACTTATCCACCGCAGATACAACCAACTATATATACACCAATAGCCGTCACCATTGATGACCTCAATAGCAAAAAAGACAAGCTGACACCATCAGCTGAGGGAGATTCTCTGGTAACAACGTCTTTGCCGTCAGTGTAGACTGTCCAGCCACACAGAGGGCGCACCTCTGTGATGTTTAGAACAGTGCCACCGCAAAATGACATTTGTAAAGGAAAAATTGTAATTTAAAATTACGACTGTAATGTATTGCCAGATCCAGGCAATATACAAAAAAATGTGCGTAGGGTCCCCCCCAGTCCATACCAGGTTCTTCGGGTCTGGTATGGATTTTAAGGGGAACCCCACGCTGAAATTAAAAAAAAAATCGACATGGTGTTCCCCCTGAAATCCAAACCAGACCCTTATCCGAGCATGCAAGCCGGCCAGGATAGGGGGAGACAGGTGAGCGCTCCCCCCTCCTGAACCATACCAGGCTACATGCCCTCAACATGGGGAGTAAGGGTGCTTTGGGACAGTGGGGACTCTGCACCCCACACCCCAAATCACCCTGTCCCCATGTTGATGGGAACAAGAGCCTCTTTCCCACAACCCTGGGCTGTGGTTGTGGGGGTCTGTGGGGGGGGCTTATCGGAATCTGGAAGCCCCCTTTAATAAGGGGGCCCCCAGATCCTACCCCCCTATGTGAATTAGTATTGAGTACCTCTACTAATTAACCAAAAAGTGTCAAAAAAGAAAAAAACACATTTAGACATTTAGGGATAAGTTCTTTATTTTAAAAAAAGTGTCCCCCATTGTAATCCATCGTCAATCATGGCATTCGACAGACCCGGAAAAAAAAAAAGCTGAGACAGCTGCTCCTCCATGGGAGGGCTCCTGCCGACTGACTGCTGTTTGCTTTGACAGTTTATTTATATGGCAGGGCGGGGCCACCTGGTGATGTAAGTGCGTGACCCGCCCCCCTCTGATGTCACATAACATCAGGAAGGGGCGGGTCACTCGCTTACGTAGCTGGGTGGCCCCGCCCTGCCATATAAATAAAATGTCAAAGGAAAAAGTGTGCAGATGGCGATAGCCTTTCCACCGGGGAGGGCGCTCCACAGTGGCGAAGTAGCTGCGAACGCACCATAATGTTCTAAATTTGACAAACTGGCAAACATACGTTCAACTCGAACCGCTGACCCATCCCTATCAAAGATAGCATATTATGTAAGTATCCTTGAATATATCAAATAAGCTCAGTATATGTGAGCATGATGCGTGAGCATTTGATTCTAAAAGGAAGTCTATGTTGCAGAGTGGTAAAAATCCCCGAAGAAGAAATTCTTTGTATCTTTATTTTAAAACGCATTGGATATCCCCAATAGAGTTGAGCGAACACCTGGAAGTTCGGGTTCTGCTGGTCCGTCCGAACTTCGGGACAAAGTCCGGGTCCGGGTCCGGACGGAACCCGAACGATCGCACGTGGTCGTCTTGGGCTTGAAGGTCCACAAGCGAGTTGAGATAACCCCTATAGGTTACGCAAAATTTTATTTCTATGTTTCTTAAAGAAGAAGCCCCTAAAAATGGTGAGACGTTGTATCTGAAGGAAAATCTTAGTTTACGAGTGCGTAGTACGAGTGTATATGACTCGAATAAACTATATAAGTTCCTATGAATGTATTATACGATAGAAACTATCCCTACCCAGTCGCCAAGCTCAACTTGCATACAAACGGTCAAACAGTTTAAATCTTGTAATACCACGCAAGCGTCGATGAAGCGGTGACACCTCGCGGGAGGGGCCACCTTTCCGATAGCGGTAGACGTGTGAAAAAGGAAACTGTAAAATAAATATACCGTCCCGCCCCG
>BLSH010198564.1:350056-365606 GCA_018402905.1 Glandirana rugosa
CAGCGGTATGTGAAATCTCTAATTTCTGCTATCTGTCCTCAGAGCAACAGCACAGACAGCAGTAGTAAAGTAATCTATCTCAGGATGCAGGATCAGGTCTTAAAATGGCTAAAATCTGTCCCTCACGCCGTCAGCTACCTTTCCCTATACTAACCCAAGGAGCATGTGACTGCAGCACTGTGACTCCAGCTTATAAAGAGGCTGGGTCACATGATGCACTGGCCAATCACAGCCATGCCATTAGTAGGCATGGCTGTGATGGCTTCTAAGGGCAAACCAGTGAAACGCTTGTTGATTGGCTGCCCTGCAGCTTCTCAACACGTGGAATAAAATAGCAGAACCCCGGACCGAACCCGAACGATTTTTGAAATGTCCGGGTCCGGGTCCGTGCCACGGACACCCGAAAGTTCGGTACGGACCCGAACGTTACAGTCCGGGTTCGCTCAACACTAATCCCCAACTCTTGGAAACCATCTACTGTTTTTCACTTGGTGATGGGATTGAACAACAAGTAGCTGGGGGAATACCACGTGTTGCATCCTTTATGTGCTACTATGGTGTATACTGTTCATGCTATATGTGGCTGTATAAAAATATTTTTTATAAATGTAAAGATTTTTTAAAACATTTTTAAGAAATTACCATAAAATATATTTTTTTACACATATACAAAATTGTGTTTGGGTTGCCTTGAAAATCCAATTAAGTGAGGATGTATACTGTAGTGACAACTGTAAAAGTCATCACTTTCTGCCTCTGCCTATGGCCACCAGGACAAGCAGAAAGATTACAATTAACCACTAGGGATACAGACAGCAACAGAAACTGAGCAGAGGTTCTTTTCCTACCCCATGCTGTTCAAAACTAAAAAAAAACTATAAAACAAAAGCTTTTCAGTAACTGGCAACCCTGCACAGTGACTCAAGAGTGGGGCCGAAGACTGGTATTTATCAATGAATAATTTACTATGGAGAGGGAGCCCATAAAGAACAACTTCACAAAGGGCCCACTCTCACTCTTTGTTAACGTGTATTATGCAGCTCGTTAGCATAAGCGGCCTAATGCACCAAAATGCACCAAAAACAGTCCCTGTAGAATTTTTGGCAGTGTAATGCATATCAGTGCATTGTAGTGCATTGCAATATGTACCCATTGGCAAAATGTGTTGGGGTGTCATTCAGAATTAATGAAAATGGAAGGTACATACTGGTACAGCAGTGGAATGATCTAAATGGCCCTGAAAGTGAAATAAGTCCTTACTGTCTTTTCTCTTTTTTCTATCTATATATGTATTTTTGTGAAGGTTTTCATTTATCCAAGTCATAGTATACTGTATCTAGGAGTTGTTAGTCACATTCATTCACATTCATCTGGGCTTGTTTTTTAATGATAAAGTTGTTTCATCACTGTTTTAAGTGGCTTCTCCAGTTCAAAAGAATGGCAGGATCCATTTATATCCAACATGGGCAAATCAGTCACCCTAATCCAATCCCTATGGTGTCATGAAATGTGTCAAGGCGAATATTGATTGTTCAAGAACATAACTAGGTATGTGAAAATATTTGAAAAAGTAACTAACACCAATCCCAGACATCATGGTACCAGGATGATTTGATTATATAAAGTGAAACAGGGTATTTTATACCAAATTATTGCATTTACTGATAAACTATGCATTAACATTATTTGGCAAACAAATACATGTCAAAAAGGTTTAGATACTAATAGTTACTAGAGTTGGGCCTAACACCCCCCATTTCGGTTCATGCCAAAACTTTTGAACATCGCATAAGTTCGGACCCAAACTCCGAACTCCAGTAAGGTCTATGAGATCCGAACTTGAAAAATCAAAAGTGCCTATTTTGAAGGCTTATATGCGAGTTATTGGCCATAAAAAGGGTATGGGGGCCTGGCTACTGCCCTGGGGGACATGTATCAATGCAAAAAACATTTTTAAAAAAGATAATTTTTATAGGGGTGGTAACTTTAACCATTTCCCGACCGGATTGCATATATGTACTGCCGCAGTGCTGGAGGCGCGCTCTCGTGCCCGCCGCACGCTCCCTGAGTGGGGCCGCGGGTCGGGCGGATGCAATGTCCGCCTGCGACCCTCGATCACTTGCTACAGAAGAAAACTGGGGAACCGTCGATGTAAACATGGCGGTTCCTTGCTCTGTCAGGCGGCATGACAGAGATCTACTGATCCCTGTCATCGGGATCAGTTAGATTTGTCATGCCCCTGCCAGCCCAGTCCCCACACAGTTAGAACTCACCTAGGGAAAACAGTTAACCCCTTGATCGCCCTCTGCATGTTAACCCCTTCCCTGCCAGTGACATTTATACAGTAATCAGTGGCTATTTTTAGATGTAATCACTGTATAAGTGTCAGTGGTCCCAAAAAAGTGTTAAAAATGTCCGATCTGTCCGCTGCAATATTGCAGTCTCGATAAAAATCACCACCATTACTAGTAAAAAAAAAAAATAGTATTTACACCATAAATTAATTCTCATAGTTTGTAAATGCGGCAAACCAATCAATATACACGATATATATATATAGAATATGTAGAAGAATATATATTGGCCAAAACTGATGAATACATTTGTCTTTTTTGGATATGTATTATAGCAAAAAGTAAAAAATACTGTTCTTTTTCAACATTGTCGCTCTTTTTTTGTTTATATCGCAAAAAATAAAAAATGCAGAGGTGGTCAAATGTCACCAAAAGAAAGCTCTATTTGTGGGAAAAAAAGGATGTCAATTTTGTTTGGGTACAACGTTGCACAACCGTGCAATTGTCAGTTAAAGCAACCCAGTGCCGAATCACAAAAAGTGCTCTGGTCAGGAATGACGCTTAAAGTGAAACAATAAAATGAAAAATTCCTTTAAATAGAATTCCTGGGGGGTCCCCTTAGTCTGCCTGTAAAATGGCACATCTGTACCATGTACAACATGCTTCAGCAAAACTGACATACAGTATATAAAGAAAAAAAATGACATTTAAATTTATTTTCCTTGCAAGCTTTCTTTATTTTGTAAACAAAGGCTTGGGAAGCCAGTCTGTATGGCGAGGCCACCATTTAGTGCACTTGGAACAAGATTAGAGATTTTTTTGGTAAATTCTGGTGTCACTTTGGCAGACTTTGGGTGGAAATAACAAATCTTTGTGCCACAGTGAGCAAGCCTTATATCATGCACCTGGTGAAGACTGGAATGTTATGGAGGCCTTCTTGCACCTCCCGCCTAACACTCCTGAAGGTGGAGACAGAGAGTGTAAAGGCAAGGAGTGGCATGAGTGCCGTAGCAGCTAGCTGGTGATGATCACTCTTTAGGTGAGTGGAGCTGGTAGTCGCAGTCCTCAGAACAGGATGCCGGAGCAGCTTGGCACATGCTACTCCCTTCCTCAACCTCAGAACCAACATCAGAATCAAGTAATGCCTGTACATTATCAAGAAGAAAGTGGCTGATGCTGTGTTCAAATAATTCAGCTGACTCCTCCATGCATGATGCTGAGGCTATGACAGGAGTAGCTGTGGACAAGGAGGCATAAGAAGCCACTCTGGCAGCTGTGGTGGACTGCACACTAGTCTCGGCTTGGGTGAAAGAGGATGAGGAGAATGAGGTTGGTTTCGTTTGTTTAGGTCTCACACCTCCGCAGCACTCTCTGCACACCTTACCCATTACTACTTGAATAGACTGGGATTGATGTGTCCTTCCATGTCTCCCTCCTTGGTATGGATCACCCATTTCACCATGGTTTCCACCCTGTGCTGTTTCCCTAGGTTGGGATGGGACGGGATCATCCCTGCCTCAGCCGTGGGTCAGACCCTGTTATGGCTCTCCCCTCTCTTCCTCTCAAGCTAGACCAATTTTCTGAGCTGACATCCCCCATAATTCATAGCATTGCGCTCCTGACGAGTGGCTATAAGCCACGAAATGCATAGAGTTACATCAATGCGCATACCATCTGACTTCTACATTAATTATGTATCTGCTCACATATACTTTTTTACATCGTTCTTATGTGTTTTTATATTCATAATTATTTTATTGTACTTATACTGTGTCACATCAGCTCTTCTCAGGGCCCTTAATGGCCAGATCTCTGCAAATAATTATGTTTGTCATTATGTCAATCTGTATACAGTATGTGAATAAAATAATAATTTTTATACGCTTGTACTTTTGTTCGTATGTGGCATGTCTCATTTAAAGTCCCAGGACCAAATTTTCCTTTGTTTGGAGGTTGGTTTAGTAAGCAAGTACACCACTTCCTCTGCATCCCTAAAGAGAGAAAAAAGTGCCCTGCCTGAGGATGGACCATGTCCACCTTTGCCTGTGGACACAGACGCTGCTGGCCCCTCATAGTGGCACAGGAGCGTCTGCCTCTCCTTGTTGGCCTTGCAGACATGATGGGGGGAGCTTATTACTGAAATGTAATAGAGATGGGGAAATGTGTAATTGGATGTGGACTTTAAATTGAGTACTGCTGCTGACAAAAATGTAAAAAACTATAAAAAAATAAAAAATAAAAAAGAGGGAACAACAGCATCGCAGTCAGAAAAACTGAGGCTGACAATATAAAAAAAGGGGGCAGGCACGAGAAAAAAAAAAAAAACATAAAACGCAGCAACCAAAAAATAAGGGGGTATACAGCAACAATGTTATGTAATGCTGTAATGTATGTAACGCTACACTAACATTGCACTGACACTCCACACTCAGAGTCACAATATCACACTAACTCACTAGCAGCAAACAGAGCCCTACTCTATTTATCTCCACTCCAACAACACACTGCAAAAGGTTCTTGTGGGAAGGAACCTTTTATAGTGTGGGGTGGGACTATGAGCACTGAGCCATGATTGGGCAAAGTCATCATGAATCGGTCCAATCATGGCTCTAACTGTGCTCTGTGCCCTGATTGGGCAAAGCCTTGTAACTGAGCAATGGTCAGGTGCATTGCTTCATCCAATTAGGGCCCTAGAATGCACTGTGCAGCATGCAGTGCAATGGGGGGGCGTTTGGCAGGTGAACATCCCGCCGAATGCCCCACAAATTTGAGTGTTCGCCGAACGAGCAAACAGGGGATGTTTGAGTCGAACTTGTGCTCAGCTCAAACTGTTCGCCAAACCCTAATACAGCCCCCTTATTTTTGAAATTAAAATTAGTAGTTAGTAAACTGGGTTTTGTATCATCTGTGTAATTCTAATGCCAACACAGCTATACTTGGAAAAACACTTAAGCCTTTTGTTCAATTCTTCCAAATTTCCTATTATTGATGTAATCCTTATCACCCACACTTGGCCATTGTAATTAAACTGCAGGTCAGGAGACTTCCTGTTCTAAGTGAACCTCGGAAGCTGGGCGGGGGGTGTTATATGGCGTCTGCATACCTCTCAGGGCTGATATTTATCCCGTGGCTATTGTTGTTAGGGATTATTCTGTTAGCTATATTTCTGGATGCTGGGGCTTTCCTGGCCCTCTTCATTTACAACTCACTGCAAACTGTATGCAAGACCAATGCTGGTGGCCCACTACTGCACCTATCCCTGATAATTAAACTATATAGTTTAGCTTTTACATCACTGACTTGGGTGAGTTCCCACTGCTGGCGATTGGTCCTGGTGTCCCTATGCCCATCCCCAGGCTGTACCTTAACGGATTTGCATGGTCCACTACAATACTCGTTGCTCTACTTTGCCATTTTGGATCCTGAAGAAGCTGTGTTATTGGCGAAACATTGACCTGGTAGATTGGGTTACCAGAAGCATAAATTTCCACAAGTGCTGATATATGTCTTGATATCTACATATTTAGGGTCTTCAAGTACCTTAGTAGAGTGCAATTTGCAACATTTATTTGTGGATCTATTTTAGACTTTTATGCCTCTGTTTTTATGAATTTTGTACAATAAATATTATTTTTTATAAATTTGATGTCTCCCATGCTGAGCCTTTAAAGTCTGGCTAGTTAAGATTCAAAGTGCACAGCCTGAATATGTATCGGGGTCTGGACAATCCCTGGAGAGGACATTTCCAGAAGGGGGTCTGTCAGGAGACTACCGCTGCCCCTGGAATTCGGGCCGGGAGGCCTCTGAGTAGGCGCACGTAGTGTGTGCACGCCTGTGTGTGTGTGTGCACTCTTATGCGCCGGCATTGGCTCCCAAACAGCTATTTAAGCTGACAGCACCCTGCAATCAGTGTTGTCCGTTCTACAGCATTCTGGTACCTGTGACCCACTGTGATCCGTTCTAGTGAAGCTTCCTGTTATCTGTGACCCGACTATCCTTGACCTGCTTGTTATCTGCCTGCACCGACCCCGGCTTGCCCTCTACCACGTCTTTGCCTGATCCTTGTGTACTTTTGCCGCCCGCCTGTTGCCAACCCTGCCTGTACCCAACCGACCACCTGCCTGCTCCTTCTGTACCGCACCGCCAGTCTGCTACCGACCTGCACCACTACTCTTCAATATGCACAAGTGCTTCAGCAGACCTTCACCTACCACCCGTGACCCAGTCCGACTCTCGTGCCATCCTGCACTACCGAGCCACCTGTCTACTCTACCAAGGGCTCCTGAATCAGGATAGTAAGAGAGGTTGCCCACTGCATAAGCCAGACTCTACCATCAGGTACGTGACAGGGCCAGAGTGTGGATAAATAGTCTGAGACTTTGGAGAGCAGGGTTCCTTCTCCCCAGGAGGATTCCAGAGGTGCAGGGGCTACTCTCAAATGGGCTTTGCTCAGAGCTGACTGCAAAACCACACCACAAAAAGGGATCGTTCATGAGAGGTACCATCTCACTCGCTGGGTTGTGTCTGGAGGAAGCTGGAAGGAGGCAGTTGCCCTGGGGTTCTGTGAGTAGTGACTATAAGTCAATCCTTGAGGCTGAGTGCTGGATGCTGCACTGGGTACCAAATGTTGGACACTGAAGCAGGGTAACCAGGTGCCAAAATTCTTCCCTCATGGTTTACAGCTGTGGGGCCATAGACTTTTCACTATTTACCTTTATGACTACTGTTAGAAGATTGTCCTCTGATTACTTGTTTCCACTGAGCTTTTTTGGAATATACAGTGCCCCAACCCCTCTCCTGTTTTACCAGCAATAAATAAAAAAAGGCAAGCCCTAGACCAGGGGTAGGCAACCTGCGGCCCTCCAGCTGTTGTAGAATTACATTTCCCATGAGGCATTGCAAGGCTGGCAGGTACAATTACTCCCAGAGGCATGATGGGACTTGTAGTTTTGCAACAGCTGGAGGGCCGCAGGTTGCCTACCCCTGCCTTAGACTGTTTATTGGAGCCAGAGTGTATGGAATGTATCTTGGTTGACTGGCGTCCTTTGTACTGTTTGGGAAAGAACCAATTAAATTCAGCGGACCTTGCGGGGGTAGTGCTACATTTACTTTGATACAAAAAAAGTCTGGCACTCAAGTCAGGGGGGAATCCTGTAATTTAGTGATGGCTATAGATGGCATGTGCCTACGGTTCCTGATCTATATCTATAACCCAACCCTACAATAATCCTGCAAGAACATATTACTGCACAATGTTATTCTTCAAACAGCTGTGCTGTACTGTATATGTTTCTGAAATATTTTTGGCTACAATGTGTAGTGCTTTGGAACCCTAAGTCTAAATGTCTTACAGGATGAGTCATTTCAGGAAAGTAGAGAGCCAAAAGCTTTTTCCCTTTCTTGTAGTGAAAAATGAAATGGAGCCAACTTTATTCATGCTGTGTAAAATCATATTTCAATTCATTTTAACAAGCCCATCTTCATAAACATTTTTATTAAAAGTTAAACTTTGGTGACAAAAACCACAGAGAGTAAGTTAAATATCTAATAAATAGCAGTATTAATTATTAGTAATGTGTCTGCTATGCATCCGTCATAGTAATAAGCAGATATGTATGAAATATAAAAAATGTGTTTTAAAATTCCATGTACAAAACAAATCAATTTAATTTGTACATTGATTATTTTTTTCTAGCGTTATAGAGGAAGCAGTGATAAAATGGTTCCTACTGTGTCAGCTTGAAAAATGTATTGAAAACACTTGTTAAAAATCTTCAGTGCTTGTATATGATCAAAATGTCTTATTTCCTTATCCATTAGAGCTGACAGCATCAAGTGAACACTCTTTTGTTCTGCACCTAAACATTATTAAATACGCTCTGCACCTAAACATCAAGGTATGCATTTTTTAAAATGCATGCAAACCCTATAATTAAATGATCTTATTTGTCCCCTTTCGATTTTTTAAATCTATCAATGAATGCATTTTGTTATATACTGTATATTGTTCAATAAGGAAAGTTGTAAAGACCAAACACACCTCTAGTCCCTGCTCCTCTGTAGACACAGTACAATAAGCAATGTCAATGTAGTAGGTGTATTGGTCTGATGGCACTGGTTTATCCGGCATCTCATCCCCAATATTGTATTGAGATTTGGAAGGGCAAAAGAAAGATTATAAAGGTGCCAAACAAACACATTTTTAATAAAAAATATTTTTTTATTGATACATTGTTTAAAAATTAGACAAAGTTAAAATCAATACACAGATAGGTGCTATCCGTTACATGCACGGGTTGGGTAACAAAGGGTCATACAGTAGTGTGGTTCCATTCCAACATGTTTCACCTGCTTAGGCTTCCTTAGGAAACTGTAGACCACCCAAAAGATATAAAACTATACAAAAGAAAAGAATTGCATAAGAATATATATGTGTACACATACACATGCAAAAACACATACAATGTATTCAAGAGTACATATTAATATTGTCTGTTCCTTCCGGTTCAATCCCTATTCGCTTACCCCAAAACTCCACTGAGATCCCGCAAGCCTGTGCGTGTCACAGCGGGGGAGGGAGCACCGTGTGTCCTCAGGGGACATTCAAAGTCCGGCTAAATTTAAAAAAATGTGGAAAATTGGCCCATTTAAACCAAGACAAAATTATCTGAGAAAAATTTGTAAACGTGTAAAAGTACCACGCTTACTGGGTGGCTTGCTATGCCTACATTATACTAACTATTTACAGATAATGCTTCTGAACTAATTTTTCAGAGGGTGCCAAGTGGAGCCACAAAAAGGTCATAAAATGCAGTCAAATTTTGTAGCTGTAAATAACAAAAATAATAATAACAGTAATTATATATGATATGTGTATATTTATATTATTTAAACCAGCTGATTAATTAATTATATAATTAGTTTCATGAATATAGTTACAATATAAAAAACCTTTAGGCTACTTTCACACTGGGGCAGGCGGGCGGTAGCAGTAAATCGCCACTACTTTCTGTGGTGATTTACCGCTGTTATAGCGGCGCTATTGTGCCGATATGCAGACGGGAGCGCGGCGCTTTTAAACTCTCACAATGGGTTAAAATGGGGTTAAAAGTTCTGGTGCGCTGTGCTTCCAAGGCAGTGCGCAGCGGTGTGCAGCCGCTTCAGAAGCGCTGCCCATTGTTTACAGGGCGGATCAGCTCATACACGCTGGGTGCGAGTGGCCCACCCCACGGAGTGTTGCTAGGAGACCCGAAGCTGAGATGGCTCTGCTGTCTATGCAGGACACTGGAAAACAGGTTCCCAATGAACCTGAGATGGAAAAAGTCTGGGGCAGCAGCCAGGCGGCGCCTTAGGGGCATTGTTGGTGAAACAAGTGCCCGAGGCATCCGTGTGAACACACAAGGCACCGGAATCAGCATTGGGGAAAGGAAAGAGAAAAAAGGAAAGAATTTTCCCCTTAGTGAAGTAGGGGGATGAGTAGGTGGCCAGGTGTGGGGTCAAGCACCCAGCCAAAACCTAAAAAGGACAGACAATGACAAAAGACATAAATTTGGTATAACAACAATCTTTACCTGGATCATATAGCACACAATACCAATGATTATAGTACTCTTGTAGTCCTGACTATCATGCAAGTCAGCAACCATATTACATTTGCAAAAGTATATCATAATCGGTCCAAAGAATTATGTGACATTGGTTAATGTGGGAAAATTTAAGATGGTACGGGGGGGGGGGGAGAAAGACAGAGGGACAAAAAACAGGGACTAGACTACAAAGGTGGCCAGGAAGTAAACTATTTGTTAGTGTATTAGAGGAAAGGCATAAAGCTGAGAGTCTCATTTAATCCTGGATACTGGGTTGCCTTAAGGGTATAGATCCAACAAGACTCCATTTGTAGGAGCGTTTGATTAATTCCATCACCTCTAATGTGTGTGGGTATGTGTTCCAGAGCCATGAATTTGACCATGTGACTGTCAAAGTCATGGAATCTGCCCACATGTATGTTTAAGGTTGTACGCATTTGTTTTTTAAGGATAGGGTTGATGTGATCTTTTAAGCTCTTAAAGAAAGGACATTTTGTTTTGCCTAAGTAGAAAGCTCCACACAAGCACCTGGCTAAATAAACAACTCCTATTGTCTGACATGTGAGTCTATGTTTATGCATGTGGGTCTGTCCGTTAGGAAGAATGATTGAATGGGAATTTACCATGTATTGGCAAAATTGGCACTTGCCACATGCAAAAGTGTCTGTTTGCTTGGGGATGGTTGTATCTGGATGATCAAAATGACTTTGGACCTAACGATACTGCTCGTTTGAATGTTATCTCCGGATGTGATTTAACATATTTACTGAATCATTTTGATTTGGTTATGTTGTTTAGAGTATTTGGTAATTAGTCTGACTGACTGAGATAATTTGGGTTGTTTTTT
Organism: Glandirana rugosa; assembly: GCA_018402905.1. NCBI lineage: Eukaryota > Metazoa > Chordata > Amphibia > Anura > Ranidae > Glandirana > Glandirana rugosa. The sequence goes on from BLSH010198564.1 coordinate 360,784, forward strand.
TGAGAACAATAGAGACTGCCTGTCTTGATGAGTGACTTTGTTATAAGCCTTTTTTAAACATGTACGGCTGTACCCTCTCTTTCTTAATCTCTTGCAAAGGTCACAAACTGCTTTTTGAAAATCTGATTCTTGGCTACAACTTCTCTTTAAAGTAAATATTGGCTAAATGGTATGCTTCTAAGAAGAGGTATAGGATGGGAGCTTGTCGCATGCAATAGAGTATTGCCGGCAGACAGTTTCCTATAAAAAGAGGAACCAATCATTCCATCTGTGCCAATAAATATTTCCATATTCAGAAAGGTGATTTTGTGTTGATCACAATTCATTGTGAATTTCAAATTGAAATTATTTACGGAGATACACTCCATAAATTGGGCCAGTTCACTTCTGCTTCCAGACCAGAAGAGCGACACTTCATCTATATATCGATGCCACGAAATCACATGACTTAATAAATTGGAAATATGTTCCCGAGCGAAGAGAGCCCTCCTGAGAAGGTCTATGGTGTCCTTGACATATGAGATTAGCGAGGTTACATGAGGCTGTAGATATTCGTCCACTAATTTACTTGTGTTTTCTGTTAAACTCCCACAGCTCGAGATAATAGGTCTCATGGGAGGGGAGGTCATTGATTTATGAATTTTAGGGAGAACGTAAAAAGTAGGAACTTTTGGCTCTTTGATATTTAGAAACTGCCAAGTGCTCTTGTCTATGGTGCTCCATGGATGGTTGTCACATGCATACAGAAAAGGAATTATTGGCAGAATCAATAGGTAAAAATAAACAAAAAAATGAAACCAGCCACTTAATCTAAATCATAAAGCTATGATATATTATATTTTTGTTCCAGTTTTTAAACACACAAAATATAAAAATATTACTACTGGGTTAATGTTATGGCATACCTTAAAACCTATTTTAAACTTTTATAGGTAAAAATCTATCCTATCAGAAAATATTACAAAAGACAGAAAAACTTCTTCTGTGGGCTCCTTTCATCCAGGTTTCACATGTTATGCTGTATATCAGCCTCATTTTTACTGATCTCAGGGCTAAGTAACCCCCTCTGGAGCTAAACACCACCCTTATCTTCCATGTGTTCCTGTACTCCTGTTTAAAGGCTACACACTGTCCATTGACTCCTCCCCAGACTCCCACTAACCAACCAGAACCAGGATACATTTCTGAGCACTAGAAATTCCTTCTCTTCCCATTTCTGGTCAGTACTCTTAATTAAAGTGAACCTTTCCTAAAAGAAACATGTAAGATGCCACTACTTCCTTCTCTTTCTACAAATAATAATTGTCTGATCACCATTCTGGCTTTCAGGAACAAGTGTGCAGATAAGGACTTTTGACTTTTGTCTGACTCTCTTAATCTGCATACTTGTTGTGGTCCAGTGGCTTAGAAATTACAAAAGCTCATTATAACAGCCAGGCAGCTAGCTTTTTAGATGGCGGTCAGCAATAGCAGCCTTCATATTTCAATCAAGAGAAACTTGAATGGACCTGACCTCACATCATTTTAAAACCATAACAGCTGCCTTCAATGACATTTCCCTGTCAAACTATGTCATTCACACAAGACTTATGGTGTGTATGCAGGCTGATGGAATGGCTTAGCAGAAAAACACTCACACTTTTGAGGAAAAGCCAGTTATTGATCCTGATTCAACTCTCTCTCCCTGCTCCCATGACCATCCAGGTCCAGGGCCCTTACCAAGTCTATTCAAGTCTAACAAATTCATGCTGAGTGACAAAGAAGTTTCTTCCCTCAAACCACTACCTATGAGTCCAGTTCATCATGGACACATGGGTGCATCGTTATGCTCACAGTACTCCTAGACAATGTGGTGCTTACACATCATTACATGAGTGGTGTGCTGTCCATAAACAAGGACTCTCCACTCTCCCCCACCCCCTAGAAGAGGACTAGCCAGAAACTGCAAGAAAATAGGTATGTGTAATGATATAAAGTGGAGGGGGGAAGGGGTTTTGGGCTTCAAAAGGGGAAATATGGAGTTGGGCTTTAAGAAACCATTAGTAAGCTGCTCTTCCCTAGAAGAAACCAATATTCTAGCTTAGTGGCTACAATAAATACATGCTTTCTTGAAGATCTTTACACCCACCTGAGATTCTTTATCAAATAAGGTAGTTAAAAAATTAGGAGCACATATTATTTTGCTGGGTAGCAGAACACTTTACATAAAACACTGTACTACATTGCTTTATTTTATTTATTTATTTATTTTTTAATGATCCTCTTGGCAACATATTGCTCCAAGCTGTTTTAACATTTTTATCATGTACTGAAACGCTATTTACTGGCTATGCCAAGGGAATTTGCTAAAATAATTCACAATGTAATCTGCAATTAATTTGTATATTTTCCATTGCAGACGTTCAGAAAGTCAGCTGTGCTGGCAATGTTTCGATTTTACAATGAATAATGGAGACAGCAGTGCTGTGTTTCTGAAGTCACTCTTAATCCCTTTTTCAGCTTTATAAATGTGCATTACTTTATGTAGCGCTACCCCTGCAGGAGCCGCTTAAGTATGTTCAGTCCCGTATTCTACCTCTCAACCCCAAGAATAGCTTCAGCCCCTCTGGCACACTTGGCAATAGTGTAAGTGCAAAGACCAATGAAACCACACATGTTATGATAAAACACAGACATTATCTTTGCTGCAGTATCTCTGTGGAAAAGTAACAGACAGCAACAGTATATATATATTCAAGTAATCAACTGGAGAGAAATAACTGAGTTTAAGAGCAATATAGCTCTATACTATATTCCGACTGCTTTCAGGGGATTCCAAACCTGAGAATGTTCCCAAGAGCAGAGGCACACTTACATGGCAAATAAATCTGACACTTTATATCGGATTGGTTACCTCTGCTCAAATTTGGCTCTATAAGTCCAGGCAGAGGGAGAGCAGAAGACTGATCCTGTTTATGTCAGACCTTTCTCTTCTGTTCCCTGACACCACAGGACAAACTACAACACTGTTCTCAGTTCAATATTCAGTGGCTTAACTTCCCAACTAAACCATCCCGCATACCCACTTATACAGAGCCCTGAACATGTGTGTGCATGCCCATATGGCACCAATAACTTCAGTGTCTTGGAAGGAAGATGAGGCTTTGGATTCTTCAGCTAGCCACTCTTGTTGGTGCACTTAAACTCCTGAATAGCAGGGCCAAACAATACAACTGGCATGGATTATCAAGTAAAGAATGCAAGATCTTCCTCGGCAGGGTGAAAGGACAATGGTGTACACAGTGTCTCTGCATCTAAATGGCCTTATGTCCTGTAGCACTACAGGTGTCAGCAAGGTGACTAAGAGCAATAATGTCTGTATATAGTGTCCATACAACATACAAATCTGTGTGCAGTATCCTTGTTTCCTGCAAATGGGCAGATGCCCCCTCACTCAATCCTTCGACCAAGGCCCAAACGAACGTCCTGGAACAGACAGGCTCCTCTAGCGAATCGACTGAAAACCTCACACCAGAATGACTTACACCGTTGTTGCAGGTGCATCTGGATATACACCTGGGATCCCCCTCTCTCAATCTGGATGTCCCCGACTGGCTGTGGATACCTGGATCAATGCGGTGTACGGACCTGGAAGGCAGCACCTCTCCCCTAAGTCCACTTTGTTCTCCTGCCTCGTGTCAACTCAGCCTCAGCACTCTCCAACACAAAGCTCCTGTTTGCAGATCCAAGCCGGTGTCCCACAAGAGCGATCTAGGCTTAGCCTAGCCTTTGTATAGGCTCTCCCAGAAATCTGTTCTTCTCTGCCAGCCGGCTGGTAGTTACATAGTTAGTGAGGTTGAAAAAAGACACAAGTCCATCAAGTCCAATCTATGTGTGTGCTTTTATGTCAGTATTACATTGTATAACCCTCAATGTTGTGGTCCCTTAGATGCCCATCTAATAGTTTTTTGAAATAATCTACGCTCCCAGCCGAAACCACTGTTTGTGGAAAAAAAATCTACATCCTCACTGTTCTTACCGTAAAGAACCCTGCAGAGCTTTAAACTTCCCGCCCACACATCCAGGGCCATCTTAGTAGCATCATGAGACCTTGGGCACAGTAATGCACTGGGTCCCCTACAAGCCTGCTATAATTTATGCACCTACCTTTAAGAATTACAACCCACTACTACTAACTGCAACCCATTCAAATAAAAGGATCTGTGCTGCAGTTTAATACAGGTGGTGAGGAGGCAGCATATCGCCTCCTCACTGCCTGTCAATTGCCTCTGAAAAGAAATCTGTGTGTGGATTGCTTTTCAGAGGAGTGGCAGTATTTTTTCAATCAGAGCAGTAGAGGGGGGGAATTAGTGTAATTTTCTAGGGAGGGGTGGTGTTTAAACTTTCATCACCAATTTTCCAGTCTCTAGTGTGCATGTACTCCAATTTGCCCCCTGTCCTGCACACCTTAAGGCCTCTTTCACATGGAGCTGTCCATTTTCACGGACTCCACTTGCTCAGCAGGGATCCATCTGCTGATCCCCGGCGGATGACAGATCCGCTTCGGCTCACTGTGCAGGGACGGACCTGTCAGAGCCCTGCGAGGTAAATGGAGATACCTCACTGCCTACTGTCGTTACTGTACAGCCGACTGTAGACGGTGATAGACTAGACCAGACGATTTAGGTCTGCCTACCTTTGGGATAAAAGGTAGGTAGACCACCTACCCTGCTTTTGCCTGTCCGCCTAGGAAAAAGTAGGTTAGAGGTATCTCGTTTCGTCCCGAGACTGTCCAGGCAGGGACGTGTCACTCGGCTTCGCCTAGACAGTAGGCGGCCCCTAGT
>BLSH010198564.1:432991-445067 GCA_018402905.1 Glandirana rugosa
GTGGGGTTGCATATTATATACTCCGTATCACTCAGAAAACTTGCCAAGTAAAAAAAGGTCTTCACTCACTATGCCTCATATATTATACGTTGGGGTGTTAGCTTTCCAAAATGGGGTCATTTTGTGGGCAATTCCATTGTCCTGGTGCTCCAGGACTTTCAAAGTGTAATAGGTGGTTGAGAAATGAGATGTGTAATTTATGCTCGTAGAACACTTAAAGGTGCTACTTCAATGTTGAGCCTCGGTATGTGGCCAGACTGTATAAAAGTCTCACACATGTGGTATCGCCATACTCAGGAGCAGTAGCAGAATGTATTTTGGGGTGCCATTTTTGCTATGTACATGCTATGTGTTGGAAATATATTATAAATGTACAACTTTGTGTAAAAGAAATGCGTTTTCATTTTTTTTACACATTTTCCAAAAACTTCTGGAAAAAAATGAACCGTTCAAAAGACTCACTATGCCTCATAGATTATACGTTGGGGTGTTAGCTTTCCAAAATGGGGTCATTTTGTGGGCTTTCCAAAATGGGGTCATTTTGTGGGCAATTCCATTTTCCTGGTGCTCCAGGGCCTTCAAAAATGTAATAGGTGGTTGAGAAATGAGATGTGTAATTTATGCTCGTAGAACACTTAAAGGTGCTACTTCAATGTTGAGCTTTGGTATGTGGCCAGACTGTATAAAAGTCTCACACATGTGGTATCGCCATACTCAGGAGCAGTAGCAGAATGTATTTTGGGGTGCCATTTTTGCTATGTACATGCTATGTGTTGGAAATATATTATAAATGTACAACTTTGTGTAAAAGAAATGCATTTTCATTTTTTTTTCCACATTTTCCAAAAACTTCTGGAAAAAAATGAACCGTTCAAAAGACTCACTATGCCTCATAGATTATACGTTGGGGTGTTAGCTTTCCAAAATGGGGTCATTTTGTGGGCAATTCCATTTTCCTGGTGCTCCAGGGCCTTCAAAAATGTAATAGGTGGTTGAGAAATGAGATGTGTAATTTATGCTCGTAGAACGCCTAACGGTGCTACTTCAATGTTAAGCCTCAGTATGTGGCCAGACTGTGTAAAAGTCTCACACATATGGTATCGCCATACCCAGGAGGAGTAGCAGAATGTATTTTGGGGTGTAATTTTTGCTATGTACATGCTATGTGTTGGAAATATGTTATAAATGGACAACTTTGTGTAAAAAAAATAGGTTTTCATTTTTTTTCCACATTTTCCAAAAACTTCTGGAAAAAAATGAACCATTCAAAAGACTCATTATGCCTCATAGATTACACTTTGGGGTGTTAGCTTTCCAAAATGGGGTCATTTTGTGGGCAATTCCATTGTCCTGGTGCTCCAGGGCCTTAAAAATTGTAATAGGTAGTTGAGAAATGAGATGTGTAATTTATGCTCGTAGAACACTTAAAGGTGCTACTTCAATGTTGAGCCTCGGTATGTGGCCAGACTGTGTAAAAGTCTCACACATGTGGTATTGCCATACTCAGGAGGAGTAGCAGAATGTATTTTGGGGTGCCATTTTTGCTATGTACATGCTATGTGTTGGAAATATATTATAAATATATAAATGTGTAAAAGAAATGCGTTTTCATTTTTTTTCCACATTTTCCAAAAACTTCTGCAAAAAAAGAACCATTCAAAAGACTCATTATGCCTCATAGATTATACGTTGGGGTGTTAGCTTTCCAAAATGGGATCATTTTGTGGGAAATTCCATTGTCCTGGTGCTCCAGGGCCTTCAACATTGTAATAGGTGGATGAGAAATGAGATGTGTAATTTATGCTCATAGATCGCCAAAAGGTGCTGCTTCAATGTTAAGCCTCGGTATGTGGCTAGACTGTGTAAAAGTCTCACACATGTGGTATCGCCATACTCAGGAGGCGTAGCAGAATGTATTTTGGGGTGTCATTGCAAGTATGCATATGCGATGTGTGAGAAATAACTTGTTGTTATGACAATTTTGTGTAAGAAAAAAACAATTCTACATTTTGCAAAGAATTGTGGGAAACAATTACAACTTCAAAAAATTCACCATGCCTCTTACTAAATACCTTGGGATGTCTACTTTCCAAAGATGGGTCATTTGGGGGACATTTGTACTTTACTGGCTTGTTAGTGTCTCACAAAATGAGATAGGCCGTCAGTACATCAGGTGTGATCAATTTTCAATGATTTGCACCTTAGCTTGTAGACTCTATAACTTTCACAGAGACTAAATAATATACACTAATTTTAGCTATTTTTACCAAAGATAGGTAGCAGTATAAATGTTGGCCCAAATTTATGAAGAAAAATTATTTTTTAGCAAAATTGTTAAATAGAAACTAAAAAAAAGTGTTTTGTTTTTCAAAATTTTCACACTTTTTTTGCTTATTTTTTTTTGTTCCATAATGTTTTATTGAAAGTACAGGATAATGATACATACAGAATTATGGGTACCATTGGAGACATTTGAATGGTTTGTTATACATTGTATTTCAGTCGTTACAACAAAATGAGAACTTTTAGAGATAAAACAAACATTAGGCGGTAAAATTCCTTGTATGTAAGTATAAATGTAGTTAGCGTCTGTTCGTAAAGGGTCCTGGTAAGTAAATGCATTATCTGTGGTTTAGTAAGTTTTGCATAGAGTAGTACATATCAAAGTTTTCGATTTGTTTTGATACCTTAGAGGGTATCATATCTTTTTGTAGATACGGAGGGATAGGAAGGGGTATGTAGGGGAAGTGGCAAGGCAAGATAGCGCGAGAGGAGTGATCAAGAGGGTCGTTTTGTGGTGTTCTGGGGATTTCTTGGGTTGTTCTCCTCCCGATATATCGGGAGACACAGTAAGGGGAAGTTGAGAAGTGGAAAGTTGCTAGAGTAAGGTCTGCGGTTGGATTATTATTGGACAAGAGTTAGTAAACTAGTAGATTGGGGGATAGGGATTATATGTGTTTGAGGGGGGGGGCCCGGACCCGCCGGACCCCCTCCCACTCCCACACGCCGTCAGACTGTATGTAGTTATAAGGGTGAGGTACAGATTGAGGTGAATGGATTATGCATTGTCCATTAGGGGGTCATTTAGTCTCTTGAATTGTTGCCAGTTGTACCATGTCTTAGAGAATTTAGAGAGGGATTCGTTGGAGATATTTATGAGTTCTTCTATTTTTTCAATGTAGTTCAATCTCCTAAACCATTCCTCTCTTGTTGGGGTATTGGTAGAGAGCCAGTGGTGTGGAATGCAGTGTTTGGCAGCATTAATCATGAACATAGTTAATGATTTTAGATGTTTTCTTTTGGGAATAGATGTGTGGTGTAGAAGGTAGAATGCAGGAGAAAATTCCGTGTTTTCTTTAGTTACTTTTGAAATAGTGTCATGGACCATTTTCCAGAAGCTCTGTATCTGAGGACAAGACCACCATATGTGGATGAGGGAGCCCCCTTCAGCACCACATCGCCAACATTTGTTAGGGTTAGAGGCGTAGAATTTGTTTAACATTTCTGGGGTTCTATACCATCTGGAGATAATCTTGTAGCTACATTCCTGTGTTGCTACATTGAGGGAGCCTTTGTGAGCATAGAAGCATATACGTTTCCAATCTTCGTGTGTTAGAGACTTATGTAAGTCTTGTTCCCAAGACGAGCATACATGCTCAGATAGCGCTAAGTCCTCTGTAAATGTGGAGGAATATAAAGCAGATATTAGATGTCTTTGTGGAGATTTTTTAGTACAAAGGTCTTCGAGGATAGAGAGTTTCTTTGTCCATTGTTTAGAGTTTGGGGGATTAGTGAGGAAATTCCTAATTTGTAAGTATGTCCATAGAGGTAGTTTTTGGGGAGAAAGTGTGGCGTTAAGGTTGTCAAATGTGGTTAAGGAATTGCCAGTGAAGAAATGTTTTGCTAGTACATCTTTTTGAGGCCAGATGTTGGCTAAAAAGGATTTGTTCATGCCTGGGGGGAAGTCTGGATTTTCTCTAAGCGAGGTTAGGGGGCTGAACCAAGGATTTGGGTTAGTCTTTTTGAGGGTATTGTGGAAGATAGCTATAGACGGGCCTATGAGCGGGTGTTGTTTATTTTGGTAATTGATATGTTGTGGTTGTAACCAGGGCAATGTGTTGAGATTTTGTGGGGAAATGGAGTGTTCTAGTGTCACCCAATCTTTCACTTGTTTGTGGATGTTCCAGTCTACTATTCTTGTGAGGTGAACTGCCCCACTCTTTTTTTGCTTATATCGCAAAAAATAAAAAAACCCAGCAGCGATTAAATACCACCAAAAGAAAGCTCTATTTATGAGAAAAAAAAATGATACAAATTTTGTTTGAGTACAGTGTAGCATGTGAGAGTAATTGAGATTCAAAGTGTGAGAGGGCTAAAAGCTGAAAATTGGTCTGGGCAGGAAGGGGGTATACATGTCCTTTATTGAAGTGGTTAAATATCACCAAAAAAAAGAAATCTCTTTTTAGCTGGTTGTTAAGTGGTGGGCGGCAAGTTGACTGCCACATCCTTTACAACCGATGACTCATCAGCTGTCAGTGGGTTTCCCACTGACATCTGAATGTAAACAACAGAATTGACATCAATAAAAATTTGAGAAAAAAAAAAGCATGCCCCCCCCCCCCCAATCCATACCAGTCCCTTCGGGTCTGGTACAGATTTTAAACTCCTCTAGACTAAAATAGTGATCATGGACACATAGGATAACACCTTACTTCTAAAAGCAAAAAAAAAATAAAAACTGCTGCTAGAAGCACTTTTTATTAAGCTAGTGTGCATGGAGCCTGAAAGTGTCCGGTATTGAAGTGGTTAAGCATAGAGTGGATAGGTGCCCTACCAGGGGCGGATCCAGGGTGGGCAACGGGGCAATAGTGACTGACTCCTGCATCTCTCTCTGTATCCTTAGCAGCAGCGGTGATGACACAGAGAGAGAGACCTTGTTGTCTTCACGCCGCGCCGCGTTGGAAAAGATGGAGGGAGGAGGTGGGTGGAGCCGCATTGCTGGCCTGGCCTCTACTGTTCTCTGCACTGGTTGCTAGCGCCTGTGCCAACTGGCGTCTAGCAATCAGTGACGTCAGTCACGTCCTAGCTGCTGCTAAGGAGGAGGAGAGCGAGGCCCCAGAATTCAGAGCGGAGCCTTCTTCCTCCTCTGCGCCTTGTGTGAATGTTGGCTCCACCCACCTCCTCCTTCCATCTTCTGCAGGCTCCAGCACAGCGTGAGGACAGCAAAAAGCAGTGGCTGTGTGTCACTGAGTGATGCTGCATGCAATCCCCACCCGGGTCCTTCTTATCTCCCTAATGGGAGCCCTTCCCCCCACCAGAGCACCTAAGTATATCAATAAAAGTGAGTACAAAAATTAATCATAGTGTAAAATCACAGAATACATGTATGACATTATTTATTGGAAAAAAAATGCTGCCATTTTGTATTGACATTTTTGTCTTGTTCAATGATTAACCACTTGGAAGCCTTGGAAGATTTACCCCCCTTCATGCCCAAGCCATTTTTTGCAATACGGCACTGCGTCACTTCAACTGACAATTGCGCGGTCGTGCTCCATTGTACCCAAATAATACCGATGTCCTTTTTTCCACAAATGCAGCTTTCTTTTGGTGGTATTTGATCACTGCTGCAGTTTTTATTGTTTGCGCTATAAACAAAAAAAACTGACAATTGTGAAAAAAAAGGAATTGGTGCAGCACTGATATAAACACAATGTAAATTGAATCACTCAAAAGTCTATATGTGTAATGTCTGTTATAAAAGATGTAAAATCCATAAGAGCAATAGTCCACACTGGGAAGGATAGGACACCACCACTGACACCACACACTGTCTCTTACCCCCTGCAATGGATCCTCATCACAAAGGTTACAAGAGCATTAAACAACAGGTGCAAGCGTCCCAGCTGCGGCGTTCCTTTCCAATATGGAGATACTCCTTACATGTCCACTTCTCCCAAAAGCGGGCATCTCATAGCGCATAATGTTTTAAAACAATTTATTGTATTATAACAGGTAGCATTGCACTTACACGGTCTTCATAGCATATGCGCCTGTAAACAGCGAAGGAAACGATACACTTTTCCTACTACAAAGTATGACATCAGCCTATGACGAAACCGGTAGGGGAGGAGATTGCGAGACGAGACGTGAGGTACCATCAGGATGCGGTGCCCATTAGGGCGCCTGAATAGGGGGTGGCCATGGATAGATTCATGCTATGAATCTATCCATTATGTATATAAGGGGTGATGAGGATAGAGGGGGTGGGGCATGTAATGGACAGGCTACCACTGCCCAATTACAACGCACTCTTTCAGCTGAAGTCACTCAGACAGCTGTAAAGTAGAAGGATATAGCCTCCTTGCACACTCATATATGAGATCACTCGGTACATGGTACAGGACCAATTTCACTGGTACTGTACCTGGTCATGGGATCATTGGGCTTGTGGGTGTGTGCTGTTGGTGCCACACGAGTTGTGATTGCAGAGGAAATGTAATTTAAATTGTCTGTCAATGACAGCTTTTCGCTTCAAATAGTTTTCAAATTCGAATTAGAAAAATCCTTGAATTTGAATAGTTTTTCAATTTCCAAAGAGAACAAAATAGAATAGAAAACAAAGGAATAGCACAGAAAAAAACAATAGACTAGAAAAGAATATAACAGAAGACAAAAGAATAGAATACAACAGAGTAAAACAGCTCTGTTCCACTGCTCCACATTATAATCTTTCATTTTCTGCTATATTCCCCTCTATTGTATTATATCTTTTTCCATTCTATTCCTTCATTTTCCACTCTACTCCATTCTCCTTGGAATTTGGAAAACTGTTCATCTTTGAAAAGGATTAGAATTTTAAGACGATTCAAATTTGAAAACTATTCGAATTTGAAAACTTTTTGAATTTGAAAACGATTCAAAATTTATTCGAAAACTTTTTGAAATGGATTAGAAAACTTTTTGCATTTGAAAACTTTTCTAAATTGATTTGAAAACGAATAAAAGAAACTTAATTAACGAATTAAATGAATGAAACAAATCTAACTAAACAAATTTATGTAAATAACGAATCCAGACGAAACAAAACTAAACACATTTTTTCGGTTTGCACATGTCTACCAGGTTCGCTTTTAACTGTCTATATCAAACTCTAATCCTAGATGAAGGTCTGGTATACATGTTAATGAGATACCCCCACACAGAAAAAGGGCATGGGTTTACCCCTAAAATACATACCAGATTTTAATCCTTGATGACGTCCCCGGCTGCATGTTCAGGGAAAAAACAAGAAATAAAAATGTGAGGTCCTCCCAAAAAACCATACCAGATACTTTTCTGAGCATGCAGCTTGGCAAGCCAGGACAGTAGCAGAATGAACATGCACCCCCTGAACCATACCCACCTCCTGATCCATACCAGATCACATTCCCTCATGATGAGGAACAGGGATTTTTCCTCAACAACCCTAGCTCAGTGGTTGAAGGGGGGCCCCAGATACCACCCTCCCCCCATATGAATGAGTAAGGGATGCATAGTAGACCCACTTATTCACACAAAAAACAATGAAACAGTAAATGAACACTTACAAATCCTTTAAAAATAAATGAAAAAAGCCCCATGATGTGTATCCATCATTAATCACATCATGTAGCAATGCAGTTCCATGACTATTATGGAAAACACTGCCCTGTGCCAGCTAAAAACAAAAAACAAACTACACCAACCGATGAACACATACAATTGTGTTGCTGACATGACACAAATGGCAACTCCTGGGGCACTGCTGCTAAAAGTAAACAAAGTAGAGAAGGTTATATTTCTTGGGCAGTCAAGTTCATTAGAACATCAAATGGATTGTAGTTAGTCTGTCCCCATCCCTAATGATTGAATAATATATAGAAGCAACCCCCTAAGTGGGACTTTAAATGGGAGGGCCAACTCAACAAGAGAGGAGAAATAGGTATACCTAAAACATAATCAACATTTATTGATGCAATTAAAAAATAGTCATCATCAAAATTGTACAATAAATCAATCCACAATAGAATCAATACATATGATGGCAACAAAGCACAGAAGACAGTGTCCCCAATGGGGTCTGGAGACAACACAACGTGAAAACATAGAATGGATTAAAAGAAGACCACTGATCTGCCGCACTGGAGGGAGCAGACAGAGACCCAATGCGTTTCAATGTTAGCAAGTGGATATCTTCCTCAAGGGTATGTGGTCAGTCATTAAAAACAACAATATCATCCAAAACTTCAGGATACTGAGTATGTAGAATTGAAGTGGTGCAGAGACAATCTGCCTAAATAGGGTATATTCAGTGATCAAAATAGACAATATGATGCAAGACTGTATACCAAAGCAAACTATAGCCTTCAGAGTTTTGGAATGATGGAGCTAGACCCAGGGCTGCATCAGTGGGATGTATAGGAATGATAGTAGAGGATATTCTTAGGTAGAGGGATCAAACTGATATGCAAAATGTGAAGGAGCACAGGGCAATACTCTGTGGAGCAGGTAGGCAATAACCAAAATGTATCCAGGCAGGATAGCTGGAAGAGGGGGGCCACCCCAAAAGGGGCACAGCACCCAGGTGTCCAAAGCGGACCCACCCCAGAAGGGGGAAAATCAGGGAGGCAGAAACTCTCCAACAAAGTGCCCGTACAGATAGCCGTCCTTGGAGCCACCGATATGTATAGCCCTGGGTTCTACAATTTTACTAGGATGTCGGTGGCAACCTTTGATCAGTTGTTAGACCTTGTAAGAGGACGTTTGAGTCGGAGCCATACCAACATGAGACGAAGCATTAGTGAGGAAGAACGGCTGTTGTTGACTTTAAGGTAGGTTTCCCATATGTTGAACAGATGTTGAACCGATGCTCATGTGCATGTGTCATATATATATATATATATATATATATACTGTATATACAGAGAGATTTGTTTTTATATATAGTATATGGGCCCATTCACACCAACTTGTATGCCTTACCTTGTATGCTGCATCCCGTACCTGGTATATCTGGGCATGTCACAAGTACAAGGAGGACATTAGAAGGGCGTTGCTTACTTTTCCTGTCCCAATAAAGTACTGGTATGGTCATTGTAATTTTTCTTTATTAATAATTACTAATTATTAATAAAGTTTTTCTTTATTTATAATTTTTCACAATTTTGTATTCCAGATACCTTGCCTCTGGTGCCAGTTTCACCTCCCTTCATCAATTTTTAATGGGGATCTCAACTGTGAAAAAAACAAGTGTGCATGACACTTGTCTCGTCCTGTGGGAAGAACTGAAAAACACAGTAATGCCAGAACCAAGATCCAGTGTTTGGGAAGAAACAGCCAAAGAATTCTGGCAGAAAACTAATTTCCCAAATTGCATCGGTGCACTGGATGGTAAACATGTTCGTCTCATCAAGCCACCTAATTCTGGTTCCCTATTCTTCAATTACAAAAAATATTTTTCAATTGTTATGCTGGGACTCAGTGATGCCAATATGAAATTTATAGCAGTGGATGTTGGGGCCTATGGAAGTTCTGGAGACTCCAAAATATTTCGTAATTCAGAGATGGGTCGTCGTTTCTAAAATGGACAGTTTAATGTGCCACAATCAAGACCTCTACATGGTACTGATGGGCTGGATCTACCTTTTGAAGTTATAGGAGATGAGGCATTTGCTTTATCCACCTACCTCCTTTAGGCCCTACACTATGCATGGGCTCACTTTCAGGAAACGCATTTTTAATTATGGGCTGAGTAGAGCACGCTGAATGGTGGAGTGTGCTTTTGCAATTTGCACTGCAAAATGGCGGGTTTTATTAACATCAATGCACCTGGAAGTAGAGCATGCAGTCAATGTGGTTTTGGCGTGCTGTGTGCTACATAATTTTGTAAGGATAAAGGAGAAGTGATCCCAAATTAACCCAGAGCTCCGCTGATTGCCACTCGTCCCGGTAATCAAGCACTCCAAATCCGTGAACATTTTACTGACTACTTCCTTTCCAATGAGGGACAGGTTCCATTGCAAAATAATGTAATTTAATCATTTATGCGGTTGTCCTTGTTATAGCACAATTTTATGTTTATAAGAAATGTATACCAATTTGATGTCATAAAAAAAGTCTACACCATTTTCCAATTAAATTGGATTTATTTTTAGGTTTGCTTTATGTATAAACTTTACAAATTAACCCAGTTAACCCCAGTGATCCCAAATTAACCCAGAGCTCCGCTGATTGCCACTCGTCCCGGTAATCAAGCACTCCAAATCCGTGAACATTTTACTGACTACTTCCTTTCCAATGAGGGACAGGTTCCATTGCAAAATAATGTAATTTAATCATTTATGCGGTTGTCCTTGTTATAGCACAATTTTATGTTTATAAGAAATGTATACCAATTTGATGTCATAAAAAAAGTCTACACCATTTTCCAATTAAATTGGATTTATTTTTAGGTTTGCTTTATGTATAAACTTTACAAATATCATAAAAAATATTTTTTCCCTTTGGAATGTTTACAAGTATTCATTTTCACGTATACAACACTGTTTGACTTGGTATTGCAGCTGTGATAACATGAGGCACAAAAATGCCTTGCAAAACACATTTTCATGAATTCCTCTGTCATGTGATGTAACCAAAACTGTTTTTATTAATGAGCACTATGGGGTTGATTTACTAAAGGGAAAAGGACTGTGCACTTTGCAAAATGCAGTTACACTCTGCAAGAGCATTTGCTTCAGAGCTTAGTATATGAACATAAGCTGTTTGCCTTTAGTAAATCCACCCCTATGAGTGCAATAAAAAGTACTGAAGACAGTAATAAGAGGATGGTACATATTGGGCTTACAGTGTACAGATGTATTGCTAGAAAATACACAACTTAGGTGCTGAAATGCACAAACTTCAAAGTATGTCCAACATCCTGCTGTGAATAAGGAAAATTGTTGCCATACTTACCGTAATTTTCCTTTCCTGGATCCTCCCCATGTCAGCCTACTACAGGGTCAGCTCCGCCCCCTCTGACCCCTCCAGGACCACCTCTTTCCTAGCCCATAAAGGGCGGCTGTCTGCCCCATAACACTGTTCAACTGTACCCGCCTCGCGACGGATAATTGGGTGGGGATCCACGGCTGACATGGGGAGGATCCAGGAAAGGAAAATTATGGTAAGTATGGCAACAATTTTCCTTATTCCTGGACCTCCCCATGTCAGCCTACTACGGGATGTACCAAGCTACCTCATCCCAAGGGAGGGCCCTCAAAAGAGATAAATAACCAACACCACAGCCTGCGAATATGCTGCTTCAATAATTTTAATGGGCGACAGCCGCCGAAATAATTTTATAACCCAGCGCCTCCTCGGCCGGGAAGGCCACGTTTAGCCTGTAATGTTTAATGAGCGTGTTCGGCGTACTCCAGCTTGCCGCTCTGCAGACTGCTTCCGCCGAGACCTTGGCATATGCTGCCCACGAGGCTGCCATACCCCTCGTAGAGTGCGCCGTAATCTCCGATGGAGGAGAGAGGCCCAAAGACTTGTATGCGAACTGTATAGTACGCACTATCCAAGACGAAACCACTCTCGGAGATGCGGCCATTCCCTTCTTGGGCCCCGCTGGGAACACCAGCAACTGATCCTGCCGCCGGAATTCCTTTGTGCGTTTCAGGTAATTCGAGATGACTGAGACTAAGTCCAACGAATTCCACTCGTCCTCCCCTGACTCTATCGGGAAGGCTGGAAGAATTGTCTCCCAGTTTAAGTGAAACGAAGTGTTGACCTTAGGGTTTCCTTAAGGCCGCCGTCCTAGTCAACGACCACAAGGGTCGCCCCGGGTTCTTCCCTTACCGGCGTAGAGGCTCTCACCAAAGCAGAACCTATCACGCATGATATGTCAAGCGTATGTTCAGAAACCCGGAGAGAGGAGGTAGCCTCTAATGCCGCGTGAGATGCTCCCCATACCGTCGGAGCACCCGTCGTATACGGTTCCAGAGCCGCCTTCGTCAGACGTCTCGCCGTTCGACCTCATGCGGCTTGTGCGAGTAATTTGTAATGTCCGATT
>BLSH010198564.1:518980-529314 GCA_018402905.1 Glandirana rugosa
GGGGACGCTCCTACAGGGGTTCAGAGGTCAGTTCTTGTCACCTAATGCTCCTTTGTGGGTCAATGGCAATTTGGCTAAACTTACTCATCTGCCTGATGTGCACAGTCAGTGTAGGACTATGCATACTTTAGTCCTACACTGGCCCAGCTGTGCACATCAGGCAGATGAGTAAGTTTAGCCAAATTGCCATTGACCCACAAAGGAGCATTAGGTGATGAGAACTGACCTCTGGACCCCTGTTGGAGCATCCCCTGCCCCCCCCATCCCTCTCTGGATAGTTGGGCTTTGGTCTCCAAGATTCTGATGGTGGACGTAGTTTATCCGGAACGTGTAACCTTGACGGATCACGGAGTGTGTGACGCGATACGATAGGAGCTGGATATTGGGAATACTACAATTGGTCCATATAGAGGCGAATTTACACCTTCTTTCTGGTAAGCCTCCACTCTGGAAGGGGTTGGAGTTTCGTACAAGCCGTTGTTTGCTGCTTCCACCCTGACTGAACTGTTTTCTATATACGGACTTTATTTGGGCCACCTTACCTTCACGGGCACATTTTGATTTATTCCTTGATTCATCTCCAAGAAGAACTAGTTTGAACACTACCAGTCCAGTTTTCTCTACATTAATGGACTCTCTTTAGTTGTATTTATTATTCAATATTCACTATACTGTTACCTTTGGTGATTATACACTGATTGTATACACATAACTTATCTGTTTATCATAAGTTGCTTTATATCACATTTTGAATCAATTTTGTTTGAGTTTAGTGCCACCCTTCACATATATTTTCCCAGAATTTATGATTTCTTGGCCATTTTTCAGAGACTATGAATGATAACTCAAAAATATTTCTTTCACTCATGGTTAGTGTTTGGCTGAAGCCATTTATTATCAATCAACTGTGTTTACTCTTTTTAAATCAGAATGGCAACAGAAACTACCCAAATAACCCTGATCAAAAGTTTACATACCCTGGTGATTTTGGCCTAATAACATGCACACAATTTGACACAAAGAGGTTTGAATGGCTATTAAAGGTAGCCACCCTCACTTGTGATCTGTTTGCTTGTAATTCATGTGTGTATATATAAAAGATCAATGAGTTTCTGCACTCCTGACAGTCCCTTGTGTTAGAGAAATAGCCGTTTCCTGGGCTGTGCATGTTGGCGCGCTCCCATGCGTGCTCCTGTGCGTGTGTGCACACGCCTGTACACGCCAATGGCGCCAAAACACTCTATTTAACCAGACAGCACCCTGCAGCAGATGCTGTCCATTCTACAGTGTTCCTGTGACCTGTGATCCCCCCAGTGTTTGTTCTGAGAAGACTTCCTCTTCCTGTGACCCCGGCTTCCCTTTTGGACTTTGCTACTATCTGCCTGCCTTGACCTCGGACTGTTTATAACCACTCTTCTGCCTGTGCCCCTTTGTACTTCAGCTGCCTGCACCTTACCGACCCAGCCTGTAACCAACTACCTGTTTGCCTGATCCCTTTGTACTTCGCTGTCAGCCAATTGCCAACCCAGACCGCACCACTATCCTTCAGCCTGCAAGAGCTTCACTGGACTCATACCCACCAACAGAGACTTGTCCAGCCCTCGTGCCCCCCTGCACTCCTGAGCTCCCTGTCTGCACTCGCAAACCAGGGCCGCAAGAGAGGTTGCCCCGCATAAGCCAGACTCAACCACCAGGTACGTGACACCTTGCATCTTACATCCAGTGCTCCACTAACATTTCTGGATTCTGTGTCATGGGGAAAGCAAAAGAATCATCAAAGGATCTGTGGGAAAAGGTAGTTGAACTGTATACAATAGGAAAGGGATATAGAAAGATATCCAAGGAATTCAGAATGCCAATCATCATTGTTCAAACTCTAATCAAGAAGTGGAAAATGAGGGGTTCTGTTGAAACCAAACCACAGCCAGGTAGACCAACTAAAATTTCAGCCACAACTGCGAGGAAAATAGTTTGGGATGCAAAGAGAAACGCACAAATAACTTCAGGTGAAATACAGGACTCTCTGAAAACATGTGTGGCTGTTTCAAGATGCACAATAAGGAGGCACTTGAAAAACGATGGGCTGCATGGTCGAGTCACCAGAAGAAAGCCATTACTACGCAAATGCCACAAAGTATCCCGCTTATAATACACCAAACCGCACAGAGACAAGCCTCAAACCTTCTGGCACAAAGTCATTTGGGAGTGATGAGACCAAATTTTAACTTAACCTTGTTTTGCCCCTTTTAACATCAATAACAGCTTGAAGTATTTTGTGGTATTTGTGGATAAGGCTCTTTATCTTCTCAGATGGTAAAGCTGCCCATTCCTTTTGACAAAAAGAAACAAACAAGGAGAGGCGCCTCTAAGTGCAATCATTAAAAACACATTTATTCGCTCACAGGCTAATAAGAGGTTTCCTTCTAACGAGGTCCACCCCCTCACCTTCCTGCCTAGATAAAACATGTAGAGTCCTCCCATTGGTATCCAAGCCTGAAGAAGGGGCGCAGCCACCATGTTATCGTAGCTGCCACGCCCAGGAAACGCGTCGCAAGTCTATGACGTCATCTGCCTGGGACAAGATCAGTGCTGTACACCAAGCCTCGTTCTGAGACACCGGCCGGCATATCGTTTCTCAGCTCAGCTTGTTTACATCTGACATCGGCCTGACGGCCCCACTGCATGGACGTCCTACTCTCCTTTGGATACCATACATCCCTGTGCCTGTATTCATCTACTCTTGTGAGTGTTTTTAGCCTGTGAGCGAATAAATGTGTTTTTAATGATTGCACTTAGAGGCGCCTCTCCTTGTTTGTTTTTCCACAGTTCTCTGGAGCTTGGTTCGGCTCCCTCTGGTGGCTGCCTGGAGTGTTCTCGTGGACTTTTATTGCATTTGTTTTATTTCCCATATTGTTTTATGATGTATTTTTAGTGCCTTTGTATATCATTTTTCAGTTTATTCGATGTCCTTTTTTGATACTTCTACACATAGCACAAATACCATTCTTTAATTTCCCCTTCCCTCTGTTTTTTGCATATAGACTCTGACATGGTATTGGGTAGCGCACATCCACTTGTTGTTTTCTCTTGACAAAAAGCCCAGTTGTGGCTACAATTTTTAGTTGGTCTACCTGACTGTGGTTTGGTTTCAACAGAACCCCTCATTTTCCACTTCTTGATTAGAGTTTGAACACTGCTGGTTGGCATTCTCAATTCCTTGGATATCTTTTTATATCCCTTTCCTGTTTTATACAGTTTAAATACATTTTCCCACAGATCCTTTGACAATTCTTTTGCTTTCCCAATGACTCAGAATCCAGAAACCTCAGTGAAGCACAGGATGAAAGATACAAGGGTCTGTCAGGAGTCCAGAAACTCATTGACCTTTTATACACACAAACTAATTACATGCAAACAGATCACAGGTGAGGATGGTTACATTTAATAGCCATTCAAACCTATTTGTGTCAACTTGTGTGCATGTCATTAGGCCAAAACCACCAGGGCATATAAATATTTGATCAGTGTCATTTGGGTAGTTTCTGTTGTCATTATGATTTAAAATTAGTAAACACAGTTGATTGATAATAAATGGCTTCAGCCAAACACTAACCATGAGTGAAAGAAATATTTTTGAGTTATCATTCATATTCTCTGAAAAATGGCCAAGAAATCATAAATTCTGCCAGGGTATGTAAACGTATGAGCACAACTGTATATGCAGCACTGATGGCTGATAGGCCACTGATAAGCAGCACTGACAGGCACTGATATGCAGCACCGATGGGCACTGATAAGCGGCACTGATGGGCACTCATAGGCGGAACTGATGGGCACTGAAAGGTGGCACTGATGGGTGCTGATAGGTGGCACTGGTAGGTGGCACTGGTGGGCAGAAGATGAGAATTGCTCTTATAGGGCCCATTCCCTGGTGGTCTAGGTTGACATCTGAAGGTGGCACTGAGTGCCATCCATGTTGGTACTGTACCCCTTACCTGGTGGTCTAGGGTGGGCTCCCTGGTGGTCCCTGGTTAGCTCCCTGGTTGTCCTGGGTGGGCACATCCCTGGTGGTCCCTGGGCAGGCTCCCTGGTGGTCTAGGGTGGAGATCCTAGGGGGGTTGCACTGATAAGCAATTAGCACAGACTCCCCTGTCAGGAGGGCAGCCGATCGGCTCTCCACTACACGGGTCTGCAGACCAGAGTGAAGGAAAAGACAATAAACGTCTTTTCCTGTTTACACTGTGACCAGCCGTGATTGGTCACAGCTGATCACATGGTAAAGGGCTTCCGATGGAAGCTTTTTACTGAGATCGACAATGCAGTGGGTCAGACTGACACACAGCACCCCCCCTTCGGGCATGGGCCGGCATGTTATCCTATTGGGTGTCATATGTTGCCCAGTCAGGATAACTGAACCACTTCCCGGCCGTCATTCTGCATACAGCGATAGGAAAGTGGTTAAGGAACATTTTGGGGGCCTGAAGGAGGAAGTTGGGCTGACCCGCCATGATGTACAAAAAATAAGAGCGTGCACTACGGCAGTGGAAGGCCGCATAAGCGACCTAGAGGATAAGTTATCACCATTGATGCGGGATGTACAATTCACTGTATGCCTAGCTAAAGCCACCGAACTTAAAACTGATGACATTAAAAACAGCCTGCGGCGGAATAATATCTGGATTATGGGGCTCCCGGAGAAGGCGGAGGGAAGGGACCCCATGGAATTTTTTGAACAATGGCTGCTGGATACATTTGGGAAAGAGGCGTTCACTTCACTCTATTCTGTAGAGCAGGCCCATAGGGTTCCACCTAGGCCTCTCCCGCCAGGTCATCAACCCTGCACTCTCCTGGCCAGGCTTCTCAACTTCAAAGATAAAGAGATTGTACTCCACATGGCCAGGGAATGCCGCAAAATCCAGTTTAATGGCTCCCGGATCTCCTTCTATGCTGATTTTTCAGCGGAAGTGTAGCACCGCAAGGCTAAATTTGCAGAGGTCAAGAAAAGGCTCCAGCGACTTCAAGCTACTTATGCCATTCTGTTTCCTGCCAGGCTCTGAATTAATGCCAGGGGCCAATCACATTTTTTCACTCACCCATGGAGGCCTCCAACTGGCTGGATGCCAATGAGTAAATGCTCCTCCAAGCTAGAAGGGATGAGGCGATGGAGGACTGACCCACACCCTGATGTTATGTTACCTACTTATGGATGTCAATGAGACAAGAGCCTGTCCTGCTATATGACCATCTGGAATTCTGAGGATCCAGCTGGGAGACTTTGTTATACTGTGAGCAAGAACTCTCTACGCGATTGGATTATATTTGGATTACAAATTAAGAGTAAGGTTGACAGGTTTAGGTCTCCTTCTCTTATGACTGGTTAGATGGGATATTCTGCCTAATGACCAAATGTTGTTTCAAGTGAAGCCGGTTGCTTCCAGAATGGTGCACCACTTATCTGCATCCCCCTGGTGGAGAATATCCGAACCATTGGGGTACTTATACTTCACTAAATGATATGTTGCTTGAACATGCCATGGGTATATGTGAAATTACACCCCAAAATACATTCTGTTGCTTCTTCTGAATACGGGGATACCACATATGTGAGACTTTTTGGCAGTCTAGCCGCGTACGGGACAAAAACCAATCACTGCCTTCAGGCTTTCTAAGTGCGTAAAAAGATGTTTTTACTCCTCACTCCGTATCACAGTTTCGGAGGCCATGGAATACCCAGATAGCACAACCCCCCCCCCCCCAAATGACCCCATTTTCCCAATTTGTAAAGTAGGCACTCCAAGCTATTGGCTGAGAGGCACGTTGAGTATTTTGTAGATCTCACTTTTTGCCAAAAAGTTTTGAAATTTGAAAAAAGTAAAAAAAAAAAAAATTCAGTTTATTTCTTCATTTTCCAAAACAAATGAGAGCTGTAAAATACTCACCATGCCTTTTAGCAAATGCCATGGGGTGTCTACTTTCCAAAATGGGGTAATTCGGGGGGATTTCTGCTACCTTGACACTTCAGGGCCTCCAAAACCGTGATAAGTAATATCACCATTTTATGCCCTTAGAAAGCCTGAAGGCGGTGATTGGTTTTTGGAGTTCTGTATGTGACTAGGCTCCCAAAAGTCTCACATATGTGGTATCCCCATACTCAAGAGAAGCAGCAAAATGTATTTTGGGGTGTAATTTCACATATACCCATGGCATGTGTGAGCAATATATCATTTAGTGACAACTTTATTTAAAAAATAAATAAATAAAAATTGTCATTTCCCCCAAAACTTGTGGCAAAATATAAAATATTCCATGGACTCAACATACTCAGCAGATAGATTGGGGTGTCTACTTTCCAAAATGGGGTAATTTGTTTTTTTTTTTTGCTATCTGGACATTTCATGGCCTCCGAAACCTGGATAGGTAGTGAGGAGTGAAGGCATACATTTTCGCAGTTAGAAATCATGAAGGTGGTGATTGGCTTTCGGGGTCCTGTACGCAGATAGGCTCTCCAAAAGTCTCCCACATGAGGTATCCCCATACTTGTGAGAAGCAGCAGAATGTATTTTGGGGTGTAATTCCACATATACCCATGGCATGTGTGAGCAATATATCATTTCAGTGACAACTTTGTGTCATTTTTTTTTGTCATTTTTCGTTTCAAGAATTTTATTAGATTTTAGCAAGAAAAAATAAAGGAACACATATACAAAAAGGGAATAATGCCAAAGCATCCAAAGAATAATATACAATAAACGAACATGAGCAGTATAAAGTAACGTTAAGAGAAAAGGCAGTACCTCTATCAACCCCAACCGAGCATGCCGTCACTAATATCAAGTTGATGTAGGGGATAAAAAATGAGAACTCTAGCTTTATCATCTATGGACAATGAGAACCCCCCCAGTCCACCCCTGATGGGATCACACTGTGGACTGAAATGTTAACACCGTCTCCAGCAATCTGGTAAGGGAACCCCTTTGTAGAGGAGAGCTCAAACAAATTAAAAGCCCAATCGAGTCTCATTGGGGGCCTGGCACATTCAGAGCCAAAGCTGCGTACATTTCTAACAGCTGGAAAGATAAGTCTAAAGATATGTACAAAAGTGTTAGGGTAACCTTGTTGAATCCCGAACCCAGCAATAAGGTAAAGAAATGTACATTAGTCAATGTCGACCAATATCATTATAACTAAATTGGGGGGAAGAGGTACAGAATAGCAGAGGAGACAGAGAACAAAGTAGAAAGCGAGGAAAAAGAAGAGAGAGGAAAGACGGCTACAGGTGGTTTGGTATATTTAAGAGATACTCAGGAGTCAGGAAGGGAGGTTTAAGTATTTCCTCCAAGGTTCCCAGACTAGGTAAAATTTCGCAGTCGAGTCAAGAATGATGCTTGCGAGTTTTTCTTGAGTCATAATCCAGGAAATCTTAGCTGCCTTAGCTAAATTAGTTTAGCTGCCATAAAGGACACTGAGGGACGTTTCCAAGCTCTAGCAATGGTTATTTTGGCTCCAAGAAAGATGAAGTAAGTTTAAATAAGTATTTGGACAAGCCTTCTGGTCTGAAATTGAGAAGTGCTATTTCTGGTTGCTGAGGGAGCGGATGACCCGTGAGTTTTCGAAGCAGGTGAAATACTCTGTTCCAATACCCCCTTATTCGTGGGCAGGACCACCAAGTGTGAAGATAAGACCCCCTGTTACCGCACCCTCTGAAACATGTGTCTGTTCGAGCTTGGAAACATAGCAGCTAACCTAGAAGAAACCAGGTACCAACGGGTGATTACCTTTAAATTGGCTTCCCTTAAAGAGATATTGGATATCCCCTTGTAAGATCTCTGAATCAGGGAATTCCACTCGTCTGCATCCCAGTCTACAGCCAAGTCCCTTTCCCAGTTCTCTGCAAAAGGAGGTTTATGTGGGCTCTCCACCAGTGATGCATAAATCAGGGATATACCTCCCCTCTGGGTTTCTAATTCAGCGCACCATTTTTCAAAGGGGGTAATGTTTGAGAGAGTGTTCCTGAGTTTCCACCAAGAGGATAAGAAATGATGTATTTGTTGGAACCGGAATGCTTCTGTAGGGGGCATTTCTAACTTATTAATGCAATGCGCCAGCGTGAGAGGGCCAGAGGGGCTCAGAAAATGACCTATTCGAAAAAGACCCTTGTTTGTCCACCACTGGAACGCCCGAATTTCTAGGCCTGGTGGAAAGTGAGGATTGTCAAAAAGGTGGTTGAGAGGACGGAGACTTGATATTAAGTTAGGGGACTTGAGGGCAGAGTCGCATAGGGCAATCGAGTGGGATAAGGTAGGGGCAAGGATTGGGGGTCTAAGTTTAAGGGGAACCCCCACTAAGTAATCAATGGTGTTCAACGGAACCGCCTGCCTCTCCATTGATATCCAATCAGGTTTGTCATCTCTGGCATATATGGTTGAGAATTGGGTTAATTGGGCTGCTTGATAGTATTTGAATAAGTGAGGGAGACCGAGACCACCCTGTTTACGACTCCTGTATAAAACACTAGCGGAGCATCTATAACACTTACTGCCCCATATGAATTTCAGGATTTGTGATTGTAATTTAAGTAAGTGAGGTTTCCTAATAGGTATAGGGAGTGCTCTAAAAAAATAAAGTATCCTAGGGAGCAGTGTCATCTTAACTGAGTTTATCCTCCCTAGCCAGGAGAGGCCCTCCTGATCCCATCTGATAAGGTCCTCTGAAAGTTTTTTTATAAAGCGGAGGATAGTTAGCCTCATAAAAAAGGTTGATGCTGGCTGCCAGGTTGACCCCCAGGTAAGGTAGTTTGTTGGGGTTCCAGGTGAACTTATAAAGCTCTTTAAGACGTAGGATTGTTGTCTCCGGAGTAGAGATATTTAGAGCCGCTGATTTAGACCAATTTATATGTAACCCTGAGATCTCCCCAAATTCTTGTAGGAGGTGAATCAGTCGAGGGGTAGAGGAAAGAGGGGACGATATAAATAAAAGAAGGTCCTCAGAAAATAATGCACATTTGTGCGTGCGTGGACCGCACTTCACCCCCTTGATGTCAGGGTCATCTCTAATAGCGATTGCGAGGGATTCCATTGCAAATGCGAACACAAGGGGTGAAAGAGGGCATCCCTGCCTGGTTCCTCTGGAAATATTGAAGGGGTCTGAAAAATAATTTTGAAGTTTGATCTGGGCAGTAAGACCAGTCTACCGAGTCAAATGCTTTTTGCAGGTCCATCGATAAGAGATACCCTTCCTGGCATGGGCCCCCATCCCATCCCGAATTGAGAAAAGATATGATGTCCACCGCTCTACGGATCTGATCCGGGGCCCTGTCTACCCGGTATAAAGCCCACCTGGTCCTTATGAACATAATTCCCTATGAACTTCGACAGTTTGTTAGCCAAAATTTTAGTTAAAATTTTAAGGTCATTATTGATCAAAGATATGGGCCTATAGTTGCTGACGTCTGAGTGGTCTTTACCGGGTTTTGGGTATAAAGGCCCTATTGGCCTTGTTAGCTAAAGTGGAACCTGCTTGTATGGAATTGAAGAATTAGGGGGCTAAGATGGGGGCGAAAGCCTTGTAGTAACCTGAGGAAAAACCATCCGGGCCAGGAGCGGAGCCCCTCCTGAGTTTTTTAATCACTTCCAGAACCTCCTCTACCGAGATGGGTCGTTCTAAAGTATCAGAGTGTTCCTTTGAAAGACTGGTCAGAGTAATATTGTTTAAAAAGGAATTGGGGGCATGGGATTTAGCCATTATCCCCGAATTGTAGAGATTAGCATAAAAGTCTTGAAAAAGAGCCATGATTCGTTGAGGGTTTTGAGTCATTTCCCCAGAAGAGTCCCTTACCCTAGGAAAAGAGAACGTCTTACATTTTGGCGACAGTCTGGCAGCCAGCCTTGGGCCTATGTGGTCTCTTTGAAGGTAGAAGTTAGCTTTGGACCATTCATTTTGTTTCTCAGCACTAGTAGTCAAGGCTAGATTTAACGCTACTCTTCCTGCTTCCAGTTCAGCTTTGGATTGAGGGGTTGGATGCCTCTTGTGGGATTTGGAGAGATTGTAAAAAGCCAGCTCAAGCTTCTCAATGACTACCTTCTTTTCTTTCCTGAGCCTGTTCCCTAGTTGGATAATTTCCCCCCTCAAGACCCCCTTATGAGCAGCCCATACTGTAGTTTGAGTGACTTCCCCATTGTCATTCAGTGAGAAATATTCTTTAAGTTCTTTTTCCAGTAGAGTGTAGTGAACTGGGTTGTTCAGAAGAGTCTCGTTAAGACGCCAAAAAGGATTTCTCCTATTGTTTAGGTCCGCTTTCATAAGTATTACTACAGATGAATGATCTGATAAGGGGG
>BLSH010198564.1:566851-583768 GCA_018402905.1 Glandirana rugosa
GGAAGGCGGCGAGAAGAGGACTGTGGGGAGAGCAGAATAACGACGTTACGGCTAGTGGTCTCATAAATAGTTATGGTCACTTTTACCAAGGGGAACCCAGAGACAATACCATAAAACGTATCACAACTCTAAAAGGGTTAGTGTCGGATAGAGTTGTGATACGTTTTGTGGTCTTGTCTCTGGGTTCCCCTTGGTAAAAGTAACCATAACTATTTATGAGCCCACTAACCGCACCGTCGTTATACTGCTCTCCCCACAGGGCGGAACTCTGGGTCACCTAAATATCTTGGTTCTGGATATCAGGATTCCCGGAGTTATATCTTACCCTGTATTTACGGAAGTAGTTATTACGGACTCATTATAGTTAAAAATCCACACAAAATAGATCAAATAAAAAGGTACAGAAAAAACCCCATAACAGAGACCCAAGGGGAACCATTTTCACTGGTATTGATAAATACTCTGGTGATCGGCATTGCAGCAATAAGACGAGAGGGGTGTCAGGAGAAGAGCGGCGGAAGGCAGTGGGAGAGGGGAATGTACCCTCCCGCCGCCTGGGATAAAGACCGAGCGGCTCCCGAGCCGGATCGGTCACTATCCCTGGATAGCTGACCGTCCGCTCTAAAAAACAATACCGGGATATAGCCTGCATCTGCAGGCTATGTCCCGGTACAGCCGCTCAAAACCAGCCGCCGCCTATTTACAGCGCTGGAGCTGAACCGGTTAATTTACTTCACTATGCAAGCCTCCTTGCTTCTTTGCATGAGCTGAGTGGACCTCTTACTGCAGAGTAGCTGAACACCTACTTACCCACAAGCGCTTTTGATCTCTGTGATGGGGATCTACTGGTGGAGGATTGCACCGTCACTCGATTTCACCTGAGACCTGGATATTGGAGTTCTGGGAATCCATTGGGGATTGCGAAGTCATCCAAAATTCTTTTGCATTTTTCTTGCATTTTTTTTGCATTTTTTTGTATTTTTTTGCATTTTTTATTTTTTGAATTTTTATGCATTTTTGAACTATTTGATATTCACATTTGTTCAAGGGATTTACCTTGCCAATTTGCACACAGGACTTGAATCACAGTTTGTTTATTTTGCATATTCGTATTATCTGATATTGATCGAAAGTTTGCCAATTTGCACACTGAACTAGAATCACATTTGTTTTTCCTGTCATTCTGACCCCTAGGGGCCAGTGTTATTGATGCACCTTATTAGTATATAAGCACATAACCACTTATATTGATCTAAGTATTGATTAATCTTCAAGTGGCATGCACCTTATAAATATAAAAACACATAAGCACTTATATTAATTTAAGTATTTATTAATCTTCATGCACTTTCAAGTGGTATGCAATTTTATTGCTATGCAAAGTGTTGTTTCAATACTTTAGTGGTTAGGGTAATGAGCTTGGTTTATTTTATACATTATTAACAGTTTGTTTGGGCATCGCCCATTTACACCAGCAGCTCTATTGTGTTACGTTTTTGCGCTGGCTTAGGGAATTAATCCCTTTTATATTCAACATATACTATAGACAATGTGTACAGACAGATGTTTTACTACAAGAAATAAGAGACCTCAGTTGATATAGTAACTTAAAAGTGTCCAGCAGCAATACAAACTTAATGAGCAAGACTAGGCCCACATTTTCTAGACACAAAGAGCACATTGTGATGATCTCACGTGCAGAACATACAAAATGCCACCATTTTGTCACAAGTATGCCATAATAGTTATAACTTAGGAAACCTCTCACTCCTCATCCCCCTTCCAAACAACTTAGGAATGCCAGGTCCTCGTAACAGGCTCCAAAAGTCTGGGGGATGTTTGGGCAAGCCTAATCATAAACCAATAAATCAGATCCATTAAGAGACAGCACAGGATGTCTCAGATAAGGGAGAGAACCATAAACCCCCTCCCTTAGGCAGCTGTGACATTCCAGAGACCTCAGCCATCTCAAAAGGTAAAAAATATACCCACATTTCATAACTCCAGATAGGAACGTGACATATTAATAAAAAGTGCATATCTGTATGCTGGAAGGCATACTGACTAAAACAAATTCAATCTTCAAGGAATTCAATTATAAGAGGACCCTCTTCTCAGGGTCACAGAAAGCGACAAGCCTGTCATGTTTAGGCTTATTTTAATGCACTGTGCCTGCTGAATGTGAATTCCTTAATGTGGGGTTTGGATGATATTCCCATCCTGAGATATAGTTTTTATACTGCAAATTGCATATTAGGGAGGATTGTTACTGCACGGTCCGCCCTGGACAGCCCATGGGCCCTCCTTACCCATGTGAGTGGTCAGGGGCATGCAGCCCCACTTGTTTACACCCAGAGAAAAAGGGAATGCAAAGTACAGTTCTCAGTTCTCACTTTACCATCAAAGAACGAGCATCCAAAAACCCATAGACTCATCATCAAATCTCTGATTGATCACGACATTTAAATGCAAGTAACTTTTCCCCTTCAATTCTGCCTTATCTCTTTGCTGCTGTATAGTATGTCTCTAACTGTTTTGTGACACCATTTTTTCTGTAAATATTTTACTGCAACAAACTTCACCGTTCATTATTAAACCTTATTCTGAAAAGTGTTAATCTTGTCCCTAAAGCTCTTAATGCAAGCTATAGCAAATCTGTTCCTTTGGAGAGTGCTACTGTTTAGGATAACTCATCTGAATATTCCTGTCTGTGGTGACAGTGTGTGTTACAGGTGGTTATTCTAAAATCATAATTGGTATGGCTAATTGCTGGAGACCTAACAATCCAGATCAAAGGTTAGTGGTGACACTGAAAGGGTTAATTGCTTGAATTAGACTTGTAACAATCGCTCTCAGGCGGCTGGCACTTAGACGGTGGTCCCGCAAGCTGGGAAATCTTTGTGCTAAAAGCCACTTAGTTACAAGCCGTTTCTCTTAAATAAATACAAAACATCCCCTTAATATGTCTGGCATCATCTTTGATATGTCCTCTCTCCTCACCTAGAACAATGTACAAATGACACATGATCACGTCTATTCCTACCAAAATGATTAAAAGATGACATCCTTAAGTTGTATGCATAGCTCTGTCCTATTATCATCAATGTATCATTATTATTCATTTTTGTTGTTTTTTTCTTATGTACATTTTGGTTTGTCTTTATTTTGATCAGATATGGGTAGGTGCAGTCTGCCCTTTGATGGATATATTAGGAATGGCTGCTCAATGGTGCTTTCCAGAGCTTTTATAGCTTAGTTTGTTGTATGCTTTGCTGCTCTAGGCCACTAGATGGTGCCATTGGGTTCTCTTCTCTTATCCCAATTGGCCCCTTGCCATGGATTCCCAACGGTGTGCCAGGGAGTGGTATCCACTCCATATTACAACCCAAGGTGGTGGAGTTGAACTGGTGGAGGTAGGGCCTTACTGGGATGTATAGAGGAGGGTTTTGTTATATTAGCCCGGCTGCCGCATGTGTTGTACACATCTGGCTGGCCATGGTGAACACGTGTGAGATACATAGGCGACATCTTGTTCGCCGGCCTATTCTAGCGCATGTGTGATGATGCTTGCTGCGGGGCACAGACTGATGACATCATGGGTCAGCGCCTAAGACGTGTCTGCGGCGCTGACGTGACTTTTTTTGGCACCAAGGGCTGGCATTTAAAGGCACATTGGCAACAGTGTTACTGGGGTGGCGGTTCCCATGTTTACCTGCATCCTGTTGGTAGGTGAGAAAGTGTTTGGTTGGTGGGGAAGTTGCTCCTGCTAAATTGGTGATTGCTATGTTTATTCTTTCTGTAGGTTGCCAGTAGATATGGACCATTTATGAGGGCAGGCTATTCCCTGACTCTTTGGCGATTCATGTGTTAAGAGACAAAAGGTTACTAGTAAGGGTGTCTATTAATTATGTTTGTTTTAACCTTTTTCCTTCTTTTTGGTCTAATTCTGTTGAGACTGATCTACATATGGTTATTAATCAGCATATATAGTACCTATTGTTGAGGATTAGAGTTGAGCGAACCCGGACTGTAAAGTTTGGGTCCGTACTGAACTTTAGGGTGTCCGGGACCCGGACCCGGACTTTTCAAAAAAAGTCCGGGTTCGGGTCCGGGGTTCTGGTAATTTTAATGAAAATTCTTAAAAATGCTGTAAAAAAGCCCAGGAAGGTCCTAGAGGTCTGCAAAAGGAAGGAAAATGGGGGTAAGGGTGGGAAATAACAGATGTGTGAAGAACATGTTCTGTTTGCAGAACAGATGTGCAGTTATTCACGGTTTAATTTAAAGTGACACACAGACTTAAAATAAGTTTGCAGAACAGATGTGCAGTTATTCACGGTTTAATTTAAAGTGACACACAGACTTAAAATAAGTTGGCAGAACAGATGTGCAGTTATTCACAGTTTCATTTAAAGTGACACACAGACTTAAAATAAGTTTGCAGAACAGATGTGCAGTTATTCACGGTTTCATTTAAAGTGACACACAGACTTAAAATAAGTTTGCAGAACAGATGTGCACTTATTCCCGGTTTCATTTAAAGTGACACACACATTTTGCAGAACAGTGATATGGGTTCTCCCGGCTTATTTATACTTTTTTGACACAGTTTGAAGATGATTTTAGAACAGTTCTATGGCCTCTACCGTTAATTAATACTTTTCAGACCCATTTTGAAGATGACCTCCATTTTTGCATTTTTTATGTTTTTATTTTTTTAAAAATATTTAAAGTTATTTCCCTGTCCCCATTTCTTTGTAGGTCACTTGTCCCACCCTTACCCCCATTTCCTTCCTTTTGCAGACCTCTAGGACCTTCCAGGACTATTTTACAGCCTTTTTTGTGCCTAAAAGTCTGTGTCCCCATTGATTTCAATGGGGTTCGGGGTCCGGGACAAAGTTCGGGTTCTGTCCGGACCCGAACCTGGACTTTGTCCCGAAGTTCGGCCGAACCAGCAGAACCCAGACTTCTAGAAGTTCGCTCATCTCTATTGCTGATACCATATTGAAAGTGATGGGTATGCTGCTCCTATAGTGGTATCAGTTTGGGTCCTTTTTTCCCCCTTATAGGTCAACTTATATGGCTTCCTAGTTGTTATCAGCCCTGAACTGCATTTATGGTTTTTCCCAGCATTCTCAGAATGTTAACACCCTGTCTCTAACCATGTGGTTTGATGGTTTTTGCATTTGGATGATTATAAGTAAGTTTCTTTACACATTTCAGTGTTCTGACTCTTATATTAAATGCTACCACTTGCATTGGTTTAGTACTACCTATATTGTATCTTAATTTTCAATCATACAGCAAAGTATCATTTTGGTATTTCTGGGATATACTATAAAGTGGCTAGGCAGTTTGGCATATTTACCTTGCATGGTCTAGGAGACCGCCGTTGTTTGCAGTCTTTTCTTTTTTTTTTAAGGCCATGTGAGTATACCAACACCTATGATTTATGAATTACTGTATGTAAAGATTTGGTATGTCATGGTTGATATACTGTCCCTGTATAGCCAGGTTGCTCTTCTATGAAGCATATGAAGGGTTATATGAATATAATAAATCCTGTGCGAGGACTTTAAATAAATAAATAAATAAATAAAAGACTGCAGCCTTCCGTTATCTTCCTACTGGAGGAAGCAGTAATCAAATGTAATAATAGGAGTGGCGCTGTCTTTAAACCAACAAAGTATACGTGTTAAATATAAATATAAATACTATGTGCAAGAAAGGTGCTTTAGCCCATCTTCAAGATTAGATGTATTGTGTGTTCAGACATGGTATTCTGCATAAATTGGTTGTAACAAATGGTTATTTGAGTTAGTGTTGTCTGTCTATCATCTCGAACCAGTCTACCCATTCTCCTCTGACATCAACAAGGCATATTCATCCACACAACTGCCACTCACTGGATATTTTCTCTTTTTCAGATCATTGTCCTGTAAGTCGTAGAGATGGTTGTGCATGAAAATCCCAGTAGATCAGCAGTTTTTGAAACACTCAGACCAGCCCATTTATTGATTTATATACCTAAGATAAATAGCAACAAGAAGTGTAGCTCCTGAAATATATCTGAACTCTCTTGTATATATTTGCATACCCATTAATACTCAGAATCTGATGTTTTAAAAATTCACCTTTTACTTGACATCCACTTTATATAACCTTTTATTCACGAAAAAAATTTTTCATTTATTTATCCCATTTTTCACATTTCAAACTATCAAATCAGGGTTCTTTGCACATTTGAATTATTGCATTTTTAATAATCATTTTTTATAATCATTTTGACACACATCTCCAGTATTAGCCATAAAAGGCATTGTTTATGGATTTTGCGTTTCTTTACACTGGAAAGCACCTTTCTTGCACATAGTATTTATATTTATATTTAACACGTATACTTTGTTGGTTTAAAGACAGCGCCACTCCTATTATTACATTTGAAGCATATGAAGGGCCCTGAAGAAGCAATTTTGTGAAACATATTGACCTCGATTTGTGAAGATATGCACTCATCGACCACTTTATTAGGTACACCTATTGAATTGCTTGGTAACACAAATTGCTAGTCATCCAGTCATATGGCAGCAACACAATGCATTTAGGCATCTAGACGTGGTGAAGACAACTTTGCTGAAGTTCAAACCGAGCATCAGAATGGGGAAGAAAGGGGATTTAAGTGACTTTTAACATGGCATGGTTGTTGATGCCAGATGGGCTGGTCTGAGTGTTTCAAAAACTGCTGATCTACTGGGATTTTCATGCACAACCATCTCTACGACTTACAGGACAATGATCTGAAAAAGAGAAAATATCCAGTGAGTGGAAGTTGTGTGGATGAATATGCCTTGTTGATGTCAGAGGAGAATGGGTAGACTGGTTCGAGATGATAGACAGACAACACTAACTCAAATAACCATTTGTTACAACCAATTTATGCAGAATACCATGTCTGAACACACAATACATCTAATCTTGAAGATGGGCTACAGCAGCAGAAGATCACACCGGGTGCCACTCCTGTCAGCTAAGAACAGGAAACTGGGGCTGCAATTTGCATTCGCACAGGCTCAACAAAACTGAACAATCAAAGATTGGAAAAACATTGCCTGGTCTGATGAGTCTCGATTTCAGCTGCAACATTCAGATGGTAGTGTCAGAATTTGGCATAAACAGCATGGATTCATCCTACCTTGTATCAACGGTTCAGGCTGGTGGTGATGATGTAATGGTGTGGGGGTTAATTTCTTGGCACAGTTTGAGCCCCTTGGTAACAATTGAGAATCATTTAAATTCCACGGCCTACCTGAGTATTGTTTCTGAACATGTCCATCCCTTTATGACTACAGTATACCCATCTTCTGATGACTATTTCCAGCAGCATAATGCACCATGTCACAAAGCTCAAATCATCTCAAATTGGTTTCTTCACCATGACAATGAGTTCACTGTACGCCAATGGCCTCCACAATCACCAGATCTCAATCCAATAGAGCACCTTTGGAATGTTGTGGAACAGGAGATTTGCATCAGGGATGTGCAGCGACAAATCTGCAGCAACTGCGTGATGCTATCATGTCAATATGGACCAAAATATCTGAGGAATCTTTCCAACGCCTTCTTGAATCTATGCCACAAAGAATTAAGGAAGTTCTGAATACAAATGACAATATATGATCCCTTAATTTTAATACTATGTTCTTTTAACATTTTGTAAATAAATATATCTGCTTTTTAATTTCACGTGTCTTCCATTGGTACCGGTAAAGTCCCCTTCATAGTTCCAATACAGGGATTTGCCCCCTTAATGACCAGTGGATGGAGTGCTAATAGGGAGGATGACCGTCCCTGAGTGCCATTCGTGTAGGCCGCGGAAGCCCCGGGCTCGATTTTGAGCCGGGCGGCATTCGCGCAATGCGCTTTTCTGCTGAGTGGGTCGCTAGAGAGTCGGGGAGGGTGTCTGGTATCTCACCCGAGTGGCAGGTTGATGGATGCCCGTGGATTCTCTCTTGGACCTCTGGAGCTCTCCTGATGTGCGTCCTTCCACGCTCGCTGCAGGCCACGCCCCCCAATATAGTTCATTTTTGAAGATAAAAGCAAGTACAGAAAGTACTTTAAGATCATGCTAGTGTCCTTGTCATTCCTCCCACTATCATGGTTTAGAGGTGTATCCACAGGTTCAAGATTTGCAATCCAAACTAATTTATGCACAGATTCAGCCAGGAAAAAATGTGTAAACCATAATGTACAACATGGCCTTGAACTATAGCCAGCAAGCTTAGGTAGATACGTGGGTCAGGTGGACTCAATGTCAGCTGGCAAACAGCGATCGCCTTCTACAGAGGCAGAACAGGGATCTGCCATTGTAAACAAGGCAGATCCACATTCTGTCAGGGGACATGACAGTGATCTACTGTTCCCTGTGATCGGGAGCAGTGAGATCTGTCATGTCCCTGCCTGCCCAGCCCCCACACAGTTAGAACACACATAGGGAACATAGTTAACTTCTTGATCGCCCCCTAGAGTTTAACCCCTTCCCTGTCAGTGACATTTATACAGTAATCAGTGGCTATTTTTAGCTCTGATCGCTGTATAAATGTCATTGGTCCCAAAAAAGTGTTAAAAGTGTCCGATCAATGTCGCAGTTTCGATAAAAATCGCAGATCACCAACATTAAAAACGAAAAAAAATAAATAATAAAAATGCCATAAATATATCCCCTATTTTGTAAACACTATAACTTTTGCGCAACCCAATCAATATATGCCTTATTTAGCAGAAATATGTAGAAGAATACATATTGGCCTAAACTGATTTATAAATGTGTTCTTTTATATTTTTTCGGATATATATATTATAGCAAAAAAATGAAAAAATTGTTTTTTTTCAAAATTGTCGCTTTTTGTTTGTTTATAGCGCGAAAAATAAAAACCACAGAGGTGATCAAATACCACTAAAAGAAAGCTCTATTTGTGGGAAAAAAAGGACATTAATTGTGTTTGATTACAGCGTTGCACGACCGCGCAATTGTCAGTTAAAGTGATGTAGTGCCGTATCACATTTTGTCAAAATCGAGCCCGGGGCTTCTGCAGCCTATACGAACGGCACTCGGGGACGGTCATCCTCCCTATTAGAGCTCCATCCACTGCTACCGAAGGCAAATATCACCTAAAACCACCCACAGGGACATTAAATAGAAGCCACAGCCGTTAAAAAGACCCAAATTAAACAACTAAACCAGCTGAGGCCTACCACGGCCGCCATCTTGGAAGTCCGGAGCCTAACACTATCAGCACCCAGGGAGCAAAGGAACAATCTGGGCCAAAAATCAACCTGAATAGCTCAAAACCTCCACATGCTCCTCACCTAAAGTGCTTACATACCTCCAAACAATATCTGAGACCCAGACAACATTTAACGGTGGCCATCTTGGTACTCCTTCTTCACCCAGCACCCATTACCAGACTGTGATGGCACCCTAGAACAGGCACCCTGTGAGGCCCGATCGATACACCACTGCATGTGCAGGAGAAGGGTCATATATTAGCACAACACAAAGACAAATGATAATGTCCCGCAAGAGAAAAGATGAGCAAACCCCTAAAAAGCTTACAGCTTTTTTCCAATTGCCCCATCCAGTGAAGGGGAACATCCATGAGGGAAACGCTTCCCGCATGAAAGCCCATCCTGACCTGTACACAGACCTTCCTAATGCAGAACCAGGTGATGAGGATACACCACAACTACCAGCATCACCCCTACAATCACCACCCCCCAGCCCATCAACGCAGAGTCCAGCCAAATCCAAAATGAAAATGGATTCTTCTAACCAGATTTCAACCTGTGTAGATGATATACAACCACAACCTCACCAGTCCATAGCATCCTTCCCAACCACAGGACAACCAGTTCTGGACTCTACATTAAAAGACATGCTCCTATCTTTGCAAAGCTCGTTAACAACTAGTTTCACATCAGTCCTTACCAAACTCTCAACTGATCTAAAAAATATAGACGACAGAGTCCACTACATAGAAGGTAAAATAAAGGAATGCACAGTCACTGTAAATGAACTGGTAGACGCCTATAATGAACAGAGAGAGGATACTATGTGGATTAGATCCAAATTAGCGGACCTCAAGGACCGCTCGAGGCGGAACAACCTAAAAATCTGGGGGATTCCGGAAACCATGCACCCGGTGGAGCTCCATACATATGCCACTAAGCTATTCTCAACCATAGCAGCTGAACTGTCACCAATAGAGCTTACCATTGACCGCATCCACAGGATTCCTAAACCTCGACATCTAGACGATGCTATACCTAGAGATGTCCTGCTGAGGGTCCACTTTTTTCAAGCCAAAGAACAAATTCTGGCCACATCAAGATCTATGACACACTTCCCAGAACCTTTTGCGGGGATACAAATTTACCCTGACCTCTCCCAACACACCCTGCAATTGAGGAGACAGCTCAAAACAGTGACTAAAGCTCTAAACAATCACAAGCTAGTCTAAAAGTGGCGTCACCCCACTACCCTGGTCATCCCCAGGAACTGAACTCCCCACATCATTTCAAATATACATGATGGCATGAAACTTCTTCACTCCTGGGGAATAATCCCAGAATTTCCACAAGAAGGTCACCCTAAAGCGGATCACTCACATTTCCCTCAACACAACCAAAGAAAAGAGGGAAACAAATCACCAAAACTCAAATGAATCTCCTCACGTTCAGGAAACCACAATCCATTTTGATCAGGCTTCTGGTTCACCTCCAGTAAGGCCCTGAACTTTACCCCTTATTTCATCAGCTGCTCTTAGAGCGCAGAATAGCTGATCACTAACAGTTCGCATTTGTTTTGTTTGTTATTTTAATCATTTATTTTCAATTTATCTTTAATCTCTCGGTGGCCCCTGAGCCACAGGTTTAATATCTCACCTTCTAAGAAACATTTAGTTGATCTCACTTTGGATCATTTGCATTGAACCTTGATCATTTCATCTAACTTTAATGACTTTCTACCTAAGCAGAGTCAAACAAGAATACGGTACCATCTCTTAAAAATCCAACAACACACTCCACGTACAAGACCAGAATCTCATTGTCATCTCCCACGGAAGAACCCACGGTCTGTAGAAGAAACAGACGAGCAGCCTTCCAACCTACCTCCGAACCAACCTCTGCACATCTAAACGTGAGTTTCACACCTACACACAACAACTCTCACTCAGAGCTATGACTCTCAACATACTTTCCATAAACTCAAAAGGACTAAACCACCCGGCTAAAAGAGCCTCATTGTGGAGCACGGCACTAAATCATAATTGTGACATTCTTTGTGTGCAGGAAACGCACTTTGCCTTAGGATCAGCTCCAAAATGCCAGCATAAATCTTTTCCACATATCTTTCAATCTAACTTTACAAAAAAACAGCGTGGAGTAGGTATCGCATTCAGAGATACCATATCTTTCCAACTGCACCAATGCACTACAGACCCGGAAGGAAGATACCTCATCGTCAACTGCACAATAGAAAACTCTCTGTATGCCATTGCTTCCCTATATGCACCTAACCAGCGCCAAATGGTCTTTCTAAGGTCCACCATGAAAAAAATTTTAGACCTACGGCAAGGCCACCTACTAATATGCGGGAACTTTAATTTGGTACCTGATTATAACTTAGACTCCTCTGCTGGACCCAAAAGATTTAACTCGCCTCTAAATAAACTCATATCAGAACATGACCTTTACGATGTGTGGAAGTGTTGTCACGCGGAGGAGAGGGACTATACTTACCTCTCCCCACGCCACAACACATACTCCCGAATTTACCTTTTTCTATCTGACAAGTGGTTGCTACAAAATATCCAATTGGCAAAAATCCACTCAGTCACCTGGTCGGATCATGCACCCATAAGCATAAAAATCATGAACAAAGATACACCTCACCAGACGTACATATGGAGAGTGAATAACACTCTTCTGTGAAACCCCACCAATATTGAATACTTATCCAAACTTTTGGAAGAATTTTTCTCTTCCAATAAGGGCTCTGTATCCGACCCAGTGACTCTGTGGACTGCCCATAAAGCCTATATCAGAGGTTTCTTTATACAAAAATGAAACGGAGGAGGATGCAGCGCATAACAGAACTCACAGCAGCAATTGAAAAAGCAGATACCCAAAACTAACTCCACCCCTCTCAAACTTTACAAACAGAAATCTTTAAACTTTGTAGCGAACTCCGTATATTACTACTAGAAAATTTTGAAAAGATGCAACGTAAACTTAAAGCCAAAACATACACCACCGGAAACAAAGCTGGGAAAGCCATGGCCCTCCGAATTAAAGGATACCATGCTAAGAGCAAAATTGCATACCTGTTTCACCCCTCTACCCAAGAGAAATGACTGAATGCCCAATTGATTGCTGATGCCTTCAGCACATATTATAGTAGCTTGTACAACTTAACCGAAAACTAGACCACCCACAAACCTACCCAAAAAGAAATACAATCCTTCCTTGACCAGATCAATCTCCCCAAACTATCAACAAACCAATTGGAATCCCCGAACGTACCTTTCACCCCAGAAGAAATAAAAGAGGCAATAGAAAAGTTACCCAATCTGAAATCCCCAGGCCCCAATGGACTAACAGGAGAATATTTTAAAACGTTCCACAAATTTATTATCCCACACTTGTGTGAGCTGTATAATGCTGCTGCATCCTCCTCCTCTTTTCCAAATGAAATGCTCTCTGCACTGGTGGTGACCTTACCAAAGCCGGGCAAGGACCCAACAATACCACAAAATTATCGCCCCATATCCCTCCTAAACTTAGACTTAGACGCCAAAATAATAGCAAACAGATTAGTGAACATCATGCCAACACTAATCCATACGGATCAAACCGGTTTCACAAAAGGGCGGCAGACTTCGGACGCCACAAGAAGGTTAGTCAACATAATACACCACGCAAACACCACCAAAACGCCTTCTCTGCTTCTCTCCCTAGATGCAGAGAAGGTGTTTGACAGGGTTAACTGGGACTACCTGACCCTAGTCTTACAAAAATTTGGATTCATGGGACACATATTCAAAGTGATCCTAGCATTGTATACTAACCCATCAGCACAGGTCTTCACCTCCAACCTCCTATCCAAACCATTCCAAATCACAAATGGCACAAGCCAGGGATGCCCCCACCCCCCTTGATTTTCAACCTAGTCATGGAACCCTTAGCTGAACACGTCAGATCCAATTCCAAAATAACGGGCTTAACTATCAATTCCCAACATAAAATCAGTCTTTTCGCGGATGACGTCATCCTAATTTTAACTAACCCGTCATCATCCCTTACAGAAGTACAAAAAATACTACAATGGTTTGGAGATGTGTCTTATTACAAGGAAAATGAAACCAAGTCAAACATCCTGGACATAGGAATTGACGCCACATCACGAATCCTCCTCCAACACCAGTTCCCCTATGCATGGGCAGACACTAGCATAACCTACTTGGGCATTCAGCTTGCTTGATCCCTATTCCAGCTTAACTACCTCCCTATCCGCACTAAGCTACAAGCCGAACTGCCAAAAATAACCAAGCAAGAGTTCTCATGGTCAGGGAGACTAGCAGCCTTTAAAATGATATACTTACCTCAAATAATCAACCTATGCAGGACCTTACTAATCCCAATCCCATCCAACTACTTTAAATCATTACAATCCATACTATCCAAACTTGTCTGGAATGGCCAAAAAGCTAGATGTGCACACCATAAACGAATTAAACATAGATCACATGGGGGAACAGGATATATCGACTTCTCCGACTACTACATAGCAACTGCTCTGACCCAACTTAAAGAATGGTTCTCACCATCTCCACAAACGACCTGGGGTAGGATAGAAGCCTCATATGACCCCCACTATCCATTGACTGAATGGTTATATAGATCACAACTAGGAGCACGTACTCCATCCTATCTGCCCCCCACCATGCTAGCGACAAGCGTGGAAACACTTAATACAAGAGGCTAAACAATTTCCAACAAACATCACCCTACAAATCCCCCTAACCGCTTTGAACCCCCTCATAGGCCAAATATCCCTTACCGCATGGGTACACAATGGAATCAAATTTATCCACAACCTATACCAAAATAATCTACTCAAAGATTTCCCATCACTCCAGAGAGAATTTAAACTCCCT
Source organism: Glandirana rugosa (assembly GCA_018402905.1). Classification (NCBI taxonomy): domain Eukaryota; kingdom Metazoa; phylum Chordata; class Amphibia; order Anura; family Ranidae; genus Glandirana; species Glandirana rugosa. The sequence goes on from BLSH010198564.1 coordinate 581,065, forward strand.
CCACAAGACCAATACAAATACATGCAAATCCGACACTACCTCTCCCAAAACAAATTTATAAAACAAGTCATACAAGCCCAAGCTTGGTCCTTCTTAACATCCAAAAACCCAAACCTAAAGGGAATCACCATCTTTTACAATATACTCCAACAAAAAATGGTATTTCACAAATCGCTCCCATTTTTACAATGGGAAAAAGATCTAGGCCAATCTTTCACTGAAGAACAATGGTTGAAAGCATCCAGGGTAACTCAGAAAGCCACATGCTGTTCTACAATGTGAGAGCTCTCCACAAAAATCACATTAAGATGGTACTTAACCCCTGACAAACTTTCTCACTTCACTCCATGACTCCCAAATAAATGCTGGAGAAACTGTGGAGGAAAGGGAGATCTCCTACACATACTATGGGGATGCCCAAAAATTCAAATATTCTGGCAAGATATCTTCTCTGTCATTTCCAATATCGCACAAGTAAAAATCCTATCAGGCCCCGGCCTCGCTCTTCTATCTCTTGACACAGATACCCTCCCTCATTTCTCACAGCATACAATTACCCACATACTCTTAGCAGCTAGACTCACCATAACTAGAAACTGGAAAAACCCTCTACCCCCCTCCACAACAGAGGTGTTTACCTTGATCGACACACACCATTCATATGAGATGATGATGGTCTTCTCTGTGGAGCAATCACAAAAGCTACTCAAGCAATGGTCACCCTGGCGTCTATGGTACTCTGACACCCGAACACATAAAGACATTTAAGTAGTATGGTTAACCAACTAATTTTACTCTGCTTTGATCTTTTCTAAATCTTTTGTGATATAGTGCATTAGATAACACTATGCAATGTATATTGAACACTTCTTTATGTCTGAAACAAGTTATAATGTTCATTGTTTGACTTATCTCTCAACACAATTACAAGCTCCAAGCGTGAAGGTGGGCGGGCAGGCTGCCTTGTCCCCCCAGCTACAGTTTGATCCGGCTGGGGTAGCTGGGGGCGCAAGGTGGAGTCCGTCTAGCTTAACCTAGCACTGATAATGATTCTGTAGACTTTATCTCATAGGTGAATGTATCTTGTTCAACATATATGCCCTCCTTCGGAGGCCCATATTCTTTAACCTTTACACGACTAAAGTATGTCAAATTATCTATTCTACTATTGATATACACGCTGAAAATTACTAATAAAAATTATTGAATGAAAAAATTAACTATATTACATTTATTTGTTGGGTTTAGTGATCATTTAATGGATGAGTAAACCAACATGCCATGCATCATATTTGCACAGCATGATGAATAGATTTCTTGGAGAAATCTCTAGTCCACTGACCTACTTCAGTCAGACATTTTAACATGTATTAATAAAGATGATATTTTTATAATCATATATCTGCTCTGACATATCATTTCAGAGGGGGGTTAGATCAGCACCGTTAAAGTCCCAACTGTTCCTTGGTCCTCTTCCTGTTTTTATGTTTTATATGTAGGGATGTGGTGCTGGTGAGGTTTGGCAATCTTTATCTCATTATTTTTCATGTTTGTACATGGGGTAGTAGTTACCCAATCTTTCAAGGTTTTTGGGCGAACACCCCCTCTGAAATCATATTTGTTATCTATTGTTTGAGTAGTATGAATTGCATTAAAGAATCTCTACTGAATCCTTAATTTACCCACCTTTGTTCTCTTATCTATTGATGCCCTTACTAATTAGTCTAGTGCCCATTAAATAGATATCCAGTACCCCTAATCATGACCGGCTTTTGTGGTCAGGAATGGGAGGGCTTCCCCTCTAGGATTAGAAATGAAGCACTGGGAGTCAATGAGGGCCAGCAGGACATGGATACTTGGTTCCAGCGTATAAAACAACTGCTTATTAAAAAATCATCTCTGTATTGGCACAAACAATACTTTGAGTTATACAAAGCATGGAAATGTGTGCCTTTTGGCCTCCAAATTCAATTTTTTTTCCTACCCTACCGGCAGTTAGCACTGAGATGAAAGAACTTTGGGAGGATAATCTCCAATCGTGCTCGTTCTGCATGATGGAGCTATTGAATAATCATTATGGGAAGGAAATTAACATTATAGATGACATGATACAACAATTATACCAGATAACCAACATATACTATCTAAATAATCTTTTGATGAGAAACAGAAGGATCTAAGGGAATTCATGGAAAAGTTCAACAAAAAACAGGTGTTGAATAAAAATAAGAAACTGATGAGGGATATGGTGGCATATGACTAGTGTTGAGCGAACCCGGACTGTAACGTTCGGGTCCGTACCGAACTTTCGGGTGTCCGTGGCACGGACCCGGACCCGGACATTTAAAAAATCATTCGGGTTCGGTCCGGGGTTCTGCTATTTTACTCCACGTGTTGAGAAGCTGCAGGGCAGCCAATCAACAAGCGTTTCACTGGTTTGCCCTTAGAAGCCATCACAGCCATGCCTACTAATGGCATGGCTGTGATTGGCCAGTGCATCATGTGACCCAGCCTCTTTATAAGCTGGAGTCACAGTGCTGCAGTCACATGCTCCTTGGGTTAGTGTAGGGAAAGGAAGCTGAAAGCTTGAGGGACAGATTTGAGACATTTTAAGACCTGATCCTGCATCCTGAGATAGATTACTTTACTACTGCTGTCTGTGCTGTTGCTCTGAGGACAGATAGCAGAAATTAGAGATTTCACA
>BLSH010198564.1:588153-598376 GCA_018402905.1 Glandirana rugosa
TTAGATTATATTACCAAAGTCGGACATATCTCCTTTGTCTTCTTCTCCTTGTGTCCCTCCCACGCAGTCACAGATACAGACGGCATAGAGTATGTAGTCCACCTTGGGGAGGAACAACTAACACGCCCACTGCAACCCAAGCCCGTCTGAAGACGGAAACCGGGACAACGGTAAACATCCGGAAAAACCACAGTATACATCTCAACTCACTTAGTTATTTCCCTGTCCCCATTTTTTTGTAGGGCACTTGCCCTACCCTTACCCCCATTTTACTTTGCAGCCCTCTAGGGCTTTCCAGGACTTTGTTACAGCCATTTTTGTGCCTAAAAGTTCGGGTCCCCATTGATTTCAATGGGGTTCGTTGTCCGTGCGATCGTTCGGGTTCCGTCCGGACCCGGACCCGGACTTTGTCCCGAAGTCCGGCCGGACCAGCAGAACCCGAACTTCCAGAGGTTCACTCAACTCTACATATGACACCAAAAAGGCCTACAAATGGCAACAGGGCCAAAGGCAGAAGTCTGCCCGAACCCAACGTCACCCGCACAATCAACAAGGAGGGGTTCCACCTGATGTATGAGATACGGCAGACATAGACACTGACGCACCCTCCCTGTGTTCCTCTTCTTCTGTTTCCTCTATACAGGCTGAAACCATTATATTAGATTCCTCAAAACATGGCAAATCTAAAAAAAAATGAAATTTGGTGGTCGGGGAAGGTCTGACTCACAACCGAAAAGGCAGAACACGAACAAGGGTGACTTTTCCAGCACTGGGAAATCTACATCTTTTCCTTCTAATTTTCCTTTACTCAATTTAAATGTAAATGGCCCAACCCCTTTGGGGGACTCCAAGTGGCAGGGCAACCTGCAACCCTATCTGACCTAAAAAACTTAGATGACTTGCAGATTGTGAATCTATCCTCCTATAATTTAGCAGAGGATGAACAGTCAATGCTGGGCCTTGGTTTAAGTTTCTGCCCTACTCAAGAGCTGGACAACTTTGAATTGGCCAAAGATGTTATTTTACTTGCACCCAAATTGACGCTCACTGTAATACATGATAAATCTGTGACCCCTCAGGCTGCCAAAGCCTGAGATATGGAGTTGTGGAAAGGCTTCATGATCAATGACTTCAGGGCTTTAAAAGGCTTAATGCAGTTGTGGGAGGAGAGCAACCCAGGGGACTTAGATAGCACCAATACATCGTTAGATCTCTCACTAGCTGATAATGATATGCAAATTCCTGAATACAAAAACAAGTCACGATTTTTACCCCCCTTGCAACGTAACTTATATATATGGTCTTTAGTACAAAAGGTTTTGCATGATGCTAAAAGCCTATTAAGTCCTTCCTCCAAAGAGGACAACCTCACGGAGGGACAGCGGAAGGCTTTACAGAATCTCAAAAACAATCATAACATCATTATTAAACCATCTGACAAGGGGGGGAACATTGTCATACTTGATCGTAAACAGTACATGAAAATTTGTTTAGACATTCTAAACAATGCCAACTGGTATAGGAGAATATCGGAGGAGGTAATTGTTGAATTCCATCTGGAATTTAAAAATTGAATCGGTAGGGCCTATCTAGGAGGGGTCATTAATAAAAATACCCATGATTTTTTAAATGTACCACATCCAATTACACCAACCTTCTACTCTGTACCGAAGGTACACAAAAATAGGGCTACCCCTCCTGGCCGGCCTATTGTTTCTGGGATCGGCTGCATATCTGAAAAGGCCAATCAGATAGTTGACTGTCTAAGGCCCCTGGTATCCTCATTACCTTCATACATTAAGGATACCAGGGATCTCCTAAAATTCCTGGAAGGCATCATGGTTCCCAGGGAAGCATGGCTTGTCACAATTGATGTTGAAGCATTATATTGTTCTATCCCCCATGACAGGGGCATTAGTGTGATGGCAGAATTCCTTTGGGCGAGAGATAAAACTCTAGCCAAATACAATGCCTTTGTTCTGGAACTGCTTGAGTACATTCTGTCTAGAAATGTATTCTTGTTTAACGGTTCCCACTACCTCCAGGTGCAGGGAGTAGCGATGGGGACTAAGTGTGCCCCATCCTATGCCAACCTGTACCCGGGGGAGGGTGGGAACGTACCTTTTTTTCAATAAGGACTCATCTGTGTACCTGTGCCACATTCTATCATGGCACAGGTACATAGATGATATCCTCATGATATGGACGGGAACTAGTGAGGAACTAACTGATTTTATGGCCTGGCTTGAAATCAATGATTATAATCTGAAATTCACTATGGATTGTGACCTAAACAAGGTCACTTTCTTGGATATCCAGATTATTAAAGACTCGAGTGGCCAAGTGATTACTGACCTCTATCGAAAGCCCTCAGCTGCTAATACTATTCCTCATGCCAATAGCGCTCATTCAGAGACTCTTAAGAGGAGTATTCCATATGGACAATATTTAAGGCTTAAAAGAAATTGTAGTAGTCATAATACTTTTATTATGCAAGCGGCCAAGTTAAGAGAACGTCTTTGGAGACTAGGGTATAGCAAAAAATACCTCAAAAGGGCCTTTAACAAAACTAAAAACAGATCCTGGGAGCCTCTCCTCTTTTCCCGTCCTCAATTAGCCCCTCAGGAACATACTCGCATTGTCACTTGATTTCCTTGTGGTTCCAGTCATGCCAGGAATATACTGCAACAGCATCTCCTACAGGACAATCCAGTAGTGGCTAAATATGTAGGAGAGAGACCTTTAGTCACATATCATCGGGAGAAGAGTCTGAGGGACCATTTAACACAGAGCCACTATGAAAACCCTGTTGAAACTCTACCATGGGGTAAACCACACAGACGTACAAAAAATGCGGCAACTGCAATTACTTTAGCTGGGACTGGGAATCCAGAACTAGAGTTGAGCGAACACCTGGATGTTCGGGTTCGGTGGGTTCAGCCGAACTTCGGGAAAAAGTCTGGGTTCGGTACCGAACTTGACCCGAACTTTACCCTAAACCCCACTGGAGTCAATGGGGAACCAAACTTTTCGCCACAAAAATTACTGTAAAAAAGTCCTGGAAAGTGCTAGAGGGCAGCAAAAGGAAGTAAAATGATTTTAGAACAATAATCTGTCCCTTACAGCAACAGCAGGAACCGGACCCTATAGAACTAGAAGATGATTTTAGAACAATAATCTGTCCCTCTAAGCAGTAGACTCTACCTAGTCCAGTCAGATCATTCTGTAATGCAGGATGAGATTTGCAATCTGTCCCTAGAAGCAGTAGTAGTAGTAATCTCTACCTAGTCCACAATCAGATCATTCTGTAATGCAGGATGAGATCTGCAATCTGTCCCTAAAAGCAGTAGTAGTAGTGATCTCTACCTAGTCCACAATCAGATCGTTCTGTAATGCAGGATGTGATGTTATTATATCTGCAATCTGTCCCTCACAGCACCAGCAGCATCCTCTCCCTACACTACACAGAGAGCATGTGACATGCAGCACTAAGCTTATAAAGAGGCTGGGTCACATGATGCACTGGCCAATGGCTTCTAAGGGCAAACCAGTGAAACGCTTGTTGATTGGCTGCTCTGCAGCTATTTAACATGCGTGATCAAATACCCGAACCCAAACTTTTTTTCAAATGTTCGGGTCCAGGTCACGGACACCCCAAAGTTCGGTACGGTCCCGAACTTTACAGTTCGGGTTCGCTCAACTCTATCCAGAACCATTAAACTCCCTAATGGCCAATTGTGGACCCCAAGGGCTCTCATTGACTGTTGAATCATGGGGTAGTCTACTACATGGAATGCCTATGCAAGGCATTTTATGTGGGCAAGACAAAAAGACCATTTCACAACAGAATTAGAGACTATGTCTTTGAGATTACCAATGGAAAGCTTGAATCAGCCATCAGTTGGCATATTGGTCTCTATCACAATTTTGATTTGGATCATATGTAGAGATGAGCGAACTTCTAGAAGTCCGGGTTCTGCTGGTTCGGCCGAACTTCGGGACAAAGTCCGGGTTCGGGTCCGGACAGAACCCGAACTTTGTCCCGGACCCCGAACCCCATTGAAATCAATGGGGACACGGACTTTTAGGCACAAAAAAGGCTGTAAAATAGTCCTGGAAGGTCCTAGAGGTCTGCAAAAGGAAGGAAATGGGGGTAAGGGTGGGACAAGTGACCTACAAAGAAATGGGGACAGGGAAATAACTTTAAATATTTTTTAAAAAATAAAACCATAAAAAATGCAAAAATGGAGATCATCTTCAAAATGGGTCTGAAAAGTATTAATTAACGGTAGAGGCCATAGAAATGTTCTAAAATCATCTTCAAACTGTGTCAAAAAAGTATAAATAAGCCGGGAGAACCCATATCACTGTTGTGCAAAATGTGTGTGTCACTTTAAATGAAACCGTAAATAAGTGCACATCTGTTCTGCAAAATTATTTAAAGTCTGTGTGTCACTTTAAATGAAACCGTGAATAAGTGCACATCTGTTCTGCAAAATTATTTAAAGTCTGTGTGTCACTTTAAATGAAACCGTGAATAAGTGCACATCTGTTCTGCAAAATTATTTAAAGTCTGTGTCTCACTTTAAATGAAACCGTGAATAAGTGCACATCTGTTCTGCAAAATTATTTAAAGTCTGTGTGTCACTTTAAATGAAACCGTGAATAAGTGCACATCTGTTCTGAAAAATGATTTAAAGTCTGTGTGTCACTTTAAATGAAACCGTGAATAAGTGCACATCTGTTCTTCACACATCTGTTTAGTCTGTGTCACTTTTATTATAGCCGCTAATAAGTCAACATCTGTTCTTCACACATCTGTTTGGTCTGTGCCACTTTTATTATAGCCGCTAATAAGTCAACATCTGTTCTTCACTGAAGAACAGATGTTCTGCACCAGAACATCTGGTCTTCACACAGAACATCTGTTCTGCACACATCTGGAAATAGTTTAGAACACTTTACCTAAAACCGGGGAGGAACCATACACCTGTTCTTCAAACATCTGGAATCTGTGTGTGAAACTACAGCATAGAGAAGAACTGGCATATGGTTCCGCTCTTTACCCACTGTTTGCAGATGTTTGAAGAACAGTGATATCATATCAGTGATATAATATCATTGTTCTGAAAACATCTGCAAACTGTGTGTGAAGAGCGAAACCATATGCCTGCTCTTCTCTATGCTGTAGTTTCACACACAGATTCCAGATGTTTGAAGAAGAGGTGTATGGTTCCTCCCCGGTTTTAGGTAAAGTGTTCTAAACTATTTCCAGATGTGTGCAGAACAGATGTTCTGTGTGAAGACCAGATGTTCTGGTGCAGAACATCTGTTCTGTGTGAAGAACAGATGTTGACTTATTAGCAACTATAATAAAAGTGACACAGACTAAACAGATGTGTGAAGAACAGATGTGCACTTATTTGCGGTTTCTTTTAAAGTGACACACAGACTTTAAATAATTTTGCAGAACAGATGTGCACTTATTCACGGTTTCATTTAAAGTGACACACAGACTTTAAATAATTTTGCAGAACAGATGTGCACTTATTCATGGTTTTATTTAAAGTGACACACAGACTTTAAATAATTTTGCAGAACAAATGTGCACTTATTCACTGTTTCATTTAAAGTGACACACAGACTTTAAATAAGTTTGCAGAACAGATATGCACTTATTCCCGGTTTCATTTAAAGTGACACACACATTTTGCAGAACAGTGATATGGGTTCTCCCGGCTTATTTATACTTTTTTGACACAGTTTGAAGATGATTTTAGAACAGTTCTATGGCCTCTACTGTTAATTAATACTTTTCAGACGCAGTTTGAAGATGATCCCCATTCACCTCCATTTTTGCTTTTTTATGTTTTTATTTTTTAAAAAATATTTAAAGTTATTTCCCTGTCCCCATTTCTTTGTAGGGCACTTGTCCCACCCTTACCCCCATTTTCCTTCCTTTTGCAGACCTCTAGGACCTTCCTGGACTTTTTTACAGCTTTTTTAAGAATTTTCATTAAAATTACCAGAACCCCAGACCCGAACCCGGACTTTTTTTGAAAAGTCCGGGTCCCGGACACCCCAAAGTTCGGTACGGACCCAAACTTTACAGTCCGGGTTCGCTCAACTCTAATCATATGACATTTTTTGCCCTGGAACATATAGGGGAATCCCAGAGGGGGGAGGTGACATAGATAAACGTCCCCTACAACTTGAAACTAAATGGATTTTCCAGCTGGGGGCTACAAAGTTCCAAGAGCTCAATGAGAACGTCAGCTTTAAATCTTTTCTATAAGAGGAATGAATCCCTTGCCTTCCTATTATTGGCTCAGATTTACTTGTGGGCTTTTTAGGCAGATGGGGGTCTGTCTACCATGGCCTGGTTGACTCAAAGGGCCTTATTATTGGGTCAATTGATGACACGGTATCTATTTTCTCTATGGAAGTGGCTGTGGCCCCTTTTGGATCACTGCTGTTGTCTGTGTATTATCTCTCTCTCCACTTCTTTATGGCTGTGGTTTTCAGGGACCTGTGCGGTTGGTGTGGTTTGAGCGGGACTTAAGAGGGACATTGTGCATGCTTTTGCATGCATTTGGAATGTGTGATCTCAAACCATTTATTATTATATTTCTGTGGTGATCCCTAGGGGGGGGCTTAATGTCCCCCTGAGGGGTCACGTTAGTATTACTTCTATTTTCTATTTATTTTGACTAGTTTACACAAGGTTTTGTTTGGTGGATGTAGGGCTGACTATGCTATTTCGTTTTTTTTTTTTTCTCAAGTCCGTTCATGGTAGTCATTTATGGGTGCTGTTTTGGTTCATTTATGCCCAGTGGACACTTGGATATTGTGTTTTCATCTATTTTGTCGGCTGGCTCTTTCCCCTTGTTGCCTCCTTTCCTATGCTTTTGGATAGGGCTGGAGTGGGCGGGCAGACTCATACACAGGGATTGTCGGGTTCTCGACCAGCCGCTCCACCCTGCCATTATTGAGCATGCGCGGTACTCGGCACCACCTTGCATAGACATGATGGGTGGTCGGCGCATGCGCGATAGCATGTTCCTAGTGCGAGTCACTTGTTGATGACGCACAGCTTGGGCACCTCACCCCACATTTTGGCACAAACACTCATTTATATGACAGCTCTAGATATTGCGGCTTTGACAGGGAGATGGAACCAGGCAAACCAATACTTCAGAGCGCAGGTATGGGTTCCTTCAGCTATTTATCTGACCTTGAGGTATAGTAATTTTCTCTTCCCTTCATTGTAAGGTTATGGTATTGGCCTTATGACCTTTTTGTTTGAGTAATGTCTATGCTTTAGCTAGCACGGGGGAATCCTCTGCTCCATTTTAGGGCTCTCTGGCTCCATGTTTAGACCCGTTTCTGAGCCAATTTACTTGCTTTTCTATTGATTGAAATAAGCGGTGGCAGTCTCTCAAGGTTTGCAAGGACTTCCATACATAGAATTGCGATGTAAGTTACCCTCTTCATATGTGTCACTACACTGGAATATGCACCGATGTCTAGTGGACCTTTAGACATTGTCAGGAAGCAACTGTTATCTCCGGTACTAGGGTCTGGAAGCCTGTGTGCGGGCGCACATAGCGTGTGTGTGCACGCGCCTGTGTGCGTTGGTGCGCATGTGCGTGCGGGTATGCGCCGGCATTGGTGCCAAACAGTCCATTTAAGCGGACAGCACCCTGCAACCAGTGGTGTCCGTTCTACAGCGTTTCTGTGTTCCGCAGTGATCTGTTCTGAAGACTTCCTGTTCACCTGTGACCCGGCTTGATTTATACTTGCTCGAACTCTGCCTCCACTGACCCCCGGCTTCAGCCTGACCCCTTTGTACTTCAGTTGCTTGCCTGTTGCCGAACCTGCTTGCACCCGACCACCCGACTGCCTGCTCCTCCTGCACCGCTTTGCACGCATGTTACTGACCCGGCCTGTCTAACTACTCTTCAGTCTTGCACGAACCTCTGGACGACATCTCATCACCATTGGTGTCTGATCCAGCCCTCATGCCCCCCTGCACTCTAGAACTCCCTGTCTGCTCTACCAGGGGTTTTGGAACAAGGGCCATAAGAGAGGTAGCCCACTGCATAAGTCAGACTCTACCATCAGGTACATTACAGACATTCTTGACTTTGGGTGCCTAATTCCTTGTTTTTTGCTTTTGTTTTATAACTTGGTTACTGACATTTCTGTCTGGATGTTGTTTGTCTGTGCACAACTGGGTTTGACCGCACTTATTAGTCCTCTTTTGCTCCATATAACCACGCCATTTGATCAGGAGACACCTGTTCATCAACTATAACAGATAAAGCTACTCTTCTGGTTAGGGTACAATAAGTATTTTTTGGATCCCTTGAGCCCTGGATGGGGGAGGGGCCCCATACTGCTCCTCATGAAGTAGCTTACGGCATCATCAATTTCATGCTAACTTTATGTGGGTACATTTATGCAATATATTAATGTTTTGTATACTTTTTTTGCATATTGCTGTATATTTGATTTATTTTGTTTACTGTTGTAGTTACTATACACCCCAGCGCCTCTGCAACCCTCTGAGGAAGCCCAACAGGGTGAAACGCATTGGGAAGGATTCTGCACCATCCACCTGCTTGTACTCCTAACCCACGTCACTGTATTACCACTTTTTTTGGTTTTTACATCCTTAGACACCTGATGCAGGGGGAGGATGAGCATAGTGAGATTGGGAATTTATAGTGTTTTTATTCATTCTGCTCAAGTCCACTGACCTACTTTGGCAGTAAGACATTTTAACATGTATTAATAAAGATTATATTTTTATAATCATATATCTGCTCTGACATATCATTTCAGGGGGGGGGGTTTGATCAGCACTGTTAAAGTCCCAACTGTTCCTTGGTCCTCTTCCTGTTTTCATGCCTGCTCACCTCAGATGAGCTTACGAGTGCTCTAAAGCAACTTAAACCTGGAAAGAGCCCAGGGCCAGATGGCCTTACGATTAGTTGTTACGAAACATTTTCCAACATTCCCCGATTCCTGAAGGCAATTAACTCCCTGGCCACATCTTCTCCTAAACATCTAGACACCTACATTACTGTAATACACAAACCTGGCAAAGACCTTTCTACCATATCTAATTACAGGCCAATTTCACTGCTTAATATGGACATCAAAATTTATGCGAAGATCCTTGCTAATCAACTTCTCCCCTTACTGCCTAATCTGGTATCACTTGACCAAGTAGGATTCCTGCCCTCCTCACTAACTCGCGACAGAGGATCGACCAATCTCACACACTGCTTGTCACTAACATAACAATACCACTCTTAGCTGCTTCCAGCACAAAGATTTTCCAGCTTGTGGGACCATCTAAATGCCAGCAGCCTGAGAGCAATTGTCACTGGGCTAATTTAAGCAATTAACCCTTTCACTGTCACCACCTGTTCTTTTGGACCGAGCAAGAGGAACTCAAGATTTTAGCAATACCAATTATGATTTTAGAATAATCGCCTGTAACACGCACTGTCACCACAGACAGAAATATTCAGATTATGTATCCTAAATAGAGTTGATCGAACCTCTGGAAGTTCGGGTTCTGCTGGTTCGGCCAAACTTCGGGACAAAGATTATTTTAAAACACTAATATGGCTTCTCTGCGGCTGATATAAGGATTTTCCACACAATTTGAAGATGATTTTAAAACACTAATATGGCTTCTCTGTGGCTGATATAAGGATTTCCCACACAATTTGAAGATGATTTTAACCACTTGACAACTGGGCACTTAAACCCCCTTCCTAACCAGACCAATTTTCAGCTTTCAGTGCTCTCACATTTTGAATGACAATTACTCAGTCATACTACACTGTACCCAAATGAAATTTTCGTCCTTTTTTTCACACAAATAGAGCTTTCTTTTGGTGGTATTTAATCACCACTGGGGTGTTTATTTTTTGAGCAATAAATGGAAAAATACCGAAAATTTTGTAAAAAAATGCATTTTTCTTTATTTCTGTTATAACATTTTGCAAATTAGTAATTTTTCTTCGTAAATTTTGGCCAAAATTTATACTGCTATATATCTTTGGTAAAAATAACCCAAATTAGTGTATATTATTTGGTCTTTGTGAAAGTTATAGAGTCTACAATCTATGGTGCCAATCACTGAAAATTTATCACACCTGATGCACTGACGGCCGATCTCATTTCTTGAGGCCCTAACAAGACAG
>BLSH010198564.1:610663-622554 GCA_018402905.1 Glandirana rugosa
GAATCAGGACCAGGTGTAAGGTGAAAATATCAATATATTTATTAGACAAATAACACTTCCAACACCAAACACCAGCAAACATAAATGAGCAAGTAAAAGATGAAAACACACTAAACCCCAAAATAAACACCTATCTGACTAACTAAATACAAGTGAAGAAAACACACACATATACAATAAGCAACCAGGGATACCAGATAAGGGGAACAGGGAGCCAGGTACTAGGAGCAGAAGGAGAGCAAGGGAGCAGGTTCAGGAATCAAGTCTCTGGGTCTGGATCGCAGATCAGGGATCAGAGCAGGTCAGGTTCAGGCATGGACACAGCTTGCAGGGAAGATACCGAAGCACTGGGACAGGGAGCAAGGCGGGCTGATATGGACCCAGCAGACCCATCAGGTGCAGCTCAATGACCTGTAAGCTCAATCTCCTGGGAGACTCCCGCTGGTGGCCACCAGAACTACACCATTTAGTTTTCCAAACACTGCCACCAGCAGGTGACCCCAGCAAGGACACAGGTCCTGACAGTGCCCCATAATGCATTCCAATGGCCCATGACCTGCATGCTTTGGTCAATCAGCGGTCAGCCTGCTGTGAAAGCTTTGATTGGCTAAAGGCAAGGTGCCTTTAGCCAATTGCTGCTCAGCAGCCTCAATCCACGCCCCACGCTATATAAAGCCACTTATACAGCGGCTCTATGTAGTGTGTTGGCGGCAGTGAACTAATAGATAGAGAGTTTAGGTTGCGGATTGCAGGCTGTTTAGTTAGCTAGCTAATTGAGAAAATAAAGAAAAATAAAGATAGATAGATAGATAGATAGATAGATAGATAGATAGATAGATAGATAGATAGATAGATAGAAAGATAGAAAGATAGATAGATAGATAGATATATAGATAGATAGATAGATAGATAGATAGATAGATAGATAGATAGATAGATAGATAGATAGATAGATAGATAGATAGATAGATAGATAGATAGATAGATAGATAAAAAGAAATCCTTTTGGGCATAGTGTTCACCAGAGCTTCACAAGTTGCCACTGGAGTCCTCTTCCTCTCGTCCATGACGACATCATGGAGCTGGTGGATGTTAGAGACCTTGTGCTCCTCTACCTTCCGTTTGAGGATGCCCCACAGATGCTCAATAGGATTTAGGTCTGGAGACATGCTTGGCCAGTTCATCACCTTTACCCTCAGCTTCTTTAGCAAGGCAGTGGTCGTCTTGGAGGTGTGTTTGGGGTAATTATCATGTTGGAATACTGCCCTGCAGCCCAGTCTCTGAAGGGAGGGGATCATGCTCTGCATCAATACATCACAGTACATGTTGGCATTCATGGTTTCCTCAATCAACTCTAGCTCCCCAGTGCCAACAGCACTCATCCAGCCCCAGACCATGACACTCCCACCACCATGCTTGACTCTAGACAAGACACACTTGTCTATGTATTCCTCACCTGATTGCAGACACACACGCTTGACACCATCTGAACCAAATAAGTTTATCTTGTTCTCATCAGGTCACAGGACATGGTTCCAGTAATCCATGTCCTTAGTCTGCTTTTCTTCAACAAACTGTTTGCAGGCTTTCTTGTGCTTCATCTTAAGAAGAGGCTTCCTTCTGGGACGACAGCCATGCAGACCAATTTGATGCAGTGTGTGGTGTATGGTCTGAGTGCTGACAGGCTGACCCCCCACTCCTTTAACCACTGCAGTAATGCTGGCAGCACTCATACATCTATTTCCCAAAGACAACCTCTGGATATGACCCTGAGCACATGCGCTCAACTTCTTTGGTCGACCGTGGCTAGGCCTGTTTTGAGTGGAACCTGTCCTGTTAAACCACTGTATGGTCTTGGCCACCGTGCTGCAGCTCAATTTCAGGGTCTTGGCAATCTTCTCATAGCCTAGGCCATTTTTATGTAGAGCAACAATTCTTTTTTTCAGATCCTCAGAGAGTTCTTTGCCATGAGGTACCATGTTGAACTTCTAGTGACCAGTATGAGGGAGTGAGAGCAATAACACCAAATTTAACACACCTTTTCCCTGTTCACACCTGAGACCTTGTAGCACTAACGAGTCCCATGACACCAGAGAGAGAAAATGGCTAATTGGGCCAGATTTGGACATTTTCACTTAGGGGTATACTTTTGTTGCCAGTGGTTTAGACATTAACGACTTCAGCCCCGGAAGGAACGAAATTTGGCACGGGGTTCCCCTTAATATCCAAACCAGACCCGAAGAGCCTGGTTTGGACTAAGGGGGGGACCCCACGCACTTTTATTCAGCGTTTTTTTGTATATTGCCGGCAACTGGCAATACATTACAGCCACAATTTTAAATGACAATTTTTCCTATGGAAATGCAATTTTGCTCTGGCTATGTTCTACACCTCACAGAGATGTGCCCTTTTAAGCACAGACTAAGGACACCCCCCGGGCACAATATTTAAAGGAATTTTTCATTTTTTTTTTCACTTTAAGTATTATTAAAATCACTGCTCCTGAAAAAACGATTGTTTTAAAAACGTTTTTATTCATTAATACATGTCCCCTAGGGCAGGACCCAGGTCCCCATACATTTTAAGGGCAATAACATTGCATATAAGCATTTAAAATGAGCACTTTTGATTTTTCATGTTTGGGTCCCATAGCCTTTAACGGTGTTCGAATGTTCACGTGAACTTTTTGTCTGTTTGCATGTTCTGGTGCGAACCGAAAAGCGGGGTGTTCGGCTCACCCCTAATAATATACAGCAGCAAAGAAAAAAGGGAGAATGGAAGGGAGAAAGATACCTGCAGATAATCTCCCTGATTGGACAGAGATTTGTCAATGAGTCCAACAGGTTCTCAGATGTCAGATGTTCGTTCTTTGATGGTAAAAAGGAGAACTGACCACTGCTCTTGCAGTCTCTTTTTCTCTCAGAGTGGAGGGGTGGGGCCCCTGGCATAATGTCCCTCCCTGATGTACAATTTCTGTATCAATATCATATTTCAGAATATGGCCAAGGAATTCTAGCTCAGCATAAAAGTTGCATTAAAATAAGTCCAAACATGACAGGGTGCCAATATTTAATTACTTAAATTACTTAAATTTAATTCTGCATTCAACTATGTACTTTTTGTTAAGGTGTCATGTTCCTCTCTGGATTTATGAATCCTTTGTATTTTCTTACATTTTAGGCATGAGGTAGAGGTCGTTGGGAGGTTGCTTCTGTCTGAATGCCCCTTTACGACACTCATTATTTCAGAGCATCTTGTGATAGCCTGCTCTTCTTCTTAAGAAAAATGAGCTCAGGAATTCCATTCCTGAAGGGAGGGGGGAAAAGGAGTGCAACACTGTCAGTGTGTGTCTATTTAGGCTAAAACTGTCATGGCTGATGTTTGAACAAAATGGTTGCCAGCTTTCGTGTGTCCAGCACGTGATATCATTACAAGGGATAATATCCTTAAAGCAATTTATCTTCACCACTGGCTTTCATCCTCTCACCAACAAGGATTTTTCTTGTCCCTCGATGCGGAGATGGCATTTGACTGGGTGGCATGGGACTACATAGCAGAAACACCCAAAGCACTGGGGATTAGAAATAAGATGCTTAATTTCATTCTTGCACTATTTTCTAACCCCACAGTGAAAGTGTGAGTCAATGGCCACCTGTCAGACGCCCTCTCCATATCGGATGGAACACGCCAGGGATGCCCCCTGTCCCCTTTGATTTTCATCCTAACATTCAAACCATTCCTTCGCAGGATAAGGCACAACAGCGATATAAAAGGCATCACAATTTCAGGACAAACCTATAAAATTGCTGCCTTCGCAAACGATGTTCTGCTTTTCCTAACAGAACCTCTCACCACAATCCCCAATCTACTTAAGGGCCTAGCTCTGTTCAAAACCTTGTCAAACCTCCAGATAAACTTCTCAAAGTCCAGTGCACTAAAACGTACTACAACACTCTCATCAAAACCCTTGTCAACTCTTTTCTACCCTTAATTCCTTACCTAACCCTCCCACTGCCTCCACCCACTAACTTTCCTACTGCTCAGGAGATTGCCAACCATTTCAAAAGCAAAATCGACACAATTTGCAAGGAGATATCCAACATCCAGCTTCCCCCCAAACCAACACATCATGTCCAACACCACACTCAATACTCTCCTCCTTCAGCCCTGTTACCACGGAGGAAGTTGACCAACTCCTCTCCATGGCCCACCTCACCACCTGTACCCTGGACCCTGTCCCCTTACAAATACTGCGACCACCTTCCCGCTCTATCCTAAAATCTCTAACTCACATCTTCAACCTCTCCCTCTACTCTGGCACCTTTCCCTCCCCCTTTAACGACTTCCATACTGGGCCTGTTTTTTGGGTTTGTTGTTGCGAATTAAAAACAGGTATTTTTGCTATAAAATTACTTAGAACCCCCAAAAATTATATTTTTTTGATCATTGCCAAACTTTATGTCACACCGTATTTGCGCAGAGGTCTTCTAAGCGTGCATTTTTTTGAATAAATTAAATTTTTTTCGTTAAAAAATAATAAAACAGTAAAGTTAGGTAAATTTTTTTCCATATTGTGAAAGATAATGTTATGCCAAGTAAAATGATACCCAACATGTCATGCTTCAAAATTGCGTCCGCTCGGGGAATTGCGACAAACTTTGCAACTTAAAAGTCTCCATTGGCGACGTTTAAAAAATTCTACAGGTTAGCAATTTTGAGTTACAGAGGAGGTCTAGTGCTAGAATTGTTGGTCTCGCTCTAACAATCACGGCGATACCTCACATGTGTGGTTTGAACACCGTTTTCATATGTGGGCGGGACTTACGTATGCGGTCGCTTCTACGCGCGAGCTCTGTGGGACGGAGTGCTTTAAATTTTTTTTTGTAATTATTTATTTTGCTTTTTACTTTCTATTTTTACACTGTTCTTTTTTTTTAAAAAATTTTGATCACTTTTATTCCTATTACAAGAAATGTAAACATTCCTTGTAATAGAAAAAAGCACGACAGGTCCTCTTAAATATGAGATCTGGGGTCAAAAAGATCTCATATTTACACTAAAATGCAAAAAAAAAAAAAAATTGTAAAAAAAATGACAGCCCAAAAAAAAATGGGCCCTTTAAGACCCTTGGGCGGTACTGACTTCTGACGTCATTTGCGCCCTGCCGTGCTCACGGACACTGGGGGGGATGGATCAGATCATCTCCGCCGCTGCCGGCGGGTCCGGTAAACGGAGGAGATGACGGGAAAGCGGCGTGAGGGGGGTCACCTCTCCCGCCACTGATAAAAGTGATCTTGCGGTGAATCCGCCACTAAGACCACTTTTATCTTACACAGAATCGCCTGCAGAGAAAAACGATATCTGAATGGTGCCTGTAGCTGCAGGCACCATTCAGATATCACTTCTCAAAGGCAGGATGTCAATAGACGTCCACCTAAAGAGAAGTGGTTAAACATGCACCGGTTACCCCAATACTTAAAGAACCCTCACTAGACTCCACTTGTGTGAATAACATAAGACCCATCTCTTTGCTCCCGTTTGCCTCCAAGCTCATCGAGAACGCCTTGTCCACAGCCTAATGAGTTGCTACCTCACTGACAACAACCTTCTGGAACCCCTACAGTCCGGCTTCCGCCCAAAACATTCCACTGAAACTGCCCTATTAAAACTCACCAACGACCTACTAACTGCTAAAACCAACAGCCAGTACTCCATACTTATACTCTCGGCTGCCTTTGACACAGTTGACCAACTGCTCCTCCTCAGCAAACTCCACTCCCTTGGCCCCTGTGATTCTGCTTTATACTGGTTCTCCTCCCACCTATTACAACTTAATTTCCTCCACTCCTCTTCCTCTTTCTGTTGGGGTACCCCAAGGCTCCATTCTTGGGCCCCTCCTATTCTCCCTCTATACCTCTTCCCTGGGCCAGTTGATAACCTCCCATGGTTTCCAATACCACCTCTATGCTGATGACACCCAGATCTATCTCTCCACTCCTCAGCTCACCCCCTCGATCTCCTCACAGATCACAATCTTACTGAAAGATATATCGGTATGGATGTCACACCACTTTCTCAAACTCAATCTTTCTAAAACTGAGTTATATTTCCTCCTTCCTGGTCTCCTCCTCATGACTTTACCATTAAGATAAACTGCACAACCATCTACACATGCCAGGGTATTAGGTGTAATCCTTGACTCTGACCTCACCTTCAGGCCCCACATCCAATCACTGGCTAAATCTTGCCGCCTTATCCTCCGTAACTAGAGTTGAGCGAACGCCTGGATGTTCGGGTTCGGTGGGTTCGGCCGAACTTCGCGAAAAAGTTTGGGTTCGGTACCGAAACTTGACCCGAACTTTACCCCGAACCCCATTGAAGTCAATGGGGACCCAAACTTTTCGGCACAAAAATGACTGTAAAAAAGTCCTGGAAAGTGCTAGAGGGCTGCAAAAGGAAGTGAAATGATTTCAGAACAATAATCTGTCCCTTACAGCAACAGCAGGAACCTGACCCTATAGGAGTAGGCGATGATTTTAGAACAATAATCTGTCCCTCTAAGCAGTAGACTCTACCTAGTCCAGTCAGATTGTTCTGTAATGCAGGATGAGATGTTATTAGATCTGCAATCTGTCCCTAAAAGCAGTAGTAGTAATCTCTACCTAGTCCACAATCAGATCGTTCTGTAATGCAGGATGAGATGTTATTATCTGCAATCTGTCCCTCACAACGCCGGCAGCATCCTCTCCCTATACTAGCAAGAGAGCATTTGACATGCAGCACTAAGTGACTCCAGCTTATAAAGAGGCTGGGTCACATGATGCACTGGCCAATCACAGCCATGCCATTAGTAGGTATGGCTGTGATGGCTTCTAAGGGAAAACCAGTGAAATGCTTGTTGATTGGCTGCCGTGCAGCTATTCAACATGCGTGATCAAATACCCGAAACCCTGAACCTGAACCCAAACTTTTTTCAAATGTCCGGGTTCGGGTCTGGGTCACGGACACCCCAACGTTCAGTACAGGCCCGAATTTTACAGTTCGGGTTCGCTCAACGCAGTTTCCTGACTAATGACACCACGAAGCAACTTATTCACTCCTTGGTTATTTCTCGCCTCGACTACTGCAACTCTCTCCTTAATGGCCTACCCTTACACAGGCTATCCCCCCTTCAATCTATCATGAACACTACTGCTAGACTCATACATCTCACAACCGATCCATGACTGCTGCCCCTCTCTGCCAATCCCTTCACTGGCTTCCACTACCCCATTGTATAAAATTCAAAATACTAACCATAACATAAAAGGCCATCCACAACATCGCCCCCAGCTGCATCTCTAACCTCATCTGCAGATATCGCCCACATCGTCCCCTTCGCTCCTCCCAGGACCTCCTACTTTCTAGCTCCCTGCTTACCTCCTCCCATGCTCACCTCCAGGACTTCACTAGAGCCTCTCTGATCCTCTGGAACACCCTGCCCCGGTATGTCTGATCAGCCCCCACCCTGTCTACCTTCAGGAGATCCCTGAAAACTCATATATTCAGGGAAGTCCACCCCACACCCACCTAAGAACTGTACCCGAACCACCACCATCAAATCCTCACCGCAGCTATTACCTTTTATACCTCTACCCCCTCCCTTTAGAATGTAGGCTCCATGAGCAGGGCCCTCCTAATCCTTCTGTATTGAATTGCTTAGCAATTGTGCTGTACCCCCTCTACATTGTAAAGCGCTGCGCAAACTGTTGGTGCTATATAAATAATGCATAATAATATAATATTAATAATATATCCCTCCCACTTCAAACAGTCACACATTGCAAACAGAATTTTCCTTTTTTCTGGGAGCCTCAGGCCATAACATACCTAGGCATTAGATTACCATCGAAATTATGCAATATCTACTCGTACAATTACGTACCGTTATTAAAAACCCTACAACAAGACTTGCAGGAATGGTCCACAAGCACTTTCTCGTGGTTCGGCAGAGCTGCTATAGTTAAGATGAATATCTTGCCTAGAAAACTGTACCTTCTTCAAATGATACCAATCAAACTACCACCATTTTTTTTTTGCCTCATACAGAAAAGCCTGCACTCATTTTATCTGGCAATCAAAACACCCTAGACTGAGTAACAAACTCACCGCTCCCAAACTGAAGGGTTGAATAGGGTTGCCGGACATTCAAAGATACTATTGGGCGTGCAACCTGACCAGAATAGTAGATTGGCATGTACATACCAAAACCAAAGCTTGGGTCAATCTTGAAGATTCCTTTTCCAAGACATCTTTGAGAACTCTTCCGTGGGTTAGGCTACAACATTACACACAACACATTATAGAGCACCCATTATCCGGCCCCACGCTGGAAAGCTTTCAAGTGGTTTGCAAGAAGTTAAATATATCTTCTCTCCCTAGCCCACTTACTCCTCTCAAACATAACCCAGATTTTCCTCCAGGGCTGATAGATTTATTTACTTTCAAGTTAGGACTGATCCTTCCTGAGCGAGGGAAAAACTTCATTGAGAATGGGTCTTTCCTAGATTTCAAAGCCCTCACCTCTTGAACACCAAAACAAAAGCTCTCTTGGTTAACCTACTTCCAAATCAGACATTATCTAACAGTTTCTAAACCTCAAGAAACTTGGCACAGGAAACGGACCCCCTTTGAAGCAATTTGTTGCAAATCTGAACTACAGAGACACATTATCTCCAAATTATACTCTATCATGTTCTCTGAACATGATTATAAACAAAATAAAGAATGTCTCCATTAGGAGAGGGACCTGTCACTGAACCTAACCTCTGAGGAATGGGAATATATACACATACACAAAGGCTCAATCAACGTAACAGGCCAGGAAAATTGGTATAAAATCTATTCAAATTGGTATCGGACACTGGATAAATTACACAAATTCTACTCTAAAAACACAGAAAATAGCGGAAATGGAGGAACTGGTGAACCAGGCCAGAGAATCTCCCGCAAAATTCTACAAAATTTGAGCCTGCTGGATAGAATTTAGGAAGTCAATGACTAACCCCTGAGCATTGCGCAAAGTTATCGCCTAGATAAATTTAACAGGGGTGAGAGGGAGAGGGAAGGAGAGTCCCTAGTCTCCTCTTTTTCTTTTTCTCTTTCTTTCCTTCCCTGTCACCTCCCTCTTCCCTAGATAGATATGTTTATCTACCATGAGGCTTTAGCAAAAAGATGTAGCATAAGACCCAAGGAGGTTTCCGCAATAGCTTATCAGGTTAATAGATATATTTCCCAGAAATTGTACTTTTCTCTCTGTTAAACAATCAAAACAGGTCAACAGAACAGACAGATGTGCCCCCAGCTGTTCACGGACTGCACCCACTAGGAATGAGCGGGTGGTAGTGAGGCATATCCAGCTACATATGGAGATTGCCATTGAGAAACTTGCACCTATAAGTAGAGTTGAGTGAACCAGGACTGTAAAGTTCGGGTTCGTACCAGACTTTGGAGTGTCCGTGCCCCGAACCCGTACATTTGAAAAAAAGGCCGGGTTCGGTATTCGGGTATTTTTCACGCCTTTTCTATAGCTGCAGGGCAGCCAATCAACAAGCATTTCACTTGTTTGCCCTTAGAAGCCATCACAGCCATGCCTACTAATGGCATGGCTGTGATAGGCTAGTGCATCATGTGATACATCAATGAAGGTTTTGACAGCACCACAGGAACTTCCAAACGAATTGTGTTTATTCAGTAAAACATCATACAGGATTCAACAGTCCATAAGAAGTACATCAAGGCAAGATAGATTGACGCGTTTCACGGGAGTTATACCCGCTTAGTCATAATGAGATTATGACTAAGCGGGTATAACTCCCGTGAAACACGTCAATCTATCTTGCCTTGATGTACTTCTTATGGACTGTTGAATCCTGTATGATGTTTTACTGAATAAACACAATTTGTTTGGAAGTTCCTGTGGTGCTGTCACAACCTTCATTGATGTATTGTATGCTGTTGGCTCACGGACCAGACGTGCACACAGCCTTCCATATACTGATTTCTCACCTGGAGCTGCTTTTCCTTTGAATGTTCCATTAGTGCATCATGTGACCCAGTCTCTATATGAGCTGGAATCACGTATGCCGCTTGTCACATCGTTTCAGGCTAGTGTAGGGAGAGTATGCTACTGGCGCTGTGAGGGGCAGATTACCGATCTAATATCATCTCATCCTGCATTACAGACAGATTCCTGGCAGTGCTGTGAGGGGAAAGCTTAGCGTTCTAAAACCATCTGATACTGGACTAGGCAGAGTTTACTAGTGCTGTGAGGGGATAGATTACCGATCTAATATCATTTCATCCTCCATTACAGACAGGTTCCTGGCGGTACTGTGAGGGGAAAGCTTAGCATTCTAAAACCATCTGATACTGGATTAGGTACAGTTTACTGGTGCTGTCAGGGATAGATTACCGATCTAATATAATCTAATCCTCCATTACAGACAGGTTCCTGGCGGTGCCGTGAGGGGAAAGCTTAGCGTTCTAAAACCATCTGATACTGGACTAGGTAGAGTTTACTGGTGCTGTTAGGGATAGATTACAGATCTAAAATCATCTCATCCTCGATTACAGACAGCTTACTGGCGGTGCTGTGAGGGAAAAGCTCAGTGTTCTAAAACCATCTGATACTGGACTAGGTACAGTTTACTAGTGCTGTGAGGAACAGATTATTGTTCTAAAATCATCTCCTAGTGCTATAGGGAGAGGTTCCTGCTGGTGCTGTGAGGGACAGATTATTGTTCTAAAATAATCTCCTAGTGCTATAGGGAGAGGTTCCTGCTGGTGCTATGAGGAACAGATTATTGTTCTAAAATCATCTCATAGTGCTATAGGGAGAGGTTCCTGCTGGTGGTGTATGGGACAGATTATTGTTCTAAAATCATCTCCTAGTGCTATAGGGAGAGGTTTCTGCTGGTGCTGTGAGGGAATGATAATTGTTCTAAAATCATCACATACTGCTAGAGGGAGAGGTTCCTGCTGGTGCTGTGAGGGGCAGATTATTGTTCTAAAATCATCTCCTACTGCTATAGGGAGAGGTTCCTGCTGCTCCTGTGAGGGGCAGATTATTGTTCTAAAATCATCACATACTGCTAGAGGGAGAGGTTCCTGCTGGTGCTGTAAGGGACAGATTATTCTTCTAAAATCATTTCCTACTGCTATAAGGAGAGGTTCCTGCGGGTGCAGTGAGGGACAGATTATTGTTCTAAAATCATCTCCTACTGCTATATGGTGAGGTTCCTGCTAGTGCTGTGAGGGACAGATTATTGTTCTAAAATCATCACATACTGCTAGAGGGAGAGGTTCCTGCTGGTGCTGTGAGGGACAGATTATTGTTCTAAAATCATCTCCTACTGCTATAGGGAGAGGTTCCTGCTAGTGCTGTGAGGGACAGATTATTGTTCTAAAATCATCTCCTACTGCTATAGGGAGAAGTTCTTGCTGGTGCTGTGAGGGACAGATTATTGTTCTAAAATCATCTCCTACTGCTATAGGGAGAGGTTCTTGCTGGTGCTGTGAGGGACAGATTATTGTTCTAAAATCATCCCATACTGCTAGAGGAAGATGTTCTTGCTGGTGCTGTGAGGGACAGATTATTGTGCTAAAATCATCCCATACTGCTAGAGGGAGATGTTCCTGCTGGTGCTTTGACGGACAGATTGTTGTTCTAAAATCATCTACTAGTGCTATAGGGAGAGGTTCCTGCTGGTGCTATGAGGGGCAGATTATTGTTCTAAAATCATTTCATACTGCTATAGGGAGAGGTTCCTGCTGGTGCTGTGAGGGGCAGATTATTGTTCTAAAATCATCACATACTGCTAGAGGGAGAGGTTCTGTGAGGGGCAGATTAT
>BLSH010198564.1:644128-664385 GCA_018402905.1 Glandirana rugosa
AAAGGGGAACTTCGACTGGCACTGGTTTCTACCACACGTTGTGGTGTACGCTCTAGAAGTCCTCCGTCTCCGGAAGGACAGGTTCAACCTAGAGGGGGTGGAAGGTCTGCTGTAGTACCCCTGGGGATGTAGGGCAGAATCTGGTCGCTGGTGAGGATTCTTCAAGACCTGGGGCCGGAGATTCAGTTTCTGGTCTGAGGGTTAAGGTGTCGCGTGGGGTTCTAGTTCTGACCTGTGACCGTGGACTAGTCTAGGCCATCTTCGGAGGAATACCGACACTATAGGATTCAAAGTGGTATGGACGGAATTATATAGGCCATAAGGAGGCTTCTACCGGATCTGATCAGGTGCCAGTGTCCAGTCTTGATCTTGGGGTGCGCTGTGGAATTGGGAGTCTGGTCTTTGACTTAGAGGCCGGGGTCCAGAACTTCTTAGGAGTGGTCGCTGGTCTAAGACGGGATGTAGGGGTCCCCATGATGTCGTCTGGAAGGTGGGGGAGATCCAACTTGGACAGGAAGGCCTCTGCCTCCTGAAGATCTCGCATGTGGTGTTGCACACCATCTTTGGTCACGGTCAGCTTCAAGGGGAAACCCCAGCGATATATGATGCGATGTTTTTGTAAGTGGAGAGTGACGGGGCGTAGTGAGCGCCTCTTGGCCAACGTGATCGGCGAAAGGTCGCTAAAAATCTGCAGTTTCTCTCCCTTGTAAGTAATTGACGTCTTATTGCGTGTCGAGTTTAAAAGTGATTCCTTACTCTCATAGTAATGGAATTTGATTATGATGTCTCTGGGTCTGGCTCCCACTGGAGGTTTGGGTGCCAGCGAGCGATGTGCACGGTCCATGCGCCAGTCTATGTCGGGTATGGTGGGGGCCAAGGTAACAAAAAGGCCTAATAGGTATTCGTGTAGCTGGGCATCTCCCACTGTTTCTGGCACCACTCTTATTCGGAGGTTCTGTCTCCTTTCCCTGTTCTCGAGGTCCTCCTGTTGGCTCTGAAGAAGTGTGATTTGTTGTTTAAGCGTGTGATTATCCTCCTCTAGCACTTGCACATAATTAATCAGTTCATCCATTTTGTTTTCTAAGCGATCTGTCCTCTCCTCTACCAGCGCAATCTCTCCTCTCAGGTCCTGAGCTATTTTCCCCACCTCAGTTGCTATTGTATGTGAGATATTCTGCAGAAGTGTATGAAGCTTTGCATCTAGAATGTCCACCGTCAGGCCCGGTGGTGCTTGAGAGAGTTGGCTCACCTCTGCCATCTGGTCTGGAGAATCAGCAGAGCGGAGCGTCTGGGAGGCAGGATCACTGGAGGCCGGAGATCCGGATCTTGTTAGGAATTTTTCCATGTGTAAAGGCTTCGGTTCTGCTGCGGGCTTATAGACAGCTTTTTGTTGTCCAATTTTGCCCATCTGGGTCGCAGAGAGGCAGTGTGTGATGTTGCAATGCTCCCGCTCTACATGTAAGCTATCGTTTGCTGCTGGGGAGCTTTGAGGATCAGCGGCGTGACGTAGCTAATCTAAAGTGCGACCACCATTATCAGTCCCCGCACATGCGCCGCCAGGATTCCTGCATCTAGGTGTTCCCCAGTGCTTAGTATGTAAGGTATGGTGCAATATCTTTTTCGGCCACAAGATGACGATCTTTGCAATTAATCCCGAGTAGGCCGCAATTGAAGCCTCGGCCTAAATTAGATGATGTGGCCGGATCGGGAGCGCCGTCCTATCCCAAAGCAGGCCGATATTCCTGGGGGGGACAATGGGGGGTGGATGGTGAGCAACCTCACGTTTTGAAGGTAAAGAGCTTTTATGGATGTGTCCCGGGGAGCTGGAGAATGCCTAATGCTTGACGGGTGTAGCAAAGATGGCGGCGGCCTAGGCCTCGTATGGAGCCGCGGCCTAAATTTAATACTGGAGCCTGAGCGGGTGTCACTATAAACCGCCACTAGGCTTGTGGCGGCTCCCCAAGTCCCTGGTGTGGCTCCTGGAGGCTTCCCTGGTGTGGATGGGCCTGTGGCCAGGTAGGGGCCCTCTTTGTACGCGGCAGATGAGGCCGCGGCTTCGATCGTTCTCCGGGAGTCAGAGCTCCCAACTTTCAGCCCGGGGGATGTATGCTGTGTTGGGGGGATCTAGGGTGTAGATCTCCACTCTCTCACCGGTCTCTGCTGGCAGGATGGCTGTGGGTTAAGCTGCTAGGGACCGGAGCTCTCCTCGGGTGCGTCTTCTCCTTCACGCGCCAGGCCACGCCCCCCCGCTAGAAAATTACTTTGAACCCCCAAACATTATATATTTTTTAAAGCAGAGGCCCTACAGAATAAAATATTGGGTGTTGCAATTTTTTTTTTCACAAAGTATTTGTGCAGCAATTTTTCAAACGCAATTTTTGGGGAAAAAAGACACTTTTTTGAATTTTAATTCACAAAAACACAATATATTCCCCAAATGTTTGGTGAAATCTAAAAGATGATCTCGTGTTGAGTACATAGACACCAAATATGACATGCTTGAAAAATTACGCACAACCGCGCAGCGGCGACAAACGATATTGATTTTTGAAAGCCTTTAAAAGCCCTTTAATAGCCCTTACAGGTTATCACTTTAGATTTACAGAGGAGGTCTACTGCTAGAATTATTGCCCTCAATCTGACATTCGTGGTGACACCTCACATGCATGTTGCAATTGCTGTTTACATATGACACAAGACTGATGGTTGCGTTCACCTTTGCGTGCGTGCACAGGAGGACAGGGGTGCATTTTTTTAAATTATTCATTTTGCTTTTTATTTTATTTTTACACTGTCCCTTTCATTTTTTTATCTATTTTATCGTTATCACAGGGAATTTAAATATCCCCTATGATAACAATAGGTAGTGACGGGTATTTTTTCTTTTTAAATTGGGGTCTTTTAGACTCTAGATCTCTCCTCAGCCCTTAAAGCATCTGACCCCACCAAGATCAGTGTGATAATATGCTTTCCCAATTTCCCAATGGGGCTGTTTATATCCGGCGAAACTGAAGTTATGAAATGCTCTTAGCTTTCGGTTTCCTAGGCCATATGGATGATAGATGATTGGAGCCATTCTAGTCTTCAATCAACTCTATGGTCAGCTGGCAGAACCACCGGCTGCATTCTTGCATACCCCAGTGGGACAGAAGAGCCTGAGAAAACAATGGAAGATGGGGGGGGGTGGGGGGAATGATACCTATACCTGCAGGCATCATTCAGGTATAAGCACTCAAAGTCAGCAACATACTAGTACGTCTCTGGTCCTTGTTGGGCATATGATGTAATGTTCTTTTTTTTCATACAGCCTGTGGGTTAAATGAAAGAAAGAATCAATCAATCGGTGGGTACGCCTACAATTAGAAAACCACCCTGCATCCACCCACTACTAATGATGGGCATAGCACCGTTCTAAAAATATATGCCGGAGCATAGGGGCAACCGCCCCTATGTCCACCCCCTGCCCCTATGCTCTGGCATATATGTTTTTTTTTAACTGTGGTGGTGAAATCACCTCCTACAGCACTGGAGTTGCTGATTTACATATTATGGGAGCAAAGGCTGTTGCTGTCAAGAATGGCAGCAGAATGGCGTACCTGAAAAATAAAAAACGATTAATAAAACACAGTAAACAGTAACATATAAAAAAATGACATGCCTGCAAAGAAAACATTATAAAACACAGTAACAAAAAAAACATTACAGGTAAGCAGTAACGTATAAAAAAAATGACATACCTGAAAAGAAAACATGATAAAAAACAGTAACAATAGAGAAGGAGAACAATCGAGAATAGAGAGAAAACAATAGAGAGAGAGAGAGAAACAAGAAACTGACAACTGTTTTTGACTTTTTAATTTTTTTGGGGGTTTTGATAACACTTTTTTTTGTTGTTTTAAAAAATGTTTATTCATTTTTTTTTTGGTGCACTTTTTTGTAACAGTAACAATAAAGTTTCCAGGTTCGGGTCTCTCAAAATTTGGTGGTATCTTTGGAGACCCTATGAAAGTGTGCCCTATACCTGTGTATTGCTGTACCCTATGCTAATACTCAACTAGTCTGTGGTAGCATTGGAAACATTCACCGATGCAAAGACCAGGCTGGTCAGGACAGGAGGGACAATAATAACGGGTGTCACGCCTGTATCCTCGTCGTCTGCAGACATGACATCTTCTTTGGGGTGCTCGTTGGGTAGGGGTACCAGGGACGGCATGTGGAAAATGCTGCTCATGCAGCCGGCTCACTGCATTTAGATTGGGAAGTTGTGGTGCAGCATCATCTGGAAACAGAAGGGCTGTGACAATCTCTTCCTGGAATTTAAGGAAGGATCCAGTCCATCCTGACGCTTTGTATAGCACATAAGCGTTCAGCAGAGCCAATTGGAATAAATATACAGACACTTTTTTGTACTAGCATCTGGCCTTACGGGCAATTAAGTATGGCACCAATAACTGGTCGTTGAGGATGACCCCTCCCATATTAACCCCTTCCTTACTGGGCACTTAAACCCCCCTCCTGCCAAGACCAATTTTTGGCTTTCAGCGCTGTCGCATTTTGAATGACAATTGCGCGGTCGTGCGACGTTGTACCCAAATAAAATTTGCGTCCTTTTTTCCCACAAATAGAGCTTTCTTTTGGTGGTATTTGATCCCCTCTGCGTCATTTCCGATCGCCGCTATAAACAAAAAATGAGCGACAATTTTGCAAAAAAGAACAATATTTTTTACTTTTTGCTAAAGTACAAATCCATTAAAAAAAATATTCATCAGTTTTGGCCAATATATGTTCTTCTACATATTTTTGGTAAAAAAAAAATCGCAATCGGCGTATATTGATTGGTTTGCGCAAAAGTTATCGCATCTACAAACTGGGAATTGATTTATGGCGTTTTTATTAATTTTTTTTTTTTACTGGTAATGGCGGCGATCTGCGATTTTTAGCGGGACTGCGATATTGCAGCAGAAATGTCTGACATTTTTTACACATTTTTGGGACCAATGACATTTATACAGCGATCAGAAATTTAAATATCCACTGATTACTGTATAAATGTCATTGGCAGTGAAGGGGTTAACCAGCAGGGGGCAGTGAAGTGGTTAACAAATGTTCCCTGGGTGTGTTCTAACTGTGGGGGGGCAGGGCTGGCCGGGACATAACAGATCTAACTGATCCCAGTGACAGGGATCAGTAGATCTGTCATGTCCCCTGTCACAGAACGGAGAACCGCCGTGTTTACAATGGCGGTTCCCCGTTCTGAGGCTCCCAAAAGAGATCGCCGGGTCTCTGGCGGACATCAAGCCTGCCCGACCCACGGGCATGCTTGCGCAGTGTGCGGCGCGCAGTGTGCGGCGCGCACGCGCGCGCGCCGCCGCTGCCTCCAGGGGGCGCGCCAGGAGCGCGCACAGTGGACGACGTCCATGGACGTCGTCTGGGCATTTCAGATCCGCGCTGGAGCCGTACTTCGGCAATAGCGCGGATCTGAAGTGGTTAAGGTTGTAGTTGTGGACAAAGAGGGGCTTCTCCACAACACCAGTCGCCGTTTTGAATTTAGACTGCTGTGTCTGAGTGAAGGGAGGACAGAAATAAAACATTCAGTTTTTCCCTCCACTTCATGGCAAGCAAATTATTACATTTCAAGCAGGCTCTCTCTCCCTTCTAAGTCAGGATTCTACAAGCCATTTGAGGAAGCCCCGGCAATTAGATAGTACGGTGCCACATGCGCCAATTCCACAACCAAAAATGTGACTAAAAAGTGTGCTTGTGTAATAATTGTCCACTTACAAATGGTACCCATTTCTGAATAAGGGTAAAACCAAGTTCCAAACAATCTTGCCAGCTCTCCCTATGTAGTCCAGGCAGTTGGGGGGCTCCACGTGACTATCTTTACCCTCATGAACCATAAAACTATATGAATAGCCTGTGGCCCTGTCAGAGAGCTTATACATCTTGACCCTGTATCTGGCACGCTTGCTGGGGAGAAACTGTTTGAAAGCAAGATGGCCAGAAAATGTAGTCAGGGACTCGTCTACGAAGACAATTTGATACGGAATAAACAAGGCTGTGAATTGTTATTTGCAGTGTATGAGGGGCCGAATTTTGTGGAGCTGATCATATCCAGGGTCACCCCAAGTATTACAGAGTTCATTGTCATTAAAATGCACGAACCACAAGATCTGCTCGTATTGGGTCCTGATCATGGAAGCAGAGAACACAGGCATATGGTGAATTGGGTCATTGGACCAATATGACCTCAACTCAGATTTTTTAACTATGCTCATGAGAAGGAATAGGCCCAGATAGGTCTTAAATTCTGGAACCGTAATAGGTTTCCAGTCTCTGGCAAGGGTCAAATGGGGATTAGCGGTGATGAATTGACCAGCATACAAATTGCTTTGGTCCACAATAGATCTTTAGAGATCTTCTGTAAAAAACAGTGAATAAAAATAAAGTGACGTAAAATCAGCTGTTTCCACCTGAATTCCGGGTTGGCCAGTGAATGGGGGAAGTACAAGCGTATCAGTGGTGGGCTGCCAATTGGGGCTTGCAAGAGCATCAGAAAGGGCACTATGGGCTCTGTGGGCCTGTGTTTGTCTTCATCTTGGTGATTGCGGTACATAACTTGTGCTAGCCAATGCACCAGCTTGAACTGCACTTATGGGACTTGCCATGTCACCAAGTGTTACTGGAGTGCTGGTTGTATGACCAGGATGTACTAGGCCACTGGTGCTTGCCAGTTCACCAGAAGAATGAGCGGCGCTAGTACTGGCTCTCTGCTCCATACAAGCGCCCTTCGGATCGGGTACGCCTAACCTTAGCTGGAACCACAACTCTGTCGTCAGACAGGGTGCCGCTGCTGTCTATGGATTTGTATACTGGGCCTGATTCTGGAAGTGAGGCTTCCCCATCGCTCTCATCTGTCATGCTCAGCAACGTGTAGGCCTCTTCACTAGTGTATGTCTAATTGGACATGTTGGCCACCTGGTTGTCAGAGCCTGCTTCAATCTCTACCAAAAATTAACTTTTATTGTTCAAAGGGATCATTCCTGACTCTGCAAACACTGCAGTTACGTGTATTGTGTTTTGTAAGTGTCAGTGATCTATTTGATCCTGCACTTGGGTGGGCTGGGCTTGGGCTACACGAAGGTGCTAGCAGGTATCTAGGCTGATCCCACGAATGCAGCATTTTTTAGAACACTAATCTACTGGAGACGCTAATATAGATCTGATCAGATCACAGATATTGATCTGTACAGATACTATACTAGTAACGGACATATCTAGTGTGTGTGTGCGCGTGTTAGAGTACCTGACTAATCTAACCCTGCCGGGGATTGATGCTGCCCCTAACTTACACTAAAACATAGTTAAGGACACCCGCGATCAGGGGTTAAAACCTTTATAAGGCTCTATATGGCGGGTACCCTGATGGAAAAAAAAGAAACTCTCTAACAAGCATCAACTGTGACACTAATACAGTGATCACAGGTGACAGGGGGCAATTAAGGGGTTAACACATTTATTAGTGGGGTTAAGAGAGGGCACCTATGCTTACCTGGGCCTAATACTACCTACCACTACCTAACCTAACACTGGTTAGTGTCACAAGTGACACAAGTACAGTAATCAGTGAAAAATCTGATCACTGCAGTAAGTGTCACAGTGAAGGGGTAAACTGAAGGGACAATCGAGGGGGGGGGGGGGGGGNGGAAAGTGTGGTGTGCCTATGTGTACTGTGTCAGTGTACTGTTGTACAACTCATGGTTAGATGTCTCTTTCTCGCTCGCTGGAACCGAAAAGGGCTCCACGAGGGGAGGTGACATCACTTCCTTTGCCTGTGTTTACATTACACAGGCAGAGGAGGCATTTCGTTCGCCATAACTGATCAGCAGTTCCAGACCAAAAATCCTTGGTCTGGGCCTGGTGATTGATCGGTTCTGAAACGAATCCAATTAATTCGCACAGGGCTGCAGCAGTGCAATGGTAAATGTACGTGAGCCGGTCGGGAAGTAGCTAGGGTAGCATAATAGGTGACTCCGTTGCGATTAATATTATGAAATGTTATGTTTTGACCTTTTGTATATATGGCTCATGACAAGAAAAAAAATGACTCTGTAGTTATATATTATATTATTAACATATTGCCCCTTCAAGTTTAGAATGTACAGCATAGGGATGGGCCAAACACCCCGGTTCGGTTCGCACCAGAACTTGCGAATAGGCAAAAAATTTGCGCAAACACGTGAACGACATTAAAATCAATGGGACTCGAACATGAAAAATCAAAAGTGCTCATTTTAAAGGCTTATATGCAAGTTATTGCCAGAAAAAGTGTATGGGGATCCGGGTCCTGCCCTAGGGGACATGTATCAATGCAAAAAATGTTTTTTTATATCAATTGTTTTTTCAGGAGCAGTGATTTTAACAATGCTTAAAGTGAAACAATAAAAATTAAATATTCCTTTAAAATCATGCCTGGGGAGGGGGGGGAGGGGGGACTCCTTAGCCTGCCTGTAAAAGAGCACACCTCTGTGATGTTTAGAACATAGCTGTAGGAAAATGACATTTCCAAAGGTTCACAGCTATATAGATAAAATCACTGAAAAAGCATTACATTGCACCCCCCAGTCCATACCAGGCCCTTCAGATCTGGTATGGATTTTAAGGGTAACCCCACTCCGAAATTAAAAAAAAATTGCCTAGGGTTCCCCCCCAAAGTCCGTAACAGGCCCTTCAGGTCTGGTATGGATTTTAAGGGGAACCCCACCCAAAATGAAAAAAAAATTGCGTAGGGGTCCCCCCAAAGTCCATACCAGGCCCTTCAGGTATGGTATGGATTTTAAGGGGAACCCGGCGCCAAATTAGAAAAAAATGCCATAGGGGTCCCCCAAAATCCGAACCAGACCCTTATCTGAGCATGGTAGGAGGGGGTGGGGACGAGTGAGCGCCCCACTCCGAACCATACCAGGCCACATGCCCTCAACATGGGGAGGATGCTTTGAGGTCACCCCCAAAGCATCTTGTCCTCATGTTAATGGGGAGAAGGGCCTCATCCCCACAACCCTTGCCTGTGGCTGTGGGGGTCTGCGGGCGGGGGTCTACTTTCACCACCCCCGCTCCCACTGCTGCAGCCATACCGTGCAGAGGCGTCTCCCAGAATGGGCGGTCTTCAGTTTGACATAAATGGGTGACCTGCCCCCTCTGACAACAAATGATGTGAGAATGGGGCGGGGTCAATTGTTTACATCACTGGGTGGCCCCGCCCTTACCTATAAAATAAATGTCAGACTGCAGACTGCCCATTCTGGGAGACGCCTCCGGGCACAGGCGCGGTGAAAGAGGAAGGAAGAAGATGAAGACTGAAGATGAAGAGAGGAAGGAAGAAGACCAAAAGAAGAAGCAGAAGACTAGAAGAAGGACTGGGGCAGAAGAAGATGGAGGAAGAAAGAAGAAAGAGCTATTTTACACAATAAAGGTCTTGTCAAAAACTGCCTCTTGTTTTTTTGTACCACTTTACTCCTTTTTTGGTGAATGGGCACCCCATACCTATTCACATGGGGGGGGTCAGGATTTGGGGGCCCCCTTATTAAAGGGGGCTTCCAGATTCCGATAAGCCCCCCCAACCGCAGACCCTTACAACCACCGGCAAGGGTTGTGGGGATGAGGCCCTTATCCCCATCAACATGGGGACAAGGTGCTTTGGGGGCGACCTCAAAGCACCCTCCCTATGTTGAGGGCATGTGGCCTGGTATGGTTTGGAGGGGGGCACTTGTCTCCACCCCTCCTGCCTTGCCAGGGCTTCGTGCTCCGATAAGGGTCTGGTTTGGATTTTGGGGGGGACCCTATGCCTTTTTTTTTAAATTTGGCACGGGGTTCCCCTTAAAATCCATACCAGACCTGAAGGGCCTGGTACGGACTTTGGGGGGACCACCACGTCCTTTTTAAAAAACAATTGTCACGGTGTTCCCCTTAAAACCCATACCAGACCTCAAGGGCCTGGTACGGACTTTGGGGGAACCCTATGTCATTTTTTTTTATTTTGGGCGGGGTTCTCCTTAAAATACATACCAGACCTGAATGGTCTGTTACGGACTTTGGGGGGGAACCCTATGCAATTTTTTCATGTTTTCAATTTTGGTGCAGACCCTGCTGTTTTAAATTTTAAATTAAATTTAAATTATTTTAAAAATTGTGATGACATGGCCCAGTCAAACAGGTGCCAAAAAATTGGGCATTGGGTGTTGGCAGTGCCAGAGCACTGTCACTTTGTGCACTTAATCTTGTTGGGTGCAGGAATGGACCCTGCTGGTGTAAATTAGTTAAAAAAATTGTGATGACATGCCCCAGTCAAACAGGTGCTGAAAAATTGGGCCTTGGGTGTTGGCGGTTCCAGAACACTGTAGCCCCTTGCAGTTACTCTTGTTGGGTGCAGGAACGGTCCCTGCTGTTGTAAATTAGTTTAACTACTTAAGCCCCGGAGCAAGCCCCAGAGCCATTTTTTACACTTGTTAACAAGTCAAAATCATTTTTTTTGCTAGAAAATTACTTAGAACCCCTAAACATTATATATATTTTTTCAAACACCTAGACAATAAAATGGTGATCATTGCAATACTTTTTGTCACGTGGTATTTGCGCAGCAGTCATTCAAGCTCAATTTTTTTTGGAAAAAAATTACTTTTTTGAGTTAAAAAATAAGACAACAGTAAATTTAGCCCAATTTTTTTGTATATTGTGAAAGAGGATGTTATGCCGAGCAAATAGATACCATACATTTTATGGCTGAAAATTGCACACACTTGCAGAATGGCAACAAACTCCAGTACTTGAAAATCTCCATAGGCGATGTTTTAAAAAAAATTAACGGTTACCAGGTTATAAGTGCAGAGGAGGTCTCTTGCTATAATTATTGCTCACACTCTGGCGATTGCGGCAATACCTCACATGTGTGGTTTGAACACCGTTTTCATATGCGGGCGTGACTTACATATGTGTTTTCTTTGTTGCGCGAGCTCGCAGGGTCGGTGGCACTTTAAATTTTTCTTTTACATTTTTTTAGTTATTTTATTTTAGTTATTTTTTTAACACTGTTCCTTTAAAAAAAACATTTGATCACTTTTATTGTTATGACAAGGAATATAAACATCCCTTGTGATAGTAATATATGGTGACAGGTACTATTTATGGAGGGATCAAGGGTCTAAAAGAACCCCCATCCCTCCTTTGCACTTCACAGTATTCAGATTGCCAAAAACGGCGATTCTGAATACTGTAAATATTTTTAAAATCGGCGCTGTTGTGACGCCGCTTCTGGAAATGTACGAAGGAGTCCCAATCGAAGCTGATTCCAGTTTCCACAGGGACTCCACACAGCAGCCAGATGCATTTGATTGGAGCTCTGTTCTCCCGGTGGAAGAGCGGCAGACAGTGGCGGGAGGGGGGTGGACCCTCCCGCTCCCTGGGATAATGACCGAGCAGCTCCCGAGCCAGATCAGCCATTATCACTGGATAGCTGGCCGCTACCAGGTACCATGTTATACCATGTAGCTGCAGGCTGTACCCCAATACATCTACTTAAAGCTGCCACCATTTATAAATAGCGATTCGTGTTAAGTGGTTAAAAATTGTGATGACATGCCCCTGTCAAACAGGTGTTGAAAAATTGGGTCTTGGTGGTGCCAGAGCACTGTAACCTCTTGCAATTACTCTTGTTGGGCTCAGGAACGGGCCCTGCTGTTGTAAATTAGTTTAAAAAACTGTATATATTTTAAGACACCACGTCAAGTGTACTATATACTGTACGTACACCCCTGAATACACTGATATATAGTGTACACTCAATACGCTGTGTGTGTGTGTGTGTGTATATATATATATATATATATATATGTATATATATATTAGACTGCATATATTTTAAGACATCATGTCAATGGTACTATATACCATACTTACACCTACAAATGCACTGATATGTAGTGTACATATTCTTATAGTCTTATATTAGACGGTATATATTTTAATACACTATGTCAAGTGTACTATATACCGTATGTGCACACCCGAATGCACTTATATATAGTGTGCACTCAATATGCTGTGTGTATATATAAATATATATATATATATATATATATATATATATATATATATATATATATAAACTGTATATATATATATATAGTTACATAGTTACATAGTTAGTAGGGTTGAAAAAGGCACAAGTCCATCTAGCTCAACCAAAGAAAAAAAAATTATATATAACCAAACAATCCCATATACAATCCTTCACCCACAGTTGATCCAGAGGAAGGCAAAGCATGATCCAATTTGCTATAACAGGGGAAAAAATTCCTTCCTGATCCCCCAAGAGGCAATCGGATACAACCTGGATCAACTTTACCTAAAATTGTTAGTACCCAGTTATATTATTTACATTAACCACTTCAGCCCCGGAAGGATTTCACACTTTAGGACCAGAGCACTTTTTGTGATTCGGTGCTGTGTCGTTTTAACTGACAATTGCGTGGTCGTGCGACGTTGTACTCAAACTAAATTTGCGTCCTTTTTTCCCCACAAATAGAGCTTTCTTTTGGTGGTATCTGATCACCGCTGCGTCATTTCTGATCGCCGCTATAAACAAAAGAAGAGCGACAATTTTGCAAAAAAACTCACATTTCTTACTTTTTGCTAAAATACAAATTAAAAAAAAAAAAAAAAAAAAATTTTCAACGGTTTTGGCCGATTTATATTCTTCCTCGTATTTGTGATAAAAAAAAATGCAATTGCCGTTTATTGATTGGTTTACGCAAAAGTGGCCGCGATTACGGATGATGAGAATTCATTTCTGGGGGTTTTTTTTTTTAAATATTTTACTAGTAATGGCGGCGATCTGCGTTTTTTAGCAGTACTGCAATATTGGGGCGGACATGTCGGACCATTTTGACACTTTTTTGGGACCATTGGCATTTATACAGTGATCAGTGCTATGAAAATGCATTGATTACTGTGTAAATGCCATTGGCAGTGAAGGGGTTAACCTGGGCGGGGGGGGCTGTAAAGGTTAACTGTGTTCCCTGGGCGTGTTCTAACTGTGACAGTGTTTGACTGGCAGGGGAAGGAGAGTGATCACAGCTTCCATTTACAGGAAGGCTGTGAGCATAGCCCTTCCCCCTCACACAGAACGGAGATCCGTGTTTACTTACACGGATCTCCGTTCTTTCACTGCGGTTTGCGATATCGAGCCCCCTTGTCACCATCAACCTGCGGTTGGCGGTCTGCAAGTGGTTAAGGATAGAATCTAGGCCTTTTTTTAAAGCAATCAACTGTGCTGGCCAAAACCACCTCTGGGGGGAGTCTATTCTACATTTTCACAGCTCTTACTGTGAAGAAACCTTTCCATATTTGTAGATAAAATCTTTTTTCCTCTAGACGTAAAGAGTGCCCCCTTGTCCTTTGTGATGACCTTAAAGTAAATAACTCAAAACCAAGTTCACTATATGGACCACTTATATATTTGTACATGTTGCTCATATCCCCTCTTAATCTCCTGAATTTTTGAGAAGAGAGAAAAAATTCAGATCCTCTAATATATATTAGACTGTATATATTTTAAGACACCACATCAAGTGCACTATATACCGTACATACACCCGCGAATGCACTAATATATAGTGTACACTCAATACGCTGTGTGTATATATATATATATATATATATATATATACACTAGACTGTATATATTTTAATACACCACATCAAGTGTACCATATACTGTACGTACACCCCCGAATGCACTATAATGCACTAATATATAGTGTATATTCAAAACGCTGTGTGTATATATATATATATATATATATATATATATATATATATAATTGGAACCAAAAAAACTCTGCGCTATGGAAGTGACTTAATAAAAATAATCCAATATCATAATCAATAGAACACAAATGTAAATATGTGATAACAGAAAAATACCAGTGAAACCAGGAGGCTGCTGTGCTCAGGTGTGCACCTGCCTATTTGATAATATAACAACAAAAACAGCGCCACCCCTGCAAAATGTGACACTACACCAAAAATCAGCGCCCAATCAAAAAGGCAAACTAAAAGTAAATGTCCATACAAATCCACAAAATAAAAAAATAAAAAATACAAAAAAGTCCTTGAAATAACTCATGTGCTATTGCTGGTGGTACCAGCGTGCTTTAAAGTGCTCTTGAGTGCTCCAAACAAGTCTGTGCAAGAAAGTGTGCCAGGTGCCAGAACCCTCTCATGCCCCCACTCACCAGAGGGAATGGACCATCTGCTTTTCAGTCAGAAGGTAAGCAGAGCTGGAGGTTGATGAGGATGAAACTTGGCCATAGCAACTGTAGGATCAGCCTGGTGTCCGGCCTCACAATCCTCAGGGTACCAGCACTCCAAGTCACTCAGAAAAGAGAAAGAATCTTCATAGTGCAAACTGTATTCAAATGCATTTATTGCGCAAATAAAAACTACTTACAGAACGATTGTAGTTAATCAGCATAAAATGTCGATATCTCTTAGTTGCAACAGCGCGAACGAACGTTCCACCATAACATCAACACCAACAGGTTGTGACGTAGTCGACTGTGACGTCAACCTGTTTCGCTCTGTGAATAGAGCGTCATCATTCTTTCACTGCCTGAAGGAACGCTATATACTATACACTGAATTAGCTGTATATAGTATCCATTAAGGCATTGCATTATATACATATATACACTAGGAAGGTATATATATATTCTTGAACTGCCTGCACTAACTGACTATATACAGATCACTCTATCTATCTATCTATCTATCTATCTATCTATCTATCTATCTATCTATCTATCTATCTATCTAGTACAGATTCCACTCTACACTAAACTGCCTGTACTAACTGACTGTATACAGATCACTCTATCTATCTATCTATCTATCTATCTATCTATCTATCTATCTATCTATCTATCTATCTATCTATCTAGTATAGATTTCACTCTACACTAAACTGCCTGTACTAACTGACTGTATACAGATCTCTCTATCTATCTATCTATCTATCTATCTATCTATCTATCTATCTATCTATCTATCTATCTATCTATCTATCTAATATATATTTCACTCTACACTAACTGACTCTATACAGATCGCTCTATCTATCTATCTATCTATCTATCTATCTATCTATCTATCTATCTATCTATCTATCTATCTATCATAGATTTCACTCTACAGTAAACTGCCTGTACTAACTGACTGTATATAGATCACCCTAGCTATCTATCTATCTATCCATCTATCTCTCTATCTATATGTTTTTCACAATAATCACTTCACTAGCTACACTGAACTGCCTGCACTTCACTAGCTAAGCTCACTGTCTATCACAGTTTTTCACACACTACATAGAGCCGCTATACAAGCGGCTTTATATAGTGTGGGGCGTGGATTGAGGCTGCTGAGCAGTGATTGGCTAAAGGGCAGAATGCTCTGTAATTGGCCAAAGTATGCAGGTCATGTGCATGCCTTGGCCAATCAGTGGGCAGCATTTCCCCCGCCAATGGAATGCATTATGGGGCGCTCGAAGTTCCCCCATAATGTTATAATTCTGGCAAACGCCTGTTGTTCGAGTCTAACTTACATTCGACTCAAACAGCTGGCCCATCCCTAGTATAGCAAGTCAAAATTTGAAATGCAGTATTATTACTCACTAACTTACTCACTGCCCTGAAGTTGGTTTAATCACTTTAAAATAAGATTGATACAATTTGTGAAGAGATCTCCACTGTACAGATATCTCCCTCATCTTATACTCCTTGCCGAGCTGCACAATCAATACTTCCCTCGTTTAACCATGCTACTATAAAATAAGTCACTAAACTTTTTCTAACGCCCACCTAACCACCTGCCCCCTAGACTCTGGTCCCAAATAATATATCTTCAATCTCTTCCTCTCTACTGGCATCTTCTCCAACCCTCTAAAACATGTACTAGTCACTCCCATACCTAAGAAGACCCTACTGGACCCTACTGCCACAGCTGAAAAGCATTCTAGCAGGAATGGACTCCCTCATTATAGCACATGTAATAGAATGCAGAAACACCTCATTGCGCAGCAAGTTTTAGCAAGGGGTTACATTTATTGAGAAGTAAGACAGATACTCACAAACATCCTTGACATAAAAAAGCAGTGTCTATAAGTGTGGATCAAATAGCAAGTTGTCTCTGGCTGCTGTGTAATAAAGGACCGCTTGGCAGCTTCACAAGACCCGACTCCCTGCTGGAGTTTCCTCCTCAGTAGGCGTCCTCAGGGGGTGTGGTCAAATGAGCACCAGACACCCTTTAAACACTACAGCGGCCGGAAGTAAAACATTACAGGAAGCACGTGTCGGCTAATCAAAGCACAGCACATGACCTGGAAAAGGAAGTGTAGGAACCTAATTCTGGCCATGCATGAACTCACAATTCGGCCTGAGAATAGGAACCAAAACAGCACAATGACTGTTTTATCCCAAGAAAAAGAGGAAGAAAAAGAGGAAAAAAACAAAAGGCACTATGCAGCTAGAAGGTCACAGCGACATTGATACTGTGCCCACCATGAAAAAAGAAATAAAGTAAAATAAAGCATCAGGGGAGCGCAATGCCTTCAATAATAGCAGCCCAATATGACATCTAATGGCCGGAGACAGTCACCGCATTACACAGACACTAGAAGTTAAAAACATATTAAAAAACACACTAAAAACAATGCAGAAAATTACATTGAAATGATCTAAACTAAATATATGACAAGCCATATGAAAAAAGGACGGCAAGAATTTATATTAAAGGGCCAGCAAAAACAACAATAAGAATAACCATGAAAATGTTGATGAATCTTAATAAGATTACCCGCGCCTTGGAGATAAACAAAATAATCAAAAGGAGAGCAGCTGGTATAACAGTTAAAAAGTTGTACAATAATGAATTAAATAAGTACCGTGCTCATCTAGCAGTTATCACACATACAGAGGTACCCCTCCCGTATGATATGGTGTATTTTTTTACAAAAACCAACACCTACTGCATACATAAATCATAGCGCTTACAACATCTTCATATGCTCTAATAGGCTACAATCCTAGTTGCTAAAACTGCATATTCTGTTGTCACGCTAATGTGCAGTCTGTGTGTTCCTGAGCATAAAAACATTCAAACAAAGGTCTATTTAGTCCAGGATACCAAATTGTCTAGTTCAATTAATGTTCCAGGATAAATGATAAATATCACAGAATCAATGAATGAATGAGTTGACATGCACATGTGATAGAAAAATGCAAAGATGATCCTCAGTGGGGAGGCCAATAGATCCCAAAAGAGGGAATCCACTAAGGATCATCTTTGCATTGCAAGAAGATCTCGCAGATGCGACTTGGTAATGTCTTGTTATGTGGAGACTTTAATGTTACGGTCAACCCAACCCTTGACAACTCTTCGCCTCTTGGGAGACTGCCATCCTTTATGGGCGGTCTCCTAACTGACGAAGAGCTCTACGACCCATGGAGGTGCCAGCATGCTGAGGAAAAATCTTTCACCTATTACTCACCCCGTCACAATTCATATTCACGCCTTGATTTCTTTTTGGTTGACAAAATGCTACTGCAGAGAATCTCCAAATCCACTATCCAAGATATCACATGGTCTGACCATGCTCCCATTACGGAAATCAACAAACAATTAGACAAATTCTTCCATTTTAACAACAGGAACGATACAAATGCCTTTACCAATTGGAATGCCCATAAGGCTTTCATGAGAGGGGTAATACTTAAATACAGTTCCAGGTTAAAAAAGAGATATACAGCGAAACTAGACACTCTCTTAACGGAAATTCGTGCCCTAGACAAACAAAACCAAACAAACCCCACAACCGCCCTGGCGGAGAAATTGTCCAAACTACGCAACACCCTGAGAGAATTACTGTGCACCCAAAACGATGTTTACCTACGTAGACTCAAACTAAACTACTATGCCAACAACAATAAAGCAGGCAAATTCCTAGCAAATAGACTCAAAACCCAAAGATCCAAAACCAAAATCCCCCATATCATACACCCACTAACTCAGGAAAAGCATATTAATTCACAATCAATCGCCAACTCCTTTGCTGACTATTACAGCTCCCTTTACAATTTAAGAGAGGATACTTCAACCACGCAACCTTCAGACCATGCCATCAAGGAATTTTTAGACTCATTGAACCTACCCTCTTTAACACCAAACCACCTAGAAGACCTTAATGCACCAATCACTAGTGAAGAATTAGAAAACACTATCATGTCCCTCCCCAATGGCAAATCCCCGGGCCCGGACGGCCTCAAAAATGAGTATTATAAAACATTTAAACACACCCTAGCCCCCCACTTGCTTCCTGCTCTTCAGGAAGCAGCAACCTCGGGATCATTCCCGAGAGAAATGTTAAAAGCGCAGATTATCACACTTCCCAAACAGGGCAAACCCCCAACCACGCCATCCAACTTTCGCCCAATTTCGCTCCTCAACACAGACGTCAAAATCTATGCAAAAGTGCTTGCCAAACGACTCTTCAACATAATCCCGTCACTAATAAAGCCAGACCAATTGGATTTCACCAAGGGTCGACAGGTGTCAGATGCCACCGGGCGCATCATAAACGTACTTCATCAGGTGGAGTTGCGGCGAACGCCTTCTCTGCTTCTCTCGATTGATGCGGAGAAGGCGTTTGACAAGGTCCACTGGGGATACATGAATGCCGTTCTCCAAAAGTTTGGCTTTAAAGGTAACATACTGTCCGCCATCATGGCTTTGTACTCCCAGCCATCTGCCCAAGTATACACAGAGGGCCTTCTGTCCAAAACCTTCAACATCACCAACGGCACCAGGCAGGGCTGCCCCCTTTCCCCGTCAATTTTCAATCTGGTAATAGAACCACTAGCAGAATCTATCCACTCTCACCCGCACATATTAGGGTTTAAGTTCCGTCAACACCCACACGTCATAAACCTGTTTGCTGATGATGTAATTCTTCTCATAACGAACCCCACGGTATCACTTCCGTTTGCTCACAAAGTTCTCACCCACTTTAGCACCCTATCATATTATAAGGTAAACTTCAGCAAATCCCTCATACTGGACTTGGGAATTGGCACGCATGCCCGCAAACACCTGGAAACAACCCTCCCATACACATGGACAAAAAGCTCCATTCCTTACT
Source organism: Glandirana rugosa (assembly GCA_018402905.1). NCBI lineage: Eukaryota > Metazoa > Chordata > Amphibia > Anura > Ranidae > Glandirana > Glandirana rugosa. The sequence continues at coordinate 663,375 of BLSH010198564.1, forward strand.
TAGGGCTAAACCTAACCCCCAAAACATCTCTATTAGCTGAGGCAAATATAAAACCACTACTCAATACTATCAAACAGGACCTCACACGCATGGCAAAAGTTGAACTCTCCCTTGCAGGAAGAATTGCTTCCTTCAAAATGATGGTACTCCCAAAAATCTTATACATATTCTGAACGCTCCCAATACAACTAAAAGCATACCACCTGACAGAGATCAATAAAACCCTTAAACACTTCATATGGCAGGGGAAAACAGCAAGGTGTCCCAACAAACACCTTATCAAACACAGGGAGGTGGGAGGAATGTGTCTACCAGATATAAAAGACTACCATACAGCCACCCTCCTAATTCAAATTAGGCACTGGTTTAGAAACCCTCCTGAAGCTTTATGGGTGGATATAGAAACCACAAGCTCCAAAACATCCCACCTACCAACATTACTTCTGGCAGACATATGGAAACCACTTGACTTACCAAACCTCCACATAACAGTCCAAGCGGCAATTCAGGCGTGGAGAACGCTTTTCCAACAAACCAAAACCACACACAACCGGGAACACAGAAACATTAGAATACCCATTGGACAAAAGTGCATAGTTTTGAACAAACAGTAGTTTGAAAACAGCAGGAGTTTGGAGACAGCCAACTCTATTTGATTAGTGCCTGTGTTTGAATTTAAGTAAATCTCTCTTTAAAGATGTTTGGTTTAGTTCAGTGCAATACTTGTTTGGCATTTATTTTTCATGGTGCTTTGTGGAAGCTGGGATGCTGTCCCATTTGTATGCAGGTTTCTAGTCTACGTGATGACATTGCCTGTCTAAATTCCTTGGTTTGTGCTCTGCAGTCTGAGATCAGGAGGTTGTCTAAGCCAGTTTGTTGTGTTGAGCTGCCCTGCAATAATCCACCTCTTCCTCAAAGACTGCGCAGGAGAAGGGCAGTGTGGACAACTGTTGGGTCTGGAAGAGTAAGGCCTGTGGATCATAGACATGTAGCTTTTGGTTTGACACTGCA
>BLSH010198564.1:681516-697652 GCA_018402905.1 Glandirana rugosa
TACATAGTTACATAGTTAGTCGGGTTGAAAAAGGCACAAGTCCATCTAGCTCAACTAAAAAAAAAAAAAAAAATGATATATAACCAAACAATCCCATATACAATCCTTCACCCACAGTTGATCCAGAGGAAGGCAAAAAACCCCAGCAAAGCATGATCCAATTTGCTATAACGGGGGAAACAATTCCTTCCTGATCCCCCAAGAGGCAATCGGATACAACCTGGATCAACTTTACCTAAAAATGTTAGTACCCAGTTATATTATTTACATTATATAGAATCCAGGCCTTTTTTTAAAGCAATCAGCTGTGCTGACCAAAATCACCTCTGGGAGGAGTCTATTCCACATTTTTACAGCTCTTACTATGAAGAAACCTTTCCGTATTTGTATCTTTTTTTCCTCTACACGTAAAGAGTGCCCCCTTGTCCTTTGTGGTGATCTTAAAGTAAATAACTCAAAACCAAGTTCACTATATGGACCACTTATATATTTGTACATGTTGCTCATATCCCCTATTAATCTCCTCTTCTCAAGAGAGAATAAATTCAGATCCTCTAATATATATTAGACCGTATATATTTTAAGACACCACGTCAAGTGTACTATATACCGTACGTACACCTGCGAATGCACTGATATATAGTGTACACTCAATACGCTGTGTATGTATATATATATATATATATATACGCACTAGACTGTATATATTTTAATACACCGCATCAAGTGCACTATACACCGTACGTACAACCCTGAATGCACTATAATGCACTAATATATAGTGTATACTCAATACGCTGTGTGTATATATATATATATATATATATATATATATATATATATATATATAATTGAAACCAAAAAAACTCTGCGCTATGGAAGTGACTTAATAAAAATAACCCAATGTCATAATCAATAAAACACAAATGTAAATATGTGATAACAGAAAAATACCAGTGAAACCAGGAGGCTGCTGTGCTCCGGTGTGCACCTGCCTACTTGATAATATAACAACAAAAACAGCGCCACCCCTGTAAAATGTGACACTACACCAAAAATCAGCGCCCAATCAAAAAGGCACACTAAAAGTAAATGTCCATACAAATCCACAAAATGAAAAAATAAAAAATACAAAAAAGTCCTTGGGATAACTGATGTGCTATTGCTGGTGGTACCAGCGTGCTTTAAAGTGCTCTTGAGTGCTCCACACAAGTCTGTGCAAGAAAGTGTGCCAGGTGCCAGAACCCTCTCGTGCCCGAACTCACCAGAGAAAATGGACCATCTGCTTTTCAGTCAGAAGGTCAGCAGAGCTGGAGGTTGATGAGGGTGAAACTTGGCCATAGCAACTGTAGGATCAGCCTGGTGTCCGGACTCACAATCCTCAGGGTACCAGCACTCCAAGTCACTCAGAAAAGAGAAAGGATCTTCATAGTGCAAACTGTATTCAAATGCATTTATTGCGCAAATAAAAAGTACTTACAAAACAATTGTAGTTAATCAGCATAAGATGTCGATATCTCTTAGCTGCAACAGCGCAAACAAACGTTCCACCATAACATCAACACCAACAGGATGTGACGTAGTCGACTGTGACGGACCGGAAATGGTGTCAACGCGTTTCGCTCTGTGAATAGAGCGTCAACATTCTTTCACTGCCTGAAGGGACGCTATATACTATACACTGAATTAGCTGTATATAGTATCCATTAAGGCATTGCATTATATACATATATACACTAGGAAGGTATATATATATTCTTGCACTGCCTGCACTAACTGACTGTATACAGATCACTCTATCTATCTATCTATCTATCTATCTATCTATCTATCTATCTATCTATCTATCTATCTATCTGTTATAGATTTCACTCTACACTAAACTGCCTGTACTAACTGACTGTATACAGATCTCCCTATCTATCTACCTATCTAATATATATTTCACTCTACACTAACTGACTGTATACAAATCGCTCTATCTATCTATCTATCTATCTATCTATCTATCTATCTATCTATCTATCTATCTATCTATCTATCTATCTATCTATCTATCTATTATAGATTTCACTCTACAGTAAACTGCCTGTACTAACTGACTGTATATAGATCACTCTATCTATCTATCTATCTATCTATCTATCTATCTATCTATCTATCTATCTATCTATCTATCTATCTATCTATCTATCTATCTATCTATCTATCTATCTATCTCTCTATCTGTATGTTTTTCACAATAATCACTTCACTAGCTACACTGAACTGCCTGCACTTCACTAGCTAAGCTCACTGTCTATCACAGTTTTTCACACACTACATAGAGACGCTATACAAGCGGCTTTATATAGTGTGGGGCGTGAATTGAGGCTGCTGAGCAGTGATTGGCTAAAGGGCAGAATGCTCTGTGATTGGCCAAAGTATGCAGGTCATGTGCATGCCTTGACCAATCAGCGGGCAGCATTTCACCCACCAATGGAATGCATTATGGGGCGCTCGAAGTTCCAGGAAACACCCCATAATGTTCTAATTGTGGCGAACGCCTGTTGTTCGAGTCTAACTTACATTCGACTCAAACAGCTGGCCCATCCCTAGTATAGCAAGTCAAAATTTGAAATGCAGTATTATTACTCACTAACTTACTCCCTGCCCTGGAGTTGGTTTAATCACTTTAAAATAAGATTGAGACAATTTGTGAAGAGATCTCCACTGTACAGCTATCTCCCTCATCTTATACTCCTTGCCGAGCTGCACAATCAATACTTCCCTCGTTTAACCTCGCTACTATAAAATAAGTCACTAAACTTTTTCTAACGCCCACCTAACCACCTGCCCCCTAGACCCTGGTCCCAAATAATATATATCTTCAATCTCTTCCTCTCTACTGGAATCTTCTCCAACCCTCTAAAACATGCACTAGTCACTCCCATACCTAAGAAGACCCTACTGGACCCCACCTCCACAGCTGAAAAGCACTGTAGCAGGAACGGACTCCCTCATTATAGCACATGTAATAGAATGCAGAGACACCTCATTGCGCAGCAAGTTTTAGCAAGGGGTTACATGTATTGAGAAGTAAGACAGACACTCACAAACATCCTTGACATAAAAACGCAGTGTCTATAAGTGTGGATCAAATAGCAAGTTGTCTCTGGCTGCTGTGTAATAAAGGACCGCTCGGCAGCTTCACAAGACCCAACTCCCTGCTGGAGTTTCCTCCTCAGTAGGCGTCCTCAGGGGGTGTGGTCGAATGAGCACCAGACACCCTTTAAACACTACAGCGGCCGGAAGCAAAACATTACAGGAAGCACGTGTCGGCTAATCAAAGCACAGCACATGACCTGGAAAAGGAAGTGCAGGAACCTAATTCTGGCCATGAATGAACTCACAATTCGGCCTGAGAATAGGAACCAAAACAGCACAATAACTGTTTTATCCCAAGAAAAAGAGGAAGAAAAAGAGGGAAAAAACAAAAGGCTCTGTGCAGCTAGAAGGTCACAGTGACATTGATACCGTGCCCACCATGAAAAAATAAAGTAAAATAAAGCTTCAGGGGAGCGCAATGCCTTCAATAATAGCAGCCCAATATGACATCTAATGGCTGGAGACAGTCACTGCATCACACAGACACTACAAGTTAAAAACATATTAAAAAAAACACGCTAAAAACAATGCAGAAATTACACTGAAATGATCTAAACTAAATATATGACAAGCCATATGAAAAAAGGACACCAATAATTTATATTAAAGGGCCAGCAAAAACAACCATAAGGATAACCATGAAAATGTGTGAGGTCAGACTAGGACATAGCATCCAACATCAACTATTACTGATGAAGGAGCTAATATCCCACTCTAAGCCTATATATCCATCTTGTTTCAAGCCTGGATATCTCCCTACATACATGGCTGTTCCTCCAGTGTGGATGGAACTGGTCAATAGCTAGGAAAGTAATTCCTTTAAGTTCCCTTTTGTGGTGGGTATCAAAATGCTTGGACAGGCTGTGCTTAGGAAAGGCCTTTTTGATGTTAGCAATGTGCTCTTTCATGCACATATGAAAGGCTGGCACAGTCCGTCCCACATACTGGTACCCACAGGGACATGAGATGACATATACAATGTTCCGGGAGGAACAAGTGAGAAAATTCAGTATGTCATAACTCCTCCAGTGGCATGAGACCTGAAACTTGTATATTTTCTATCACAAAGGGAGTTAGTCTGGCAGACCACACACCTCCTACAGGGGTAGAACCCCTTCATCTGGGGAAAGAAAGAAATCTTTTTAGGAGGCTCTATAACATTTGGGGCAACCTGAAGTCTCAGAGGTAGCACCCCTCTGTAGATCACTCCTGGAGTCTTGGGCAACAAAGGGCCTAGGACCCTGTCATTTTTGAGTACATCCCAATGTTTGTGGATGATCTTCTTGATTGCACAGTGCTGGGAGGAATAGGAAGTAAAAAATGAGAACTTGGCAGAGAAAACAGGACGGCCGCTACTGGCCAAAGGAGGGGCCAGCATGGTCAATCTGTCCCTGCGATCTACTTCCTCCTGATCATGTAGAGGGAGGTCCCATCCGCAGTAGTGAGGATGTAGCCATCCCTCCACTCAACCTCCCTCAGGATGTTATTCACTTGGGTAAAGTCCTTTAGATAAGAGGGGGTGTTGATGACCAACGGTTGCAAATACCCGTCAATATAGCTGCCTATTCGGGATGTGACTGAGTCGATCCCGCTTATAATCGGTCTACCCAGGGGCTGCAAGGGATTCTTGTGAATTTTAGGCAGGTAATACGTGGGTATACGTGGGGTCATGGGGACTAAGTATTTTTTTCCTTCTTAGTAAGTATCTTTTTCTGGTACCCTTTATCCACCAGTCTTTGCAGTTCCTCTTTAAATTTGCTGCTGATCTCTTGGTCCCACCAGCATCAGCAGGTGAAATGTCTGTACAGCCAACCTCCAATACTGCTTTAATTTGCCACTTAAAGACAGTATTATGTTTATAATCCTCATAGTCACGAATATATTTCTTTCACTTTTTAGCCTTTTGATAATTTTCCTCTTTTTCTAGAGGTTTCTTCAGGCCGTCAGATTTCTTAACATAACCGTCTTGCCCAATAAAGGGATCTAGTTTAGGTTTCAGATTATTAACCTCCCTGGCGGTATTCCCGAGTGTGGCTCAGGGTGAATTTTCTGTACCAAGAGCGGTATACCCCGAGCCACACTCGGGATCGCATCGCTGGATCAGGGCAAAGTTACTTACCTTGTCCCTTGGATCCAGCGATGTCCCCCCGGTGTGTCAGCATGCTGCCTTCTGCCCGATACACTCTGTGTGCTCCGGTCCCTGAGAGCGTTGCATCGCACGGGGGCGGAGACCGGCGGGAAATTCAAATAGTGAAACACATAGTAAACATACAGTACACTGTAATCTGTAAGATTACATTACTGTATGAAATCATTTCACATCCCCTTTGTCCCTAGTGCTTTGCCCAGTGTCCTGCATGCACTTTTATATTATATATGCCATTCTTTCTGCCTAAAAACTTTCAGAATGTCCATGGCAACCCTTTACGTTAAAAGTGAATTTTGATCAGCTAGAAAACACCGATGGTAAATAAGAACACTGAAAGTGACGACAGCAACAATTCTGCAAATGAGCAAATTTCAGTGTTTTTGATTTGATTACATTATTGAATACATTTTATTCCTATTATGTTATTATTTTTGATAATTATTTATAGTTATTTATTAAATTATAATTTATGATTTTGTGTTTCAAACTTTATCATACCCGGGATGTCTAATAGACTCTTGTTTGGACAGATTTATGTGAGCTATTCCTAATAATTACAGGCCTACAATATAAAATGCCAAATTTCTATGCAAAACAATGTACTGCTTTTAGACGCAAAAATCTGACATAATCATACTGCCAGGGAGTAGAGTTGAGCGAACCCGGACTGTATAGTTTCTTTTCAAAAAAAGTCTGGGTTCGGGTCCGGGTTTCTGGTATTTTATTACACATGTTGAATAGCTGCCAAAGGCAGCCAATCAACAAGTGTTTCACTGGTTTGCCCTTAGAAGCCATCACAGCCATGCCTACTAATGGCATGGCTGTGATTGGCCAGTGCACCATGTGACCCAGCCTCTATATGGAGCTGGAGTCACTGTGCTGCATGTCATATGCTCTCAGGATAGTTTAGGGAGAGGATGCTGCTGGCTCTGTGAGGGACAGATTGCAGATATTATAGAACATCTCATCCTGCATTACTGAATGATCTGATTGTAGACTAGGGAGAGATACTAGTACTGCTGCTTTGAGGGACAGATTGCAGACCTCATCCTGATGCACAGAACGATCTGACTGGACTAGGTAGAGTCTGTTGCTTTAAGGGAAAGATTATTGTTCTAAAATCATCATCAAGTTGTACAGGGAAAGGTTCCAGCTGTTGCTTTAAGGGAAAGATTATTGCTCTAAAATCATCTCCAAGTTGTACAGGGAAAGGTTCCAGCTGTTGCTTTAAGGGAAAGATTATTGTTCTAAAATCATCTCCAAGTTGTATAGGGAAAGTGTATTCTAGCCGCATAGAAGCCATATTACTGTTCTAAAATCATCTCCAAGTTGTATAGGGAAAGTGTATTCTAGCCGCATAGAAGCCATATTACTGTTCTAAAATAATCTCCAAGTTGTATAGGGAAAGTGTATTCTAGCCGCATAGAAGCTATATTACTGTTCTAAAATCATCTCCAAGTTCTATAGGCAAAGTGTATTCTAGCTGCATAGAGCCATATTATTGTTAGAAAATCATCTCCAAGTTCTATAGGCAAAGTGTATTCTAGCCGCACAGAGCCATATTATTGTTAGAAAATCATCTTCACTGCCAATGGCATTTACACAGTAATCAGTGCATTTTTATAGCACTGATCGCTATATAAATGTCAATGGTCCCAAAAAAGTGTCAGAATGGTCCGACATGTCTGCCCAAATATCGCAGTACCGCTAAAAATTGCAGATCGCCGCCATTACTAGTAAAAAATAAAAAAATAATAAAAACCCCAGAAATTAATTCTCATCATCCGTAAACGCGGCCACTTTTGCGTAAACCAATCAATAAACGCCAATTGTGATTTTTTTTTATCACAAATATGAGGAAAAATGTAAATCAGCCAAAACCGATGAAAAAAAATGTTTTTTTTTTATTATTTTTTTTTTGGATTTGTATTTTAGCAAAAAGCAAGAAATTTGGGTTTTTTTGCAAAATTTTTGCTCTTCTTTTGTTTATAGAGGCGATCAGAAATGACGCAGCGATGATCAAATAACACCAAAAGAAAGCTCTATTTGTGGGAAAAAAAGGACGCAAATTTTTTTTGGGTACAACGTCGCACGACTGCGCAATTGTCAGTTAAAGCGACGCAGTGCCGAATCGCAAAAAAATTCTAAAAACTACATTTGCGGCCAGCGGTGCATTTCTTGCACAAAAAAAAAAACTGTGTTGGCTACCTCCTCCTCCCCCACCGCCACTTTCACCGCCTCCTCAACCTCCAACTCCACATCCACCTCCATTTTTGATTTTTTTATGTGATTTTAGCTTAAAAATTATTTTAAGTTATTTCCCTATCCCCATTTCTTTGTAGGGTACTTGTCCAACTCTTACCCCCATTTTCCTTCCATTTGCAGACCTCTAGGACTTGCCAGAACTTTGTTACAGCCAGTTTTGTGCCTAAAAGTTCGGGTCCCCATTGATTTCAATGGGGTTCGGGGTCCGGGTCAAAGTTCTGGTCAAGTCCAGACCCGAACCCGGACTTCCAGAGGTTCGATCAACTCTACCAGGGAGGTTAATCCCCTCATTAACGTCAGCCTCTGCTTTTTGGTTATTAGAAGAGAGATGAACGATAGGTTTACCTTATTGAAGAACTGGAACCCTTCAATTGTATCCATGTCATCTTTATGTGGGGCAAAATCCCATCTAAGACCTTTGGGAAAGAATTTTGTCTGCTAGATATATCTCAAGTAAAGCAATATCACATTTTAAATTCAACTCAGAAGTCATAGGATTTTTTAGTCTCAAGAAAATACACTCCAAATTGTCATTGGACATTTCAGAATTATTACTAAAAATCTCATCAGTATTGATAACATGAGAAGCCCAAAATTCAAAAATATCCATATTAATGGCTACCTTTTAACACAAGGAAAAAAGAAAGAGAAGGAACAGCATGTATACCAATTTACATAGAAACAAAAACACTACAGAGCCCGCGCTACCCAAACAATCTCATATAGCAGCTAGCATAAATTCTTGGCATGAATAACAAACAATGATAAAAAAATGCAGCGCTTAAAAGTTCGTATATAAAACATATCATATGAATAAACTGGTAAAAAAGTCCACAAAGTGCATGTACAACAGTGCTGGGAACTAGCACACCACACAGTCCAAAAACAGCATATGAGTGCAGAACTTCAGAGCAGTGCAGAGGAGGGATCCGTCACCAAGAGGGATAGGGGGAGTTCAAAAAGGCCTCTTACCCCAACCGTTGGACCATTTCGCGAGAGGGTGGTCAGAAAGGCATTGTTGGTAACAATCCACCAACAGGGATAAGTGGCACAGGCAGATAGCGTCTCCTCCACAGCTGAAAAGCAATCTGGCAGGAACGGACTCCCTCAATATAGCACAGGTAATAGAATGCAGAGACACCTAATTGCACAGCAAGTTTTAGCAAGGGGTTACATTTATTGAGAAGTAAGACAGATACTCACAAACATCCTTGACATAAAAACGCAGTGCGTTTATAAGTGTGGAACAAACAGCAAGTTGTCTCCGGCTGCTGTGTAATAAAGGACCACTCGGCAGCGTCACAAGACCCAACTCCCTGGTTGGGAGCATTTTGATACCCACCGCAAAAGGGAGCTTAAGGGAATTACTTTGCTAGCTATTGACCAGTTCCATCCACACTGGAGGGGCAGCCATGTAGGGAGATATCCAGGCTTGAAATATGCTGGATATATAGGCTTAGAGCCTACAGACCTCGCACCCTTAATGTCGACTGGGACATTAACTCCTTCATCAATAATAGTTGATGTTGGATGCTATGTCCCAGTCTGACCTCACACATTTTTCATGGTTATCCTTATGGTTGTTCTTGCTGGCCCTTTAATATAAATTCTCCTTTTTTCATATGGCTTGTCATATATTTAGTTTATAATTTCTATGTAATGTTCTGCATTGTTTTTAGTGTGAGAATAATAAAAGCAAAATATTTAACTGCGCTAACACACAGTATTGGTGAATAGAAGCCTATTCTCCCTGATCAATAAGGAGACTAAATAGCTACTCACCTACTACCTATAAGGGTATGTGGTAAACTGTTATTCAGCAAATCACAATGTGCTTATAAGAATGAATAGTGCACCATACCCTATGTGTAAATACCTATTATCATAAATCATGACCCCCTGATGACGTCTGCGCGCATGCTGACGAAACGCAGAGGGCATTGTGGATCTTGGCATGTCATTTCTGCTCAGGTGGACCGCGCTCGGTGTCCCCTGCGCCATCCGTTTGTTCATAAGCATTCTTTCTTATGGCTTTTAATATGGCTTTTAACCTTTGATGTTTAATTTTAAAAAAATTTGGACATACTTCACTATGTGGGTCCATCCTCTCTTTTTTATAAACTGCACACCAGGTGGGTGAGTGCCTATATGTTGCCCATACCTACCTGAGGCTATTGCTGGGATTGCTGGGACATCCAAAGGAGGTTGCCATTTGAGTACATTCACACAGAGCCTGTTTGATTTCTGTGATGGGAATCAACAAGAGTAGAGTTGTCACTGGGTGTGTTGGTGAAGGCTTTTCTATTTTTACCACTATCTGGATTGAGAAGACCATGACTGGGACAGTATGAGTCTTTAGAACTGGCTATATACTTCAGTTTAAAGTGGCAGGATCTTGGAGGACTTTTTTTGCACAGAGACACTGCTCCTATACTTTTTTATTTACTATATATATTTTTATATCTTTCTTGTCATTCTATTTGCACTTAATTTTGCACTTTATTATTGCACCTTGTATGTAACCAGTGTTAATGTTTATATTCAATTCCTGAATATATGCATGGTTTATGATAATAGGTATTTACACATAGGGTATGGTGCACTATTCATTCTTATAAGCACATTGTGATTTGCTGAATAACAGTTTACCACGTACCCTTATAGGTAGTAGGTGAGTAGCTATTTAGTCTCCTTATTGGTCAGGGAGAATAGGCTTCTATTCACCAATACTGTGTGTTAGCGCGGTTAAATATTTTGCTTTCATTAATCTCTCACAATTGTGATCACTTACCGGCAGCCACACACAATCATATATGCACATATTTTTTCCCATTTTTTCCCATTGCGCAGTTCTTTAACAACTTCAATACTATGCACTTAGAACACTTTACTACCAGACCAATTTTCAGTTTTCAGTGCTGTTGCGCTTTGAATGACAAATTGCGCGAACGTGCGACGCTGTACCCAAACAGATTTTTTATCATTTTGTTCCCACAAATAGAGCTTTCTTTTGGTGGTAATTGATCACCTCTGCGTTTTTTATTTTTTGCGCTACAAATAAAAAAAGGCCGACAATTTTGAAAAAAAAAAAAATTCTCTATTTTTGTCACAAAACTTTGTAAATAAGTAAATTTTCTCCATCACTGATGGACACTGATGAGGCTACACTGATGGGCACTGATGTGGCAGTACTGATTGGCACTGATGAGGTGGCACTGATGATGGGGCACTTATATTCAGCAATGATGAGCACTGTTAGGCGGCACTGATAAGCAGCACTGACGGGTACTGATAGGTGGCACTGATAAACAGCACTGATGGGCATGGATATGCAGCACTGACGGACACTGTTAAGCGGCACTGATGGGCACTCATCAATAGCACTGATTGGCACTCATAGGCGGCACTGGGCACTGATAGGTGGCACTGATGGGCACTGATAGGTGGGCACTGGTAGGTGGCAATGGTGGGCACTGATATGTGGCACTGGTATGCATTGATAGGTGCACTGGTAAGCACTGATAGGGGCACTGGTGGGCATATATACTCATAGGGGCTCATTCCCTGGTGGTCTAGGGTGGCATCTGAAGGTGATACTGAGTGCCATCCACATTGGGCACTATGTCTCTTACCTGGTGGTCTAGGGGGGTCTCCCTGGTGGTCCAGATCGGCTCCCTGGTGGTCCCTGGTCAGCTCCCTGGTGGTCCTGGGTGTGCACATCCCTGGAGGTCCCTGGGCAGGATCCCTGGTGGTCTAGGGTGGCGATCCGAGGGAGGGCTGTGCTGATAAATCATCAGCACAAACCCTCCCTGTCAGGGATGCAGCCGATCGGCTCTCCACTCCTCAGGTCTGCAGACCTAAGTACAGTGTTACACTGTGACCAGCCATGATTGGTCACGGCTGATCACATGGTAAAGTGCTTCGGATGGAAGCACTTTACCGAGATTGGTATTGCGGGGGGTCAGACTGACCTCCCACACCACCGATCGCCGCGATGCACGCCCCCCCGGGCGCGCGGCGGCTTGTTATCCTGAGGACGTCATATGACATCCAGTCAGAATAACTAAGCCACTTCCCGGCCGTCATTTTGCATACGGCGGTCGGGAAGTGGTTAACTTTATTGTTTTTAGTGTGTTTTTTATGTTTTTAACTTCTAGTGCCTGTGTGATGCAGTGACTGTCTCCTGCCACTAGATGTCATATTGGGCTGCTATTATTGAAGTCATTGCGTTCTTTTGATGCTTTATTTTATTTATTTTTTCATGGTGGGCACGGTATCAATGTTGCTGTGACCTTCTAGCTGCATGGTGCCTTTTGTTTTTTCCCTTTTTTTCTTCTTTTTCTTGGGATAAAACAGCCATTGTGCTGTTTTGGTTCCTGTTCGCAGGCCGAACTGTGAGTTCTGTCATGGCCAGAATGAGGTTCCAGCACTTCCTTTTCCTGGTCATGTGCTGTGCTTTGATTAGCCGACACGTGCTTCCTGTAATGTTTTACTTCCAGCCACTGTAGTGTTTAAAGGGCGTCTGGTGCTCATTTGACCACACCCCCTGATGACGCCTACTGAGGAGGAAACTCCATCCAGGGAGTGACGCTGCCGAGCAGTCCTTTATTACACAGCAGCCAGAGACAACTTGCTATTTGTTCCACACTTGTAGGCACACTGCGTTTTTATGTTAAGGATCTTCGTGAGTATCTGTCTTACTTCTCAATAAATGTAACCCCTTGCTAAAACTTGCTGCGCAATGAGGTGTCTCTGCATTCTATTACATGTGCTATATTGAGGGAGTCCGTTCCTGCTAGAGTGCTTTTCAGCTGTGGAGGAGACGCTATCTGCCTGTGCCACTTATCCCTGTTGGTGGATTGTTACCAACAATGCCTTTCTGACCACCTTCTCGTGAAGTGGTGCAACAGTTGGGGTAAGAGGCCTTGTTGAACCCCCCTCTCCCTCTTGCTGACAGATCCCTCCTCTGCACTGCTCTAAAGTTCTGCACTCATATGCTGTTTTTGGACTGTGTGATGTGCTAGTTCCCAGCACTGTTTTTATTGCTTCTGTTGCACATGCACTTTGTGGACTTTTTTACCAATTCATATGATCTGTTTTATATATGAGCTTTTAAGCACTGCATTTTTTTAATCACTGTTTGTTAGTCATGCCAAGAATTTATGCTAGCTGCTATATGAGATTGTTTGGGTAGCGCAGGCTCTGTAGTGTTTTTGTTTTTAAATAATATTATTAATATATACATAGATACTGAATATGCATAGTGAAATTGAAAACATATATACATTGCAAGCTTCTGGGTGGTAATGATACTTAAATCAGATCTGCAAACAGAAATGTTTGACTGCCAAGTAAATCTTGGAACTTTATTGGCAATGACCAAAGATCAAGGATAATCAAGCCAAAATAAACATGAAACTATATGAGAATTTTTAGTTGTCGAGACAGGCCTGGTCAGTTTATGAGGTATTAAATAAAAACATGGCCAACTAGACACCAAAAAAATATAGTCAAAATGCAATACTTGACAGTATGTCTATAGTAAGTTTCCTTGCAGACACAAGCAAACTGAAAAAAATTGCTATTTTCCGCACTGCACTGTTTGAAGGAAGAACTATTAGAACTCTTGGGAAGGTACATTAAGCTTTTGTAATGATAACGTGAAAAGTTAAGTGACATAAAACCAACAAAAAACAGTGATATGTAAACATAATGAATCAAAGTTTATACTGTATAATTTCTATGTAATGTTCTGCATTGTTTTTAGTGTGAGAATAATGAAAGCAAAATATTTAACCGCGCTAACACACAGTATTGGTGAATAGAAGCCTATTCTCCCTGATCAATAAGGAGACTAAATAGCTACTCACCTACTACCTATAAGGGTATGTGGTAAACTGTTATTCAGCAAATCACAATGTGCTTATAAGAATGAATAGTGCACCATACCCTATGTGTAAATACCTATTATCATAAACCATGACCCCCTGATGACGTCTGCGCACATGCTGTCGAAACGCAGAGGGCATTGTGGATCTTGGCATGTCATTTCCACTCACTGACCCGCAGGTGAACCGCGCTCGGTGTCCCCTGCGCCATCCGTTTGTTCGTAAGCATTCTTTCTTATGGCTTTTAATATGGCTTTTAACCTTTGATGTTTAATTTTAAAAAAATTTGGACGTACTTCACTATGTCGCTCCATCCTCTCTTTTTATAAACCGCACACCGGGTGGGTGAGTGCCTATATGTTGCCCATACCTACCTGAGGCTATTGCTGGGATTGCTGGGACATCCAAAGAAGGTTGCCATTTGAGTACATCCACACAGAGTCTGTTTGATTTCTGTGATGGGAATCAACAATATCCGGTGAATAGACTTGCCACTGGGGAGCAGGTGCATTAAATTTGGTGTTATCGCTCTCACTCTCTCATACTGGTCACTGGAAGTTCAACATGGCACCTCATGGCAAAAAACTCTCTGAGGATCTGAAAAAAAGAATTGTTGCTCTACATAAAGATGACCTAGGCAACAAGAAGATTGCCAAGACCCTGAAACAGAGCTGCAGCACGGTGGCCAAGACAATACAGCGGTTTACCAGGGCAGGTTCCACTCAAAACATGCCTCGTCATGGTTGACAAAAGAAGTTGAGTGTACGTGCTCAGCATCATATCTAGAGGTTGTCTTTGGGAAATAGACATATGAGCGCTGCCAGCATTGCTGCAGAGTTGAAGGGGTGGGGGGTCAGCCTGTCAGTGCTCAGACCATACCACACACACTGCATGAAATTGGTCTGCATAGCTGTCATCCCAGAGGGTAGCCTCTTCTAAAGATGATGCACAAGAAAGCTTGCAAACAGTTTGCCGAAGACAAACAGATTAAGGACATGGATTACGGGAACCATGCCCTGTGATCTGATGAGACCAAGATAAACTTATTTGGTTCAGATGGTGTCAAGCGTGTGTGGCGGCAACCAGGTGAGGAGTACAAAGACAAGTGTGTCTTGCCTATAGTCAAGCATTGTGGTGGGAGTGTCATGGCCTGGGGCTGCATGAATGCTGCCGGCACTGGAGCTACAGTTCATTGAGGGAACCATGAATGCTAACATGTACTGTGACATACTGAAGCAGAACATGATCCGCTGCCTTCAGGGACTGGACTACAGGGCAGTATTCCAACATGATAATGACCCCAAACACATCTCCAAGACGACCACCGCCTTGCTAAAGAAGCTGAGGGTAAAGGTGATGGACTGGTCTCCAGAATTAACCCTATTGAGCATCTGTGGGGCATCGTCAAATGGAAGGTGGAGTAGCGCAACATTTCTAACATCCACCAGCTCCATGATGTCATCAATGAGTGGAGTGGAAGAGGACTCCAGTGACAACCTGTGAAGCCCTGGTGAGCTCAATGCCCAAGAGAGTTAAGGCAGTGCTTGAAAATAATGGTGGCCACACAAAATATTGACACTTTGGGCCCAATTTGGACATTTTCATTTAGAGCTGTACTCACATTTGTTGCCAGCAGTTTAGACATTAATGGCTGTATGTTGAAATATTTTGAGGGGACAGCAAATTTACACTGTTATACAAGCTGTATACTCACTACTTTACATTGTAGCAAAGTGTAATTTCTTCAGTGTTGTCATATGAAAAGATAGAATAAAATATTTACAAAAATGTGAGGGGTGTACTCCCTTTTGTGAGATACTGTACATATTTATTTGGTGATGGCACAGACGCGATCGGCTGGTTTCTGTATAAGACAACAGGTTTGGTGTTGCCTGTTTATTTTAATCCACTAATATAGCTGTCATTTATTGTGTGTTTTTTGTGGAATTTAACACTCTTTTTTAACATTAATTTGTTTGTTTTTTCCAATAATTTATTTCTCAAGAAAACACACAGTAGTACAGAGACCACAGATACAAGAACAATTCCCAGGAGTCCCAGGGGTCCAGAATACAGAATCGTGCATAACGTTATTGCATATTCCATCAGAGTTCTAATCGGGTGTGTTCAGATCTGAGGAGTCTCCGCACCCCACGTGGAGTTTTGACACGGAGACCCATGTATATAAACATCAAAGGAAAAAGAAAGGATTAAATCCAAGAATCATAGCAAGAGAAAGCGAAAAGAAGAGGGGGTTGTGGGGAGGAGGAAGACGGGAAAGGCAGAAAAAAAAGGAGGGGATGGGGAGGGGAGGGAAGGGAAGGGGGGTTTAGGGATTCTGCCATCTGTTGTCACCTACCCGGCCAAATTAGGAAAGAAAAAGGAAACTACAAATATATGTACCCAGAGGCACAGTTTTGAGGTGCACCCCACGCCTCTGAGGAGTCTAGACTTGTGTGGGCTAATCTTGAGACTACCTTATACGTTATTGCAATACGTGCTAAGACATAAGACCTGGGGACCCTGAGGACCCTTAACAAGAACATAGACACCAGAGACATGATGACACACAAAAGAACTCTTTATTTAATAACCTTTTTTGTTTGTTTAATTACAATTTTTTCTCACAATTTAAGGTGTTTTTTGTGTGTTATTTACTGTCGATATAATCACCTAATTTTATTTGT
>BLSH010198564.1:704281-721090 GCA_018402905.1 Glandirana rugosa
AAGAGACAGGGGTCAGGTTTCTGCTGTTGCTGTAAGGTACAGATTATTGTTCTAAAATCATTGCCTACTCCTATAGGGTCAGGTTCCTGCTGTTGCTGTAAGGGACAGATTATTGTTCTAAAATCTTTGCCTACTCCTATAGGGTCAGGTTCCTGCTGTTGCTGTAAGGGACAGATTATTGTTCTAAAATCATCGCCTACTCCTATAGGGTCAGGTTCCTGCTGTTGCTGTAAGGGACAGATTATTGTTCTAAAATCATTGCCTACTCCTATAGGGTCAGGTTCCTGCTGGTGCTGTAAGGGACAGATTATTGTTCTATAATCATCTCCTAGTTCTATAGGGAGAGGTTCCTGCTGCTCCTGTAAGGGACAGATTATTGTTCTATAATCATCTCCTAGTTCTAAAGGGAGAGGTTCCTGCTGGTGCTGTAAGGGACACATTATTGTTCTAAAATCATCGCCTATTCCTATAGGGTCAGGTTCCTGCTTTTGCTGTAAGGGACAGATTATTGTTCTAAAATCATCACCTACACTGCCACGGTCACAGCCTAGTCAACCTCTAGGCTCCTACTCCACATTCACCCCCTTCCCATTTTTATTTTTTTTATTTGATTTTAAGTTATTTTCCCTATCCCCATTTTTTTGTAGGGCACTTGTCCTACTCTTATCCCCATTTTACTTCCTTTTGCAGCCCTCTAGCACTTGCCAGGACTTTTTTACAGCCATTTTTGTGCCGAAAAGTTTGGGTCCCCATTGACTTCAATGGGGTCCGGGGTAAAGTTCGGGTCAAGTTCGGTACCGAACCTGAACTTTTTCGCGAAGTTCGGCCGGACCCACCGAACCCGAACATCAACTCTAATCACTAACCCCAAATTGGAACCTGTGTATAAGGCTGTTTTTACTATTAAGGTGAAAGTTCTGTAAACACAGAGGTGTTGGTGGAAGCACAGATATCCTGTGGAAACACATCAAGAAGAAAAGACACATTTTGTTTGAGCACTGATACTCTTTATGGACAGTTATATATGTGTGTTTTGAATCATGATGTATTGTTTATGAACTGTATGCATTATGAACATATAGAGTACTATCAGTTTTTATGTGATTTCACCACTTGCAGACCACCGTACGATTATAAGGGGCGACAGCGTGGCTCGTTCCCGCGAATCACCGCTTATAGTCGTCACTTTCGCGCACGGCTGCTAGGGGGCGAGCGCGTGCCGGCGGCAGCGCATGCTCGTGCCCGCCGCACGCTCCCTGAGCGGGGCCACAGTCAGGCGGACTCAATGTCTGCCGGCGACTCGCCATGCCCTGTCACAGAGCCAGAACGGGGAACCACCGATGCAAACACGGCGGTTTCTCATTCCGACAGGCGGCATGTCAGAGATCTACTGATCCCTGTACTTGGGATCAGTTAGATCTCTGGTGCCCCTGCCAGCCCAGCCCCCTCACAGTTAGAACACACCTAGGGAACACAGTTAACCCCTTCCCTGCCCCCTGCAGGTTAACCCCTTTACTGCCAATGACATTTATACAGTAATAAGTGGATATTTAAATATCTGATCGCTGTATAAATGTCATTGGTGCCAAAAAAGTGTCAAAAATGTCCGACATGTCTGCTGCAATATCACAGTCCCAATAAAAATTGCAGATCTCCTCCATCACTAGTAAAAAAAAAAACATTGTAAAAACGCCAGAAATGAATTCTCATGGTTTGTAAACGCGTAACTTTTGCGCAAACCGATATCAATAAATGCCGATTGCAATTTTTTTTTTTACTACAAATATGAGGAAGAATATAAATCAGCCAAAACTGATGAATACATTTGTTTTTTTATATATATATATTTTTTTGGACTTGTATTTTAGCAAAAAGTAAAAAAAATGTGTTTTTTTTGCAAAATTGTCGTTATTTTTTTTGTTTATAGCGATGATCAGAAATGACACAGAGGCGATCAAATACCACCAAAAGAAAGCTCTATTTGTGGGGAAAAAAAGAGGCAAATTTAGTTTGGGTACAACATCGCACGTCCACGCAATTATCAGTTAAATTGATGCAGTGCCAAATCGCAAAAAAGTGCTCTGGTCCTAACATGGGAAATCCTTCCGGTCCTTAACCTCCCTGGCGGTATTCACGAGTGTGGCTCGGGGTGAATTTTCTGTACCAAGAACGGTAACCCCGAGCCACACTCGGGATTGCATCGCTGGATCCAAGGCAGTGTTACTCACCTTGTCCCCTGGACCCAGCGATGTCCCCCGCCGTGTCTGCGGGCTGTGTCCTCCCCCCGATGCCTCTGTGTGCCGGGCTCCGTTCCCTGCAAGCGTCGCGTTGCAGGGGGGCGGAGACCGGCGGCAAATTCAAAAAGTGAAACACACAGTAAACATACAGTACACTGTAATCTGTAAGATTACACTACTGTATGAAATCATTTCACATCCCCTTTGTCCCTAATGGTTTGCCCAGTGCCCTGCATGCACTTTTATATTATATATGTCATTCTTTTTGCCTGGAAACTTGAGAATGTCCATGGCAACCAAAAAGTGTCCCTTTACGTCAAAAATGGTTTTTGATCAGCTAGAAAACAGCGATAGTAAATAAGAATCATTTGCAGAATTGAGTGATACTGATTTTTGGGGAAATTTATCATCAGACACTGAAAGTGACGACAGCGACAATTCTGCAACTGAGCAAATTTCAGTGTTTTTGGTTTGATTGAATACATTTTATTACTATTACGTTATTATTTTTGATAATTATTCTTAGTTATTTATTATATTATAATTTATGATTTCATGTTTCAAACTTTATCATACCCGGGATGTCTACTAAACTCTTGTTTGGACAGATTTAAGTGAGTTATTCCTAAGAATTACAGGCCTACAATATAAAACGCCAAATTTCCATGCAAAATAGTGGTACTGCTTTCAGCACCAAAAATCTGAAATAATCATACCGCCAGGGAGGTTAAGTGGTTAAGGAATTGCACAATATCATTTCTATCGATTACTTGTAGGAACTTTCGCCACTTTATCCCATCTCTTCTCTATTCTGCTACTGACCACCTATAAGACATAATCTCTCTCCTGTCCTGTCCTGACCTGGCCACCTCTGTCTACAACAGTTCACTCTCCTCATCACTGGATGCACTTGCTTCTCTAACTACATGCAGAATCAGGCCCTGACCGTTACAACCCTGGCAAACTGACAACACTAGAAATCTCAAGAGACATTGCCATGCTCTTGAACAACTGTGGTGTATTACCAAATGCCTGCAGGACTTCACCCTGTATAATTTAGCCCTCCTAAGATACAATTCCTGCCTCCATGCTGCCAAACAAGCCTACTTTGTCTCCCTTTCACACATACGGACCGTTTGTCCGTTTTTCATCCATCCGTTGACGGATGAAAAATGGATGCATGTCTATAGAAAAACAGATGATCATCTATTTCCATCCATTTTCATCTGCTTACGTCAACATCCATTTTTTTGAATGGATGAAAGCCCTATTTTTCATCCGTCAAAAAAAGGGATCGGATGAAAAACTGATGTAAACTGATGAATGGGTAGTTTTTCATCCGTTTTTGTATTGGTAGTGGAAGTAAGAAAATCTTCCATCAGCTCACAGTTACAACCTATTGTACCACCTGCACCCCCCCCCCCCCATTAGATTGTAAGCTCTTCTGAGTAGGGTCCTCTTAATCCTCTTGCATTTCATTGTATTATACCTGTATTGTCTCCCTTTTATATTGTAAAGTGCTGCGCAAACTGTTGGCGCTATATAAATTCTGTATAATAATAATAATAATTTTTATGTTGCAGTAACACATGTTAAACGTGTTTTACATCACGTTATCAACACAACACACGCAACGCCAATCATTTTGGATGCCACCCCAATGCACTAACACACTACAACACACCTGCACTTGTTTGGTTGCAGGAAACAAGGAGCCAATTGTGGTTGAAATTTAGTTATAAACCTCTGAATTTCCACAACAATGCTGTGAATGATCACTATTAGATTTCCAGGTATTTTTTTTGTCTAGGGAAAATTCTTCTCACTTTTTGTTTTGGTGACACCCAGTGGTTTGCTATGAGCTAAACTTCTGCTTTCCTCTTGTTGGAGTGTGTTCTTCGTATAGTTACATCAGTGTTTCCCAACCCAGTCCTCAAGGCACACCAACAGGTCATGTTTTCAGGATTTCCCTCAGATGAAACAGCTGTGGTAATTACTAAGGCAGTGAAACTGATCAAATCACCTGTGCAAAATAATGGAAATCCTGAAGACATGACCTGTTGGTGTGCCTTGAGGACTGGGTTGGGAAACACTGAGTTACATACAGTAGTTATATACTTGCTAAGATTGAATGAAGACACAGGTCCATCCAGTTTAAACTATACTGTATGTGTGTACTGTATGTGTTTTTCCTGGACCTCCTCATGTCAGCCTACTATGGGTGAGCTCTGCCCCCTCTTAACCCCTTCAAGACAACCTCTTTCCAAGCCTATAAGAGGCAGCTGTCTGCCCCTATGCAGTGTTCTTTTTTTGTCCTCGCTCTGGACGCCTCCTAAAAAATATATATATATATATATATATATATATACTGTATATATATATATACGCACACACAAGAAGAAGCATGGTAGGAGACTTACTGCAAAACCTTGTAATGTCCATGCGATCCTGCTCAGGTTAATGCCTCTCCTGAGTTCAGAGGACCCCCTGCCTGGGCTATAAATTTCTTTTTGTGGTGGTACCCATGGTGCTGGGTCTCAGTTTGGCAGTATAAATGACTGCCTGTGTACACAGGCCTTTAGAGAGCAGTTAAGCACATCTGGTATGGGCTGTGCGGCAGATTGGTGAAACAGCAGGCAGGCTGAGGCTTGTAGTCCTTGTGGAGGAGGTTGCTGAGAGTGGCCACTTCCTTGTATGATAGGAACGCCCTCTCCCATGCACTGGTTCCGGCTTCCCTGCTGTGATTACAGCACCTGTCACTCCAGCTTGTCTCAAAAACACTGATTCTGTGGTGAGTGATGTGGGATCTCTAAATGGCTGCTACCTTGGGTTGCTGAATCGATCTCTGGCTGTCTATGTGTTCCCAGGTATCCTTGGTCCTCCTGCCTATTTTTTTTTTGTCTTTTTGTTTTTAAAAGAATGCAATCTTCTTCTCTACACAAAGAGAAGACCCAGATGTGGGATAAACACCCGCAAGGAAGTATTAAAGAGCCTCATCACCCGCAAAGAAAGAAGCGCTCAAAGCGTGATAAGTCGGGACAGAGGAGTGGTCGGCGGCGGGATAAAATTCCTGTGGAACGCCACTCCAGATCACCCTCACAGGTGTCTCATTGCAGTGCCTTGAGCGAAAGCCAATTGCTGTCGCAACACCAAAAAGTGACTAGTGAGCGCAAGCATGTGCATAAACTTAGACACAGATCATCTTCATCTTCTGGAAGGGCCTCAGCCCGGGAAGAGGAGAATGCCTGCTGGGCATGCGGGGCAAACTCCCTACCGGGGAGTTGTGAATGCTTCTCTTGTTTGAAGGAAGTCACGCGTGATAATGCAGCAGATGCACGCCAGGTGAAGCACTATATTAAGGTGGCAGTCAAAAAGGCTTGGAAACCGTATCTAAGAGATCTCGGCCTAGGCACTCATCGGCTTCAGAATTAGAGCCAGGTGCTACATGTTGCTACAGTTCAGATGAACATTCAGAGGATTCTGAGTCA
Organism: Glandirana rugosa; assembly: GCA_018402905.1. NCBI lineage: Eukaryota > Metazoa > Chordata > Amphibia > Anura > Ranidae > Glandirana > Glandirana rugosa. The sequence continues at coordinate 710,007 of BLSH010198564.1, forward strand.
GATCTGGAACCAGACACTCATGCATTCGATTTTTCCGTGATTCCTTCCTTGGGCCTGATTTGAACCCGTGTGTTTTTGGTGCATTTTTCGGATTTGCACTACAGTCCATTTAACGTGGTTTCCTATGGAACACGTTCTGTGGTGCGGGTCTGCAGGATGCATGGGTGTGAATCGAGCCTTAGTGGAGTCAGTAAGGAGGCTATGAAATGGAAAGAGGGAACCTCACCCCCTAGAAAACAGCAAAACATATTATCTTAACTTGAAAAGATCACTCCTGTCCTTCCCATTCATTTTTTGAAATACAGGAAATAATGGAGGATGAATGAGCAAAGCCTGGTAAAAGACTGAACGTCCACAACAGGGTCTCAAAGTTGTATCCTTTCCGCTCTAAGGATGCTGAGCTTTTGGATTCTACACCTAAGGTGGATACCTCATTAAAGAGACTAGCTCGGCACATAACTTTGCCTCTAGATGACTCAGTATCCTTCAAGATCCAATGGATCGTAGGATAGATGCAGGTCTCAAAAGAATGTACAGAGTAACAGGAGAGGCCTGCAGGCTGGCTATAGCACTTACCTCAGTGGCGGCAGCCTTAAAGGTGTGCATTGTGGAGTTAGAGGCCATTTCTTTGGGATAAGTGACTGGAGACAGGTCCCCCCCTTCCCCTTTGCAGTCCATTAAGATCATGGTGGATTTTCTAGCAGAAGTAGCCGTGGACCAGCTCAGGATGATGGTGAAATTGATGGCTCATTCTGTGACGGCACGCAGAGCCCTAAGGCTGAAGCATTGGTCAGCGGCTAGTGCTTCCAAACACAGCCTTTGCTTAATTCCTTTCGAAGGGAAATTTTCTGGCAAGACCTTGGAGTCAGAGGTTCAACGAGTTTCTGGAGGGAAATCGGGGGTAATTCTACAGGAAAGGAGAAGATTCCCTCAGGCCTTTCGTCCTTCTGAGAGATCTAAAGAAGGTTTTGGGGAAGCTTCCGCGTACCGACCGGTGCGACCGTTCTTTAGATAGTGGAAGGGGCAGGGTCCACCCTTTCCCAAAGTAACCAAAGCCAAGGTGAACCAGCTAGTGAAAGATTCTGACAAGCTCTTCTGAAGGTGTCCCCGTCCAGACTTCCCAAGTGGGAGCAGACTGTCTTACTTTGGAGAGATCTGGGCGGAAGAAGTTTAAGATGCCTGGGTCTTGGACATCATTCAAAGAGGATATCGCATAGAATTCAAGGAAAAACCTCCCTAGTCTCATTCTGTGGAGACCCGGATTCCTACTTGTCCAGAGAAAAGGGCGTTTTTTATTAAACCCTTCCTTACTGGGCACTTAAACCCCACTCCTGCCCGGACCAATTTTCAGCTTTCAGCGCTGTCACTCTTTGAATGACAATTGCAGCGTTGTACCCAAACAAAATTGGCGTCCTTTTTTCCCACAAATAGAGCTTTCTTTTGGTGGTATTTGATCCCCTCTGCGGTTTTTATTTTTTGCACTATAAACGAATAAAGAGCGACGATTTTGAAAAAAGAACAATATTTTTTACTTTTTGCTATAATATATGTCCAAAAATAAAAATCAGTTTAGGCCAATATATATTCTTCTACATATTTTTGGTAAAAAAAATTGCAATCGGCGTATATTGATTGGGTTGCGCAAAAGTTATAGCAACTACAAACTATGGGCATTGATTTATGGCGTTTTTATTTATTTTTATTTTTTTACTGGTAATGGCGGCGATCTGTGATTTTTATTGGGACTGCGATATTGCGGCGGACATGTCGGACGTTTTTGACACTTTTTTGGGACCAATGACATTTATACAGCGATCAGATCTAAAAATAGACACTGATTACTGTATAAATGGCATTGTGGCGTGTTTACAACTGCAGTTCCCCGTTCTTACTCTCTGTGAGGAGATTGCGGGTCTCCGGTGGACATCAGGCCGAGTGCAAGCCAAAGGGGAGGACGTCTATTGACGGCCTCCCGGCATTTTAGAGCCGCGCTGTAGCCGTCATTCGCCTATGGCGCGGACGTGAAAAAGTTATTGTATGTAAACGAATTATTGGCATCTCAAGCAATTCTGCCAGTTCCAGAGCACGAGAAGGGAGAAGGATTCCATTCTCCTCTGTTCTTGGTGACAAAATCCTCAGGAGGATTCAGGCCGGTCCTGGACTTAAAAGCCCTGAATGCCTTCATGAAAGGCCCTCCATTCAGAATGGAGTGTAAAGAAGGGAGATTTGCTAGCATCAATAGACCTAGCGGATGCCTACCTACATGTGCATCACACCATCGTTTCAGCTCCAAGAACATTTTCAAAAGTTTTGGCAATGGTCATCGCTATCTTACGAATCAAATGCATTCAAATTTTTCATTATCTGGACGACATTCTCCTCCGGGCCTCATCAAAGTCACTCCTTCAACAGCACATGCTGATAACCTGCTGAACACTCAGACGTTTTGGTTGGTTAATCAACCATTGCAAGAGTCAGATGCAACCAGCTCAAGTCCTAGATTATCTAGGACTGAAATTCGACACTACTCAAGGTCGTTTATAATATTACACAAAAGTTTATTTCTGCCTCGCAGGAAGATTGTGGAAATTCAGACCAAATCGGAAATAGTAATAACCAGGCCATTTCTGATGGCCAGGGAGTGAATGCAGTACCTGGGCCTGTTGTCTTTCACAATCCAGGTAGTACCCTGGGCCAGATGACAGAGGGGGGAGATTTCAATACAATTTTCTCCATCAATGGGATCGCCAATTGTTAACCCAGAAGATTTACCATCCAGTACCAATAAAACGGTCTCTGATGTGGTGGAAGGTAACTTGGTATCTATACCATGGGGTGCCTCTCAGACCTCCAGTTCCAGTAGTGCTGACTACAGATGCCAGCATAGTAGGCCGGGGAGCTCATTCCTTAGGCCAACAAGTACAGGGCAAATAAGAGGCATCTCTATCCCAGCATTCAAACCTGTTAGAATTAGAGGCCGTTCGGCACGCACTAGTAGCCTTCCAATCGATTTTGCAAGGGGAGCAGTCAAAGTCCTTTCTGACAACAAACCACAGTAGCCTACGTGGCCTGGCAAAGGGGCACCAGGAGCCTCCCATTGCTCAGAGTGGCATGCCAGATTTTCCTTTGGGCAGAGTAGAACGTGTGCTCTCTAACAGCAGCATACCTTCCGGGTCCACAAAACAAGCTGGTGGATCAACTGAGTCAGAGATTCTTGGATCCGAATGAATGGGGCTTGAATCCCAGACACCTGTTCAAAATCTTCAAGGTCTGGGGGACACCGGTCATAGATTGGGTGGCATTGAAGGAGAACTCTCAGATTCCGTGTTACTTCTCCCGAAGGTGGCACCTGCAAGCTCTAGGCCAGGATGCTCTATCCATTCCATGCGACTTTCCCCTAGTCTATGTGTTTCCTCCTCTCTAGCTAATCCTCAGAGTTTTAATGAAGATTCAACAGGAGAAGGTAACAGAAATAGCAGTGTGGCCCTTCTGGCCCAGAAGACTATGGTTTTTACTAGCATGGAAAATGAAGATGTGTTAGCCAATTCCTCTGCCTCCTCACAAAGATTTTCTGCTGCAGAACAAGCAGTTTAACCTGAAGCTGGGAAAACTGAAGTTTATGGCGTGGAGGTTGGAAGGAGATCTTTAGAGCATTAAGTCCTTTCCAATAGAGTAATGGATACTTGTTACAAGCCCGAAAGAAAACTACCAATAATAATTATTATAGGATCTATAAAGCCTTTTGTCACTTCTCAGCAGGAAAGAGCTTGGATCTGAGGTCACCCTCAGTCTCTAACGCAATTGGAATTTCTCCAGGAAGGTCTGGGCAAGGCTTTAGTGTATAGCTCCTTAAAAGTTCAAGCCTGCCCTGTTAGCTATGTTGAACTAAGATGGGCCTTGGATCCTCTAGTGATGTATGTCTTAAAGGCAGCAATAAAGATCAGGTCTCCAATAAATCTTTTTCCGAAGTGGGACCTGTCTTTATTTCTGAAAGCCTTATTAGCACCTCTAGTTGGTCTGGTGTCATCATGCTCTTTATTTCATTGACTCTAAGTGCAATTTTTTGATGGCAGTTGCATCAGCCAGAAGGGTGTCTGAACTGTGTGCTTTATTAGCCAGAGAGCCGTATTGCCTAATACTCCAAGATAAAATAGTACTCAGACCGGTCCAAGTTTTCTTGCAAAAGTAGCAACGGCTTTACACATGAATTGCGAATTAGTCTTATCGGCTTTCCTGGATAGTAACTCGGAAGACGAATGGACTAAGCTCAATCTAGTGCAGGCCTTATCAATATACCTAGAGCACACTAAGGATTTCAAGAAACAAGATCAGCTCTTCATTTTTCCCTGTGGCTCCAGGAAAAGCATGGCTATCCCACCTAGAATGGTGTCTTCATGGATCGTAAAAACTATCCAGATGGCATATAGAGAGTCGGGATATCCTCCACCATTGGAGGTCAAAGCACATTCTACAAGAGGCATGGCAGCTTCGTGGGCATCATACGCTAAGGTGTCAGCAGAAGCAGTGTGCAGGTCAGCTAGCTGGATTGCACCTAATACTTTCATTCGGCACTACAGAGTGAATGTAACTCTGATGACTTCGGAAGCTTTTGGGTCTACTGTTCTGTCAGTGGCTGTGGGCCATTAAAATAATTGATACCGGATTCTAGTTATTTGTGTCTTTCCCTCCCCTTATGTGGTTGATTGCTTGCTACCTCCCATAGTAGGCTGACATGAGAAGGTCCAGGAATAAGGAAAATTGTTTTCATACTTACCATAATTTTCCTTTCCTGGATCTTACTCATGTCAACCGAGGGACTCCCACCCAAAGTCCGTCGCAAGGTGGGTAAACTGGACACTGCATAGGGGCAGACAGCCACCTCTTATAGGCTTGGAAAGAGGTTATCCTGAAGGGGTCAGAGGGGGCGGAGCTGACCCATAGTAGACTGAAAAGAGGTGGATCCATGAAAGGAAAACTACGGTAAGTATGAAAACTATTTTCCTTAAATTGGTTGTCAACTTATGACAACCACTTTAACCTACAGGTAAGCCTATGATAAAGCTTACCTGTAGGTGCACTGCATATCTCCTAAACCTGTACGGTTCAGGAGATATGCAGTGTTGAAGCTGTGCCAACATCATGTCAGCACATGTGCAGTGAAGGAACGGCCTGTGTGCCGTTCCTCCACTGCGACTGTGCTGTGACTGGCGGCATGCGCAGGAGTGACGTCACGCGTCTCCGGCCAGTCACAGCGCCGGAGTCACAGCCCTGAAAGGAAGAGGGGCTGAAGATGGACGCCGCAGGCTTCGTTTGAAGGTAAGTGGCACATAATGGGTTACTATGCAATGCATATTAGCCCATTATGTTTCTACTTTACAGGGGGACATAGAGGAAGTAAACCCCATCTGGGTTTACTTCCTCTTTAATGTTGCTACCATTTTTCATATCCCTGTATAGTTTGTTTGCTGAGAAACACATCTAATATATTTTTTTATCTACACTCCTTGCTAATACCACTGACTGTGGAAGGTAGTTCTAAATCTTTACCACTCTAACAGCAGTTTAAATTTGAATACTCATTGGGGTGGATTTACGAAGGGAAATAGATTGTGCACATTGCAAGTGCAGTTGCCCTCTGCAGTTTCAGTTGCACAAATTTTCCCCACAGCTTATTAAATGCAATAAAGCTCCACTGATTTCCATCTTCCAATCATGTCCTAGCATAAATATATATTTTAAAAATTTTCCTTGCACCTGACTGGGTATTATTTACAAAGTGAAAATTGCCCACATTACATTTACTAAAGAAAATGAGTGCAGAGCGCAACTGCTGCACTTGCAAAGTGCACAGTCTATTTTCCTTTAGTAAATCAACACCGGTGTATCTCGATTTCCATTCTATACTGACAGGTCTGATGGCTGGGCTTATAATCTAGGGGTGAAGGTGAGGGGGGTATCTGTTGACTTTGGAGGTCACAACTGAAATCTGCAGGAAGGAGCAGCCCACCCCAGCAGCACCCTAGATCAGGCCATGTTGCCCACAAGCACAGGAAGGTGGAGCCCACCCCAGCAGAACCCTAGATCTTGCCATGTTCCACATCCACAGGAAGTTAATTTAAAGAATCTACAGGACGTGTACAGTATGGGGAGAAAACATAAGTGAAGTAAGGGGAAAAACTGTATTTTTTTTTTTTACTAAAGAGTAAAGCAATCTTGTCTTAAATATAGTGCTTTACAAAACTAAGATTTGGATTTACTAAAAGTAAATAGACTGTGTGCTTTGAAAGGGCAGGTGTACTCCGAAAGTAAAGTTTCTCCAGAGCTTAGTAAATGATGTAAAGCTTCATTTTGCAAAGAATACACAATCACATGCAAGGAAAATGAAAAAAGTGCACAGTCCATTTGCCTTTAGTAAATCCACCCCTATCTATTCTTGCTGAGAATGAGAGTTAAGTTCTATAATAATGTTTGGTTTTGAATGAAGTGCACCTTTATACTTTTTGGCACCCTTTGTGACAAACCTGATGATTGAATATGTGTCCTTATGGGCTAACCTACTTTTCTACTCTGACAGGCTAAAATAGCTTGAACAATTTATGTTATAGGGATTACAGATAGATCAATGGTGGTCAATTTAGTGAATAGGGGGCCTCTAATGAAAACCCCCAATATGTCCAGAGGGCTGCACAATAGTTTGCTTTTTATAAATTTGTGTTGTGCTAATACAAAGTAAAATGTATGTCTTACTTTGTGTTATGGCAATGCATAGTAACCTATACATCTCTGCACGTGTGTCTTGGTGGCAATCATTTTACAGCTCATTGTCACAGTAATCAGCAATGCAATCGCACAGCAGCACTCCACGATGCACATGTTGTGTGTTGTAGTGTGCTGCTTTGTTAAAACAAAGGTCTAATTTTTAAAGGCTTTAAAGTTCAACTTTGGAACATAGCACATGTTCCACCCATATTTTACATTGTGCAGGTTCTCCTCCCTCTTACTCTGTTCCCCCCCTCCCTGTGACAGCAGGTAGGGGTTCTTCTCCCCTCACCTGCTGTCACTTTTCAAAAATAGTGCTGCTGTTCAGGGCTCCACCTACACAGCCATGTCATGCATTTACAGATTCCTGTGAATGAATAAGCTACAAGTACCATCTTTCACTGCGGCAGATGGACTTATAGTTTTAGTGGGCTGTGGAGGCACTGATGAGTGCTCTTGTAGCCCACTGAGCTGACATGTCCTCTGGCTTCCAAACAGAAAGCCTGTACAGAAGTACAGGCTGGAAGCCGGAGAACAGGTCTGCAGGAGCCCACATTGCACCCACTGGTGCAATGCTTTTCAGGCTCCTGCAGGAAACAATAGCAGTTGCACTTTTTTTTGCAAAAATGTACGCATTTATTGTTTTACTGTAAAGATGAACTTAGCATTTAATGCTTTAACCACTAGCCGTCTGCCCACAATACTTTTACTGCGAGTGGGCGGCAGCTACAGGCTCAGCAATGTACTGTTAGGTCCAGACACAGTGGATCATTGTGCTTGGTTGCCAGTGTATTGTGTGATTGCTATTATTGGTCATATCAATCGCACAATTACATGTTTGCAAAACAGCAGAAAATGGCTTCCATTCATGACTGTTTTGCTTACTCTTGTGATTCTGTGATTGATCCACAGTTATCACATGGTACCTGGGCCAATCAAAACACCCTGTACTTTCCAATCACAAATCACGATATTAAGCGAGCTGTCATGAATAAAGGCCATTCATAACAACTACAACTATTGCTTATAGCAGTGGCCATCACTGTTATAAGCAATAATAGTGTAAAATGGTTAAAACATTTATTTATTTATTTTCCATACTGTCACCAATCAGTGTTCCTGATCGCCACCACACCAGTCATATGATGAAACTGTACTCCACTGGTAAGAGTATATGAAAAAAATGTGAAAAAACACCAATTTTTTGTAATTTCTTCATTTTCCAAAAAAATTGGACAAAAAATTACAACTTCAAAAAACTCACTATGCCTCTTACTAAATGCCTTGGACTGTCTACTTTGTAGAAAGGGGTTATTTGTGGGGTACTGTATTTGTACTCTCCTGCCATTTTAGAGCATCAAGAAATTAGATGAAATGAGAAAATTAGTACATCAGGATTGATCAATTTTTAAATATATATTTCATAGTCTGTAGACTATAACTTCCACAAACGAAATAATATACACTGATTTAGGTTATTTATACTAAAGAAATGTATCAGTCTACATGTTGGCCTAAATTTATAAAGAAAGGTTATTCGTTTGCAAAATTTTATAACAAAAATTAAGAAAAACATATTTTTCAATATTTTTTTTGTTTATATAGCAAACAATTAAATACACAGTGGTGATTAAATACTACCAAAAGAAATCTCTATTTGTGTAAAAAAGGTAGCACAGTGCTGAATAACAAGTAAAATGAATAAGCAAAGAAAAAATATTTAAAGCAGAAGCGAATGCATATGTAAGTCCCGCCTGCATATGTAAACGGTGTTCAAACCACACATGTGAGGTATCGCCGCAATCATTAGAGCGAGAGCAATAATTCTAGCACTAGAGCTCCTTTGTAACTCAAAACTGGTAACCTGTAGAAATTTTTAAACTTCGCCGATGGAGATTTTTAAGTGCCAAAGTTTGTCGCCATGCTACGAGCGGGCGCAATTTTGAAGCATGGGATGTATGAATTTACTCGGCGTAACATTATCTTTCACAATATAGAAAAAAGGAGGCTAACTTTACTGTTTTATTTTTGGACCGCTGCGCAAATCCGTTGTGACGTAAAGCATTGCAATGACCGCCATTTTATTCTCTAGGGTATTAGACTGTTTGGCAGTTCTACGTAATTCTCTTTAAAAAAAATGATTTTAAGTTGTAAACAACATATCTCAGCAAGAGGCTCTGTCCTTAAGTGATTAAGGGGAACCACGCATCAAAATAAAATAAAAAAATGATGTGGGGGTCCCTTCAGAATCCAAACCAGGCCATTTGGTTCTGGTATGAATTTTAAGGGGAACCCCTCCCCAATTTGTTTTAAAAAAATGGCGTGGGAGTCCCCCCCAATCCAAACCAGACCCTAATCCGAGCACACAGCCCTGGCATGGCAACCGTACCAGGCCACATGCCCTTAACATGTGGATGGTGCTTTGGGGTCCCCCCCAAAGCACCTTGTCCCCATGTTGATGGGGAGAAGGGCCTTAGCCCCACAACCCTGGTTGTGGGGGTCTGCAGGCAGGGGGGCTTATCGGAATCTGGAAGCCCCCTTTAATAAGGGGCCCCCAGATCCCGACCCCCCCATGTGAATGAGTATGGGGTCTCCAAAAAAGGAGTGTAGTAGTGTTAGAAAAAACAGTAGGCAGTTTTTGTTCTTTTGTCCTTTATTGTAACATAGCTCTTTTTCTTCCCCCGGTTCTTCTTTCTTCCTCCAGTCTTTCCTTCTTCTTCTCCTGCCCTGTTCCTTCTTTTGGTCTTCTGCTTCTTATTTCGGTCTTCTTCCTTCCACTCGTCGTTGTCTTCTTCTTCTTCTTTCAACCCTGCCACTACCGCTGCGCTGTCCACTGGCGACTCCCAGAATTGGCACTCATCAGTATGACAGTTATTTTATAATAAGGGCGGGGCCACCCAGTGATGTGAGTGGATGACCCGCCTCCTCTGCCATCATGTGACATAGGAAGGAGCGGGGGGTCACCCATTTACATACGTATTTACATACTTCTTATGAATTAACTGTCAAACTGAAGACTGCCCATTCTGGGAGTTGCCTCTGGATGGTATGGCAGCGGCAGCAGCGGCGAAGAAGGAGATGATGATGAGAGGAAGGAAGAAGACCGAAAGAAGCAGAAGACCAGAAGAAGGAGTGGGGCAGGAGAAGATGGAGGAAGACTGGAGAAAGAAAGAAGAAGAATCAGGGAAAGCTATTTTACAATAAAGGACTTGTCAAAAACTACTACTTATACTGTTTTTTGTAACACTACTACACTCCTTTTTCAGAGAAAGGGTAGGGGAACAATGTACCCCATACACATTCACATGGGGGGGGTCGGGATCTGGGGGTCCTCTTATTAAAGGGGGCTTCCAGATTTTGATAACCCCTCTGCCCACAGACCTCCCAGGGTTGTGGGGATGAGGCACTTCTCCCCATCAACATGGGGACAAGGTGCTTTGGGGGGGCCTCAAAGTACCCTCCCCATGTTGAAGGCATGTGGCCTGGTATGGTTCAGGGGAGCACCTGCTTGTCCCCCCCCTGCCATGCCAGGGCTGCGTGCTCGGATAAGGGTCTGGTTTGAATTTAGGGGGGACCCTACACCATTTTTTTTAAATTTTGGCGCAGGGTTGCTCTTAAAATACATACCAGACCTGAAGGGTCTGGTATGGATTTTGGGGGAACCCCAATGCATTTTTTAAAAAAATTTCAGTGTGGGGTTCCCCTTAAAATCCACATCAAACCCGAAGGGCCTGGTATAGACTGGGGGGGACCCACACCACAATGCTTTTTCAGTGATTTTTATCTATATTGCCGGGAACCGGCAATACATTACAGCCGCAAGCGATTTTGACAATTTTTCCTTTACGAATGTCATTTTGCACTAGCACTGTTCTAAACATCGCACAGATGTGCCACTTTACAGGCATACTAAGGGGACCCCCAAGGCACGATATTTAACCACTTCAATACTATGCACTTAGAACACTTCCCTACCAGACCAATTTTCAGCTTTCAGTGCTGTTGCGCTTTGAATGACAATTGCGCGGTCGTGCGACGCTGTACCTTCACCGTGTAGACACGCTACAAATCTTGTCACGATCACGTTTTACTGTAAGCATTTCCTTTTTAACAGTTTTAGCGAACGCCGACATTACATAACGGCCAAGGGCCGTTATATCTATTTTTAGTGACTTTTTCGTAACACCACACCCAGGGGGGGTCAGATATGGTCCGGGAAGCCCAAACTACACCTAAAATTCCCCTTGGGGTGTGACTTTAAAAAAATTTTTTACGTAACCCCAAGGGGGTTTTAGGTATGGTCTGGGAAGTCCAGACCATACATA